>SJYX01009047.1:0-29311 GCA_006410675.1 Oreotragus oreotragus
TACTCTTCGAACGGAGGGGGCCAACCGTGCCCTTGGCGCAGACTGATGACGCACAGCTGACGTAAGGCAGATGCGGTTGGCTCTCGCACCGGTGGAAACGCCCCTAATCCCCCGCTTCCACTCGATTGGTTGTAAATGTCAAATGAAAAGACTCTAGTGGATGCAGTCGCTATCAATCACTACGTAAAGCGTTCCCATGGAGATGAGAATGCTAACCTGCTCTTTCAAAAATCCAAACAGGTAAAAGATTGATTACTCACCTCAATTCCTGAGGAAAAGGACCATGAGGGAATTGTTTACCGGCATAGCCATTGTATTTTGTGCTTTGCCAATACAGGAAATTTCTATCTGTAGGCTCTTTAAAATAGTAGAAATTACAATCTGAAAGTCAATTCACCACGTGCAAATATTGTTGACTCTAGGTATTGGGGTTGACAAACTAAATTTCTTCCTACTCCTTTTCTCTATTTTTAGATTTTCTACAAAGAACATTTATTATTGCTATCCTTATTTCTCCTTTACTGTTAGTGAGACCGTGTGTTAGTCCCTCAGTCGTGTGGGACACTTTGTGACCCCCATGGGCTGTAGTGTGCCAGGCTCCTCTGTCCATAGAATTCTCCAGGCAAGAATATTGGAGTGGGTAGCGATTCACTTCAGGGGATCTTCCCCACCCAGGGATCCAATTTGGGTCTCCTGCACTGCAGGCAGCTTCTTTACCATCGGAGTCACCAGGAAATTGGTGCAAATTGGTTTCTTGAGGGGAAGGTTGGGACGAGTAGATTTAGCAGCATATTTCATACTTTTGAGTCTGTATTCAGTCTGTCAGGGTAGACTCATTAATTGTAACAAATCGCTGGTCAGGAGGCTGTGCATGTGTGGAGGCATGTTTAATAATGGTAACTTCAGAGGTGAAGTTGTGAGACGGTGACTTTCATTTTCTACTTTACATTCTTGGATTATATATCTTTTATCGCAAAGAGTCGGACACGACTTAGCGACTGAACTGAACTGAACTGAACTGATCCACATTATAAAATATTTAAGATAGACTGCTATTGTAAAATAATGTTGCTAATTGTTTTAAGTTTTAACACACTTTTTTTGCTGAAAATTTTACTTTCAGGTTGGAAGGACTCATTAACACAGGAAACCACATGGTATTACATACATAAACAATTTCAAATTTTTATGGAAGATTACTTGACAGTTTCAACATACAGTAATTAAAAGAAGAGAAATAGAAACAATAGAGAGAATTAACAACACATACACCACCAAATTGGGCCAACCTACATCTAGACTTGAACAGGGTGGAAATCCCTTGTTAATAGCAATCTGGAGTCTCTAATGGGAAAGGGTCCTGGGCTGTGTATCCACCCCAACGGTGAGACTTCGTATTGCAGTTTCAAGGGCTCTAGCTTATAATCCTAGACTGCAGACTGGTATCATTAACAGTTTGTATGCATAAATGCAGCTCTGTTTTTACTTTTATCTTTTTACAATGCTGTTTGTTTCACCTTGTGAGCCGTAGGATTTCATTGGCCCTGTGGGGTTGGCCAGATCTCCAGGGGCTCAAGAATTCTAAGACCCACTCCTTTTCTTATCTAAAGTGCTGCCTGACTTGCTGTGCTTGCACACATGGAGTCTGGGTAGTGTCAAGGCTGGTCCAAAGCAGATCGGAGGCCTGCTCTCCTGCTTCTGAAGCCTGAACAAGACTTCCTTCATTTTACTTTCCCTAAAAGTTGGGCTCGGGATTGTTTAGGCTGAAGTGCATAGGAATAAGGCAAGATAACACAAGTAGGCTTCTTCATTCTATAAGTCACATAACAATTCCAGATAGTCAATAGAAATAAAGTGATCAGAGAAACAAGTAATGGGGTTAAGCAATGCAGGAAACACTTTTTGAGCAGTCGGGGACTTAGTAAAGAAAAAGTTCCACCATGAATGAGAAGTATATCTTGGTACATCAACTCCTACATCCATTAACTTATTGGTAGCAATAGTAGTAACAACAGAATGTTCTATCAAGGTCTGATTACCTGTATCTATGAAATTTTGTAACTCTTTCAGTTCAGTTCAGTGACTCAGTCGTGTCCAACTCTGTGATCCCATGAACTGCAGCATGCCAGGCCTCCCTGTCCATCGCCAGTTCCTGGAGTTTACTCAAACTTATGTCCATTGAGTTGATGATGCCATCCAACCATCTCATCCTCTGTCATCCCCTTCTCCGCCTGCCTTCAATCTTTCCCAGCATCTGGATCTTTTCAAAGGAGTCAGCTCTTCGTATCAGGTAGCCAAAGTATGGGAGTTTCAGCTTCAGTATCAGTCCTTCCAATGAATATTCAGGACTGATTTCCTTTAGGATACACTTGTTGGATCTCCTTGCAGTCCAGGGGACTCTCAAGAGTCTTCTCTAACACCACAGTTCAAAAGTGTCAATTCTTCGGCACTCAGCTTTCTTTATAGTCCAACTCTTACATCCATACATGACTACTGGAAAAACCATAGCTTTGACTAGACGGAATGGACCTTTGTTGGCAAAGTAATGTCTCTGCTTTTTAATATGCTCTCTAGGTCGGTCATAACTTTTCTTCCAAGGAGCAAGCATCTTTTAATTTCATGGATGAAACCTCATGGACTATATATACAGTCCATGGAATTCTCCAGGCCAGAATACTGGAGTGGGTAGCTTTCCCCTTCTCCAGGAGATCTTCCCAACCCAGGGATCGAACCCAGGTCTCTCGCATTGCAGGCAGATCCTTTACCAGCTGAGCCACAAGGGAAGCCCTTGTAACTCTTTGATTCCTTGCAAAATCTTTTGTAAGGGTTCTAAGGGAAAGCTAATATTGAGAACAGAAAGAATAGGGAATAACCTTAAAGTCCACAATACCTGAGTTCTCATGGGGGAAAGTAATAGGTGGTCCCCTTCCAATATAAATGATTAACATGTGTTAGGTATCTGGAAAAAGGAATTCCTAACTGATACATGGAAATTGTTTCTACATAATTGGTTACACTACATACAAATTGAGGGGCACTCTGAAAAACATACTACAGGATTTAGGGAAGATAGTCCTTTCACAATAGTTAATAGAGTTCTCCAATAAGCAGGATTCCCAAATGCCAGATGTTGGTCCACATAGCAGTCCTTTGATAGCCTTTCCACAGTTGTGTCAGTAAGTGGGTATGGTTATTAAAGTCCAAATAATTTCTAGTAGAATGTGGTAATCAATACTCTTCCCCAAATACAATGGGTAACACACAAAGCTGGTATAATCTAGCAAACAGATAAATTTTATCCATAGAAAGTCAAAGTTAAGAAAGGCCAGAACTTGTTTGCAGGGCAGGTGAAATTATCTTGAGTTCAGATCTGGTTCACGTTTCTCTAGCTGAAGGTCCTCTGATGATTTCCTCTGTTATCTTAGCACAATGGCCAGGGGTTGAGGCATGGATGACAATCTACATTACGGTCAAACTTCCAAGAAAAATCTATTCGCAAGAATGACAGTGGGTTAATGGCACGTATTTCCATTTTTCCTGTCTAGGGATCATCACTAATATGGTATTATCCTTCCCCTGCACAGTGACATCAGCAGGTATGGGAGGACCATTAGCCTCCTTCACCCAGACTTTAGCTCCAATTGCATGTATTTCATTTGTGGATCCAAACCCTCCATCACCTCTGTTAATTAGGTGGGAGGTTCTCCTTTGTGTACTTTGTCAATTACACTTGGATGAGTCAGCAATTTGGCAATTCAATCATGCTTATTAATAAATAATTATCCTTTCCTTCCTTTTGTAGAATTACTTGAGTTCTCCTTGGTAATCTGGGTCTATCACTCCCCCACAAACACAGATCCCTTTTCATGCTAAACTGGAGTGTTCTTTGATTAATCCAAAGTGTCCAGAAGGCATTTTAATTGCAATACCAGTTGAAACAGTATATATCAATCTATTAGTAAGTCTGGGTTCAGATACAGAGTACAAATTCAGTCCAGCAGCCTCAGGAGGAGCTCTGAAAGGAGCTAGTACTCCTGGGCTAATTTCTCAATACTCAGTTGTTTGAAGGTGGAAGTTGATGTTATGAATTTGTAAATCTGGTATAGTTATTCTCATCAAAGGAGTTTCTGATTCTCCTGTAGGTCTGTTATTTGAAATATTGAGGACTGTATTTAAGTTAGTCCTCCAGTTTTTAAGAGAGTCCTCTCCAAGTTATTAATTGCTGTTTAAGCAGACCATTCATTCTCTCAATCAAACAGCAGCTTGAGATAAGGAATGTGAAAGGTCCATTGTACGTTATGTTCTGGGGTAAACTCTTGTATTAACTTAGCTTTAAAATGTGACCCATTGTCACTCGGACTTTGAAGTGGAACATCATAGTATTAGTTATCTCCAATGTTTTAATAGTATTAGTCTGATTGGCTTTCCTGAAGGGAATGGCCACTAAGTATCCAGAATAGGTGTCCACAGCAGTACACACATATTGGCACCCTTTGTTTCAAATTAATGGATGCATATAATCAATTTGCCATATTTTCCTAGGTGGCTTGCCACATGCCAATTGTCCTTTGACTAGCTGTGGCAAGCTTCTGGGCTTCCTTGATAGCTCAGTTGGTAAAGAATCCACCTGCAACGCAGCAGACCCTGGCTGACTCCTGGATCAGGAAGATCTGCTGGAGAAGGGATAGGCTACCCACACCAGTATTTTTGGGTTTCCCTTGCGGCTCAGCTGGTAAAGGATCCGCCTGCAATGCGGGAGACCTGGGTTCGATCCCTGGGTTGGGAAGATACCCTGGAGAAGGGAGAGGCTACCCACTCCAGTATTCTGGCCTGGAGAATTACATGGACTGTATAGTCCATGGGGTCACAAAGTGTCAGACATGGCAAGCTTCTATGCTTAACATGCTGACAAGTTGGACACTAACAATTTTAATGACATCCATAGTTAAGGAAATAGCTCAATCCCGAGCCCACTTGTACTTTGCTTTTCCTCCCAGGCGGCTACATTTTTCACGTACCCACAAAGTCAAACCTTTTATGTCATAGGAGTCTGGATCGACTTCTGCTTGGATTTGTCTTTGTTCATTTGTAATAGGTGGCACAGTGATAAAGAACCCACCTGCCAGTCCAGGAGTCATAAGAGACATGGGTCCGATCCCTGGGTCGGGAAGATACCCTAGAATAGAAAATGGCAAGCCACTCCATTATTCTTGTCTGGAAACTTCCATGAACAGAGGAGCCTGGTTGGCTATAGTCCATGGGGTCGCAAAGAGTTGGGCAGGACTGAGTGACTCAGCGAATACGTAATAGTTACACCATCATTCCATAGAATTTGAAACACTGTGAGCTTCTACATGAAAGATTGAAACATTAGTAGTTTGAACAGTTTCCCAAATGTCAGAACATAATTCTTTTCCCCATAATTCTTTGGAGTGAATTTGCCAGTTATTCTTTATCCAAAGGGGACACCAAGTGGCCAATCTATTGGTTTCCAACCAAGAATCTGTATATATATGGCATTCAGTTAAATTTTCTTGTTTTAGAGCCAATTATATTGCATATATGGAGAAGGAAACGGCAATCCACTCCAGTATTCTTGCCTGGAGAATTCTATGGGCAGAGGAGCCTGGTGGGCTACAGTCCATGGGGTTGCAAAGAGTTGGGCATGACTGAGTCACACACACACACACACACACACACACACACACTGCATATAATTCAGCAAATTGATTAGTCTAATTCTTTCCAGCCTCTGGAAATTTCCTATTCCAGAAACCCAAGGTTACTGTTTTGTCTTGTTGTTTTTGCCATAAACTCCAATTACCATACAAGTTCATTGATAGATACATGTAATTTTATGATCCCTGGTTGTAGCTAATGGGGTATCTAATCTCTATCCAAATATAGATTACTGAAATAAGCTTTAGAATAATTCAGTTAACTTTTTAGCAATAAACATAATAGCAAAGAACTTATCTGGGAAGTTCAGTTCAGTTCATTCGCTCACTGTGTCCGACTCTTTGCAACCCCATGGACTGCAGCACGCCAGGCCTCCCTGTCCATCACCAGCTCCCGGAGTTTACTCAAACTCATGCCCATTAAGTCAGTGATGCCATCCATCGTCTCATCTTCTTAAGGGTGGTGTCATCTGCGTATCTAAGGTTATTGATATTTCTCTCGGCAATCTTGATTCCAGCTTGTGCTTCATCCAGCCCAGCGTTTCTCATGATGTACTCTACATGTAAATTAGTCTTGGTCAACATCGCAATTAACAAAAACCAGAATTTAATATTCAGTGAAACACAGAATTTGTGTGTATGTGTTTGTGTGTGTACGGGTATTAACCCTGCAGCCAGGGAAGACTTTATCCCATCAAATAAAAAGTGAGGTTTGTAAGGGGACTGGGAAAAGCCAAGTGGCCATCTTGGATTTCCTATAGCCTAGACTGTTTGATTTATAGCTATTTTAAATACCTATTTTACATTCCTTGATTGAGAAGTAGACTGTGCCTTGTCCTAAGGACATCAGGATAGCAAAAGTCTGACAATTTTAATTTTTTAATTTTAATTTAATAAATTTAATTTTAATTTTTTGTAGAAGCAGAATGAGTTTTATTTATGTTTGCCACAATCTTCACAGATGACTGTGAAATAATATTTATTTACTTTACCAAAGTAACAAAACCCTTTAATAACAAATATAAATCACTTAAAGGCAAAGACATTCACATACTCTGTTATCAGAAGCCACATTCCAAGAAAACTTTGTTATCTTAACAGAGAGAGAATGCCAACTTCTAGTCGGATAATAGCTTACTGTTAATAACAAAATTGGTTTATCTAGTTAATTTTAATGTACTCTTAGGTCCTTTCTGTAAATCTTGACCAGGTGATAGTATCTTTTTTCACAAAGGCATCAGAGTAGAAGCATGAGCTACCCATATGAGAAAATGGCTTAAGAAGGAAACTTTAAAATCTGATATTGCAACTGACAAAGTAACTTGGTCACTGATGTGACATGCAACACTTTAATACAATAACTAGAATTATGGCTAATAACATTTTATCCGGATATACAGATTTTTATGATGAGAAAGGTTTGTGGAAAGCGAACCCCGAGAAAAGAGTTTTATGCATGGCAGAAGTTTCCCTGGGATGCTGAAGTGCCTTTGATAATAGACTTTTAAGTTTATTTACCCTTTAAGTGATCTGTTCTATATTTACCTTTGAATATTTTCTGTATCCATAACTTTATTTTCCCATTCCGAAACAGATTCCTGTAAGTCAGACCTTTCTTTTCCCTTAACTGCAATTCCATTCCTCATACTTTACTAAAAACACACATTCTACTTTCCTTAAGCAACCATGAACTCTCTTTTAGATTAGCATTCTGTACACTGGTGAATCTAAATACCAGTGATAATTTCTAAAAATACTTGGTTTCTTATAGAGAACATCTCAGGATGGTACCAAACATATTCACTAATAGTTCTAAACCTATTTTCTATAAATAGAAACCAGTGTTTAGTAATTATTTTAGCATCTTATTTTATTTGGAAATGGCCTAATTATTTAATAAACTTCCATCATTTAACGTGATTTAGCACAAGCCTAGAAATTCAAGTTACCAAATCTGGAGAAACTATTTTAGGTACACATTGCCCGAACCTAATTATTCCTGCTAAGTCGCTTCAGTCGTGTCCGACTCTGTGTGACCCCATAGATGGCAGCCCACCAGGCTCCCCCATCCCTGGGATTCTCCAGGCAAGAACACTGGAGTGGGTTGCCATTTCCTTCTCCAATGCATGAAAGTGAAAAGTGAAAGTGAAGTCGCTCAGTCGTGTCCGACTCCTAGCGACCCCATGGACTGCAGCCCACCAGGCCCCTCTGTCCATGGGATTTTCCAGGCAAGAGTACTGGAGTGGGTTGCCATTGCCTTCTCCAATTATTCCTAATAGAGTTTATCTAAAAGCTCTTACCTCATTTACATTTTCTTTCCTTAAAAGTTTCTTCACATCAAGTTACTCTGTAAAGTAGACTCAGTATCTGGCCCAAATGTGGAATATGCTGTCACCAGAAGCCAAAGATTCTTATGCATTTTTGTGCCTTCTTTTTGTCTTAGAAGTTTTAATTCCATTATCTTTTGTTTAAGCCTTAGGTAAAATCTCTTTATGTCCTTTAGCCCATTGTATTCCCCAGAAGTTTAGAGTCTGGGCAGGTCCCTGAATTTTGGAGGGGTTAATCTTCCATCTCAAGCATTGAGGTCCCAGGCTACTGCTGTTTTAGCTATTGCCAGACAAACTCTTTTTGTTAATCTGGCTGTACCAATTTCAATATTTAGCTTGTGCAAACTTTACAGCGACTTTTTTGGCTACTGACTTTAAAGTGGAGACTTGGTCAGCTAACATGTAATTTTGACATTGTAACATGGATAATCGTTCTTGCAAATTGCATAACTCTTTCTCTAATTTTAATTTCTCTTCACTAATTTTAATTTAGCTTCATGCACCTTATGGTAGGCAGAGAGAAGGATTCAGCTTCTCCTACCAGTGTGGTATATTCTTGTCCTTTCTCAGTTATCATAAGCCACAAATGTTCAGTAACTACTAAAGGTTCAGCTCGCTTTAATTTGAGGTCCGATTTCTCACACAATCCAGTGCATATGCTCCATTCAGTAGCTAACGAGTAATAAGGCAAATCTTCCCATCCAGAAATAAAAACTTGATTAGTTTTAAACTCTTTCTTCTTGAGTGACATTTTGTTTCACGAATCCTGCTCACAGTACCGATCTTTGTTTTGCTGAAAGTTTTACTTTCATCTTAGTTTTGAAGGATTCATTTACATAAGAAACCAGTTGTTACACACATAAACAATTTCAATTTTTAATAGATTATTTGACTTAATTTCAATATACAGTCATTAAAAGAAAAAAATAGAAACAATAGAAAGAAGTAACAGTGCATACATCATCAAATTGGGCCGGCCTACATCCAGACTTGAACAGTGCTGGGAAGTTTCTTGGTAACAGCAATCTGGAGTCTTGATTGGGAAATGATACCGGGCTGTGCATCCATCCCAAGGGTGAGGCTTCAGATTGCAGTTTCAGTGGCTCCTGTTTATAATCCCAGGCCGCAAATGGGTTTCATTATCTGTTTGCATGCAAAAATGCAGCTCTGGTTTTACTTTCACCTTTTTACAAGGCTGTTTGTTTCACCCTATGAGCCATAGGATTTTGTTAGACCCTGAGGGATTGGCCAGACCTCCGGTGACTCAAGAATTCCAAGCCCCACTCCTTTTTTTTATCTAAAGTGCTCCCTGACTTGCTATGCTTGCAGGGAGGCACAGAATCTGGGCAGCGTCCAGGCAGGTCAGAAGCAGGTCAGAGGCCTGCTCTCCTGCTTCTGAAACCTAAACAAAACTTGCTCCATTTTAATTTCCCTAACAACACTGCAATGACTTAAAATTGTAATTGTTAAATAACTATTTCTCTGGACTGGGTCTTCGTTGCTGCTCATGTGCTTTCTCTAGTTGCAGCGAGAGGGGGCTACTCTCCAGCTGCAGAGGCTTCTGTTGTGGGGCACAGGCTGTGGGGCACAGGCTCAGTAACTGCGGTACAGGGGCTTAGTTGCTCTGAGTGTGGCATGTGGGATCCTCCCAGACTAGGGACTGAAACTGAATCCCCTGCATCGGCAGGCAGACTTAACCACAGGACCAACTGGACCACCAGGATAGTCCAGCTTTTTAATTCCTAATACTTGGTGAAAATGAAGGTGTGTAACATTCTCACGTAAAGCTCCTGAATGTAAACCTTGCTCTCAAAAGCCTTGCAATGTTCTAAACCTTGGCTGTAATCCCATTTCCAGGTCTCTGTCTCAAAAAAAAAAAAAAAAAGGGAAAAATGTTGACAAAGATTTTTGTGTCTTCATTATTTGTTATCAGGGACATTTGGAAACAAAATGAATATTCAGCTGCAAGGGAATGTTAAAAAAAAAAGTTGTGATCCATCTGTATGATGTTATGTAGCCCACTGAAATGCTTATAAAGAACTTTGGATAAAGTGAAAAATCACTTATGAGAAACAAATGAGGACTTTTATTTTTCTTCCTTTTGTTTCTGTTGTCCTCCATCCCTCACCCTGTTCTTTCTACCTTATGAGGCATTTTGCCAAGATTAACAGGAGATGTCCATAAACGTTGCTTATACATGATTCACTTCTTTTTTCTCTATAGCTTTCAAATTTCTATAATAAACAAGTATTTTTGTAATGAAAAGACAAAATTTCATAATGAAAAGGCTTCAGTTCAGTTCAGTCGCTCAGTCATGTCCGACTCTTTGCGACCCCATGAATCGCAGCACGCCAGGCCTCCCTGTCCATCACCATCTCCCGGAGTTCACTCAGACTCACGTCCATCGAGTCAGTGATGCCATCCAGCCATCTCATCCTCGGTCGTCCCCTTCTCCTCCTGCCCCCAATCCCTCCCAGCATCGGGATCTTTTCCAAAGAGTCAACTCTTCTCATGAGGTGGCCAAAGTATTGGAGTTTCAGCTTCAGCATCAGTCCTTCCAAAGAACACCCAGGGCTGATCTCCTCTAGAATAGACTGGTCGGATCTCCTTGCAGTCCAAGGGACTCTCAAGAGTCTTCTCCAACACCACAGTTCAAAAGCATCAATTCTTTGGCACTCAGCTTTCTTCACAGTCCAACTCTTACATACATACGTGACCACTGGAAAAACCATAGCCTTGACTAGATGGACCTTTGTTGGCAAAGTAATGTCTCTGCTATTTAATACACTGTCTAGGTTGGTCATAAATTTCCTTCCAAGGAGTAAGCGTCTTTTAATTTCATGGCTACAGTCACCACTTGCAGTGATTTTGGAGCCTCCCAAAATAAAGTCTGACACTGTTTCCCCATCTATTTCCCATGAAGTGACGGGACCAGATGCCATGATCTTCATTTTCTGAATATTGAGCTTAAAGCCAACTTTTTCACTCTCCTCTTTCAGTTTCACCAAGAGGCTTTCTAGTTCCTCCTCACTTTCTGCCATAAGGGTGGTGTCATCTGCATATCTGAGGTTATTGATATTTCTCCTGGCAATCTTGATTCCAGCTTGTGATTCTTCCAGCCCAGCGTTTCTCATGATGTACTCTGCATAGAAGTTAAATAAGCAGGGTGACAATATACAGCCTTGACTACCAGGCCCCTCTGTCCATGGGATTTTCCAGGCAAGAGTACTGGAGTGGGTTGCCATTGCCTTCTCCAATTATTCCTAATAGAGTTTATCTAAAAGCTCTTACCTCATTTACATTTTCTTTCCTTAAAAGTTTCTTCACATCAAGTTACTCTGTAAAGTAGACTCAGTATCTGGCCCAAATGTGGAATATGCTGTCACCAGAAGCCAAAGATTCTTATGCATTTTTGTGCCTTCTTTTTGTCTTAGAAGTTTTAATTCCATTATCTTTTGTTTAAGCCTTAGGTAAAATCTCTTTATGTCCTTTAGCCCATTGTATTCCCCAGAAGTTTAGAGTCTGGGCAGGTCCCTGAATTTTGGAGGGGTTAATCTTCCATCTCAAGCATTGAGGTCCCAGGCTACTGCTGTTTTAGCTATTGCCAGACAAACTCTTTTTGTTAATCTGGCTGTACCAATTTCAATATTTAGCTTGTGCAAACTTTACAGCGACTTTTTTGGCTACTGACTTTAAAGTGGAGACTTGGTCAGCTAACATGTAATTTTGACATTGTAACATGGATAATCGTTCTTGCAAATTGCATAACTCTTTCTCTAATTTTAATTTCTCTTCACTAATTTTAATTTAGCTTCATGCACCTTATGGTAGGCAGAGAGAAGGATTCAGCTTCTCCTACCAGTGTGGTATATTCTTGTCCTTTCTCAGTTATCATAAGCCACAAATGTTCAGTAACTACTAAAGGTTCAGCTCGCTTTAATTTGAGGTCCGATTTCTCACACAATCCAGTGCATATGCTCCATTCAGTAGCTAACGAGTAATAAGGCAAATCTTCCCATCCAGAAATAAAAACTTGATTAGTTTTAAACTCTTTCTTCTTGAGTGACATTTTGTTTCACGAATCCTGCTCACAGTACCGATCTTTGTTTTGCTGAAAGTTTTACTTTCATCTTAGTTTTGAAGGATTCATTTACATAAGAAACCAGTTGTTACACACATAAACAATTTCAATTTTTAATAGATTATTTGACTTAATTTCAATATACAGTCATTAAAAGAAAAAAATAGAAACAATAGAAAGAAGTAACAGTGCATACATCATCAAATTGGGCCGGCCTACATCCAGACTTGAACAGTGCTGGGAAGTTTCTTGGTAACAGCAATCTGGAGTCTTGATTGGGAAATGATACCGGGCTGTGCATCCATCCCAAGGGTGAGGCTTCAGATTGCAGTTTCAGTGGCTCCTGTTTATAATCCCAGGCCGCAAATGGGTTTCATTATCTGTTTGCATGCAAAAATGCAGCTCTGGTTTTACTTTCACCTTTTTACAAGGCTGTTTGTTTCACCCTATGAGCCATAGGATTTTGTTAGACCCTGAGGGATTGGCCAGACCTCCGGTGACTCAAGAATTCCAAGCCCCACTCCTTTTTTTTATCTAAAGTGCTCCCTGACTTGCTATGCTTGCAGGGAGGCACAGAATCTGGGCAGCGTCCAGGCAGGTCAGAAGCAGGTCAGAGGCCTGCTCTCCTGCTTCTGAAACCTAAACAAAACTTGCTCCATTTTAATTTCCCTAACAACACTGCAATGACTTAAAATTGTAATTGTTAAATAACTATTTCTCTGGACTGGGTCTTCGTTGCTGCTCATGTGCTTTCTCTAGTTGCAGCGAGAGGGGGCTACTCTCCAGCTGCAGAGGCTTCTGTTGTGGGGCACAGGCTGTGGGGCACAGGCTCAGTAACTGCGGTACAGGGGCTTAGTTGCTCTGAGTGTGGCATGTGGGATCCTCCCAGACTAGGGACTGAAACTGAATCCCCTGCATCGGCAGGCAGACTTAACCACAGGACCAACTGGACCACCAGGATAGTCCAGCTTTTTAATTCCTAATACTTGGTGAAAATGAAGGTGTGTAACATTCTCACGTAAAGCTCCTGAATGTAAACCTTGCTCTCAAAAGCCTTGCAATGTTCTAAACCTTGGCTGTAATCCCATTTCCAGGTCTCTGTCTCAAAAAAAAAAAAAAAAAGGGAAAAATGTTGACAAAGATTTTTGTGTCTTCATTATTTGTTATCAGGGACATTTGGAAACAAAATGAATATTCAGCTGCAAGGGAATGTTAAAAAAAAAAGTTGTGATCCATCTGTATGATGTTATGTAGCCCACTGAAATGCTTATAAAGAACTTTGGATAAAGTGAAAAATCACTTATGAGAAACAAATGAGGACTTTTATTTTTCTTCCTTTTGTTTCTGTTGTCCTCCATCCCTCACCCTGTTCTTTCTACCTTATGAGGCATTTTGCCAAGATTAACAGGAGATGTCCATAAACGTTGCTTATACATGATTCACTTCTTTTTTCTCTATAGCTTTCAAATTTCTATAATAAACAAGTATTTTTGTAATGAAAAGACAAAATTTCATAATGAAAAGGCTTCAGTTCAGTTCAGTCGCTCAGTCATGTCCGACTCTTTGCGACCCCATGAATCGCAGCACGCCAGGCCTCCCTGTCCATCACCATCTCCCGGAGTTCACTCAGACTCACGTCCATCGAGTCAGTGATGCCATCCAGCCATCTCATCCTCGGTCGTCCCCTTCTCCTCCTGCCCCCAATCCCTCCCAGCATCGGGATCTTTTCCAAAGAGTCAACTCTTCTCATGAGGTGGCCAAAGTATTGGAGTTTCAGCTTCAGCATCAGTCCTTCCAAAGAACACCCAGGGCTGATCTCCTCTAGAATAGACTGGTCGGATCTCCTTGCAGTCCAAGGGACTCTCAAGAGTCTTCTCCAACACCACAGTTCAAAAGCATCAATTCTTTGGCACTCAGCTTTCTTCACAGTCCAACTCTTACATACATACGTGACCACTGGAAAAACCATAGCCTTGACTAGATGGACCTTTGTTGGCAAAGTAATGTCTCTGCTATTTAATACACTGTCTAGGTTGGTCATAAATTTCCTTCCAAGGAGTAAGCGTCTTTTAATTTCATGGCTACAGTCACCACTTGCAGTGATTTTGGAGCCTCCCAAAATAAAGTCTGACACTGTTTCCCCATCTATTTCCCATGAAGTGACGGGACCAGATGCCATGATCTTCATTTTCTGAATATTGAGCTTAAAGCCAACTTTTTCACTCTCCTCTTTCAGTTTCACCAAGAGGCTTTCTAGTTCCTCCTCACTTTCTGCCATAAGGGTGGTGTCATCTGCATATCTGAGGTTATTGATATTTCTCCTGGCAATCTTGATTCCAGCTTGTGATTCTTCCAGCCCAGCGTTTCTCATGATGTACTCTGCATAGAAGTTAAATAAGCAGGGTGACAATATACAGCCTTGACTTTCTCCTTTTCCTATTTGGAACCAGTCTGTTGTTCCATGTCCAGTTCTAACTGTTGCTTCCTGACCTGTATATAGGTTTCTCATGAGGCAGATCAGGTGGTCTGGTATTCCCATCTCTTTCATAACAGTTTATTATTATTCCCTAATTCAATCCTCAAAAATAAAAGTGAATTGTTATTTTTTCATTTTAAAAATGAGGGTACTTTATCTCAGAAAGGTAAGGAAACCTGTAAAAAATTATGCAACTAAGTAAGTTACAAAGCCACTCTATGTCCCTTGGAAAGAAAATAAACCAAATGAAATTTACTAATAAAGCAACACCCTATATAAAGAAGACACATTAAAAAGTTCTATCTTCCTAGAGATCAGACCTTGCTGTGCCATCCCTTTAATTCCTTTCTTCTGCTCTGCTCTGCTTAGTCTCTCAGTCATATCCAACTCTTTGCAACCCCATGGACTGGAGCCTGCCAGGCTCCTCTGTCTATGGGGATTCTCCAGGCAAGACTACTGGAGTGGGTTGCCATGCCCTCCTGCTGGGGATCTTCCCAACCCAGGTGTCGAACCCAGGTCTCCCGCATTGCAGGCAGATTCTTTACTGACTGAGCCTCCAGGGAGGCCCTCTCCAATACTTAAGTGAGTATCTGCAATCAGACATGTAGCTGCAGAAATTTACTTTGCTAACTTAAAGAGTTAATACAAATTAAAGACCTGTGTAACTGGATTCTTCTCTGGGATGAGAATATTTTGTGATTGCAAGGAAGTGCTGCAAGGCTGTCTTGATAAAGAACAAGAACCTGAAGCTGGGGTAGGGGGTTGGAAGGGAGGTTTTAAAGTGGGGGGGATATATGTATATTTATGGTTGATTCATGTTGTTTAATGGCAGAAGCCTATGCAACAGTGTAAAGCAACTATCCTCCAATTAAAAATTATAAAAAGAAAAAAATAATATTGAACTCTTAATAAATAAATGCATTATATGTAAAAAAAAAAAAAAAAAANGTATATTTATGGTTGATTCATGTTGTTTAATGGCAGAAGCCTATGCAACAGTGTAAAGCAACTATCCTCCAATTAAAAATTATAAAAAGAAAAAAATAATATTGAACTCTTAATAAATAAATGCATTATATGTAAAAAAAAAAAAAAAAAAGAACCTGAAGCTGAATGGGGTAGAACAGAGAAATATTTGCATGGACTTTCAAAATTCCAACTCCCAGTGTTTATAATGAGGTATGTGGGGTCAGGGAAGGGGTAGTGACTGAAAACTAAGTATCCAGCACTGGTAAATTATCATGAAAGTATACAACGACATATGGAAGGATGCTGTGTACTCAAAGAATGGGTAGCTACTCTTCAAAGTCTTCAAGATATCATTAAGGAGGAAAAAAGGAGAAGCTCAGAAATAAATAAATGTCATGCATACAACTACCAGATATATATCTGCTTGAATATATATTATATAATTTTCTGGGAGAATAAAATTCATCTGGGAAGTGGGATAGGGAATGCTTGAAATAACTATGTCCTTAAAGTTTAAAACACACACAGACACACACATCCCTCCTTGGCTTAAAAGAGAGTCTTAAAAGCACTCATTTGATGACTTTCTAAAATTAAATATTTCTTTCTTCTGATTCTAGGAAAAGGCAAAGAGTAACCTTACAAATCGGAGAAGGCAATGGCAACCCCCTCCAGTAGTCCTGCCTGAAAAATCCCATGGATGGAGGAGCCTGGTAGGCTGCAGTCTACGGGGTCGTGAAGTCGGGCACAACTGAGCCATTACTTTCTAAAATTAAATATTTCTTTCTTCTGATTCTAGGAAAAGGCAAAGAGTAACCTTACAAATCGGAGAAGGCAATGGCAACCCCCTCCAGTAGTCCTGCCTGAAAAATCCCATGGATGGAGGAGCCTGGTAGGCTGCAGTCTACGGGGTCGTGAAGTCGGGCACAACTGAGCCATTTCACTTTCACTTTTCACTTTCATGCATTGGAGAAGGAAATGGCAACCTACTCAAGTGTTCTTGCCTGGAGTAGGAGAATCCCAGGGACGGGGGAGTCTGGTGGGCTGCCGTCTATGGGGTCGCACAGAATCGGACACGACTGAAGCGACTTAGCAGCAGCAGCAGCAACCTTACAAACTGTTATAGTTTTCTGTGGTCACTAGATTGCTGACAAGACCCCTCCAATCACACGCAATCACATTTTAAAACCTTCAAGATACAGTTTAATCAGTAGTTTTAATGCACATTTGTTAGAGAGAGCTGCACTTTAACAATTACACAGACATCTCCTGCGGTTATTAAAATTATCAAAATATATAAAAATATTCAGGAAGTATGCAAATTAGCAGCATTTACCAAAGATAAATATATTAGCATATTTCACTATAATAACAGGGAAAGAAAACAGAGCTTCCCACACACACACACACACACACACACACACACACGCACACACTGCACAGAATACTTGACTGTTCTCAGAAGCATGCTGAAGGCAAGAATGCGCTACATATAAATTCTTTAGGCAAAAATGCCAATAATTTAGAATTTTTAAAGTGAGGATGGAATGAACTTTTACTTGTTCAAAATTCCATACTAGTTATTAGACTTAAATATTCATAAACCTTAAAAAGGTATGAAAAGCTTGAAAAGCTCATCAGTTTCATAGTTTTTAAAAATACCCTGTGTTAATACTAACTGTAGAAGAGCAAAAAAAAAAAAACAGTCTGGCAAAGGTTCAGGTAGATAGCCTTGTGTTAACTATGGTGAGCTTGCTTTGTTTCTAAGAGCAAGGAGTCCATCATTTCTGAGTAATGAGAGAGTCCTGGGGGTGGGAAATAGTCTTCATAACAGCAGCTTTCTAAAACCTGCACCCACCTTTAAATGCCAGGCTATCCCAAGGAAAAGTTTAACGAGCCAGTGAGAGGAAGGAAAACACGAGAAGGAGGGCACAGACAGCCCATTACAACACTACAGTACTTTGGAAAAGATTCTGAAGGTATTCGGATGAAAGCTCATTAAACTGTAATCAAGGCTTATGGGAAAAGGTTCAAAGCTATCAATTTCAGGCAAGCTTATGCTGAGGTATTTATTGCATAAGGTTTTCATGGTAACAGAAGTCTTACGAGACATCTACATGTTTTGTAAAATGAAATTAAAAATTTTAAGCACAAGAAAAACAAGAGCCCTTAAAACTATGAATGCCTACATTTAAAAGCTCCAGCATTCGGTCTAGTTGGGCACACCGCCAAAGGCTGGCCTGATGCTGCAGCCCACGTGCCCCCAACACTCAAACACGCAACAGCCCCTTCCAGCCTGGCTCTGAACCGTGAAGTGCCATTCAGATGTCTCAGTGCAGGAAGGGACGCGGCCTTTGGCAGAGTGAGACACACTCTGCCTCTTAATCTTGATGGCACAGAACCCTCTGCCAAGTCTCCAAACCCAGGACTAGAAGGGAATGGAAGGTTGTGACTATCCAGGCCCTTAAAGCAGCTTCCCCTGAGTAATGAGGCTGTAGCAACGAAATCCAGGCCGCCAAGCTGCGGCTGCTCCCCGATCAGGGGCTCAATCCAAGGCCCTCGGGGCCTTGCTTATTCACGTGGCAGGAAGGGCTTTTCTCTGTCCTACAGTATTACTCTCATATTACATATTACCACGTAGCTGAAATTACATAATCATTCTCTCCATGCTCCACCATCTGTTTCAAACATCATGATTTCTGCATTTTAAGTCTACAGAACCATTCACAAGAGTCACTGCTTCTTAAGGGAACACCTCTCAGCCTAAACTCCCAGAACCTGGTTCAAAAGAACAAACCCAGGCTCATGGACTGATGACCTCCACAGTTAACTTTAAAAGACGATACAAGTAAGCTTGTAAAAACATGAGTGGTCTCTCCTCAATTTCGGTTGGAAAGCTTCCAAGTCAGTGTTTTGGTCAAGTTGCCCCTGAGCTGCTGGGTTACAGGCAAAAGACGTGGTTTTGAACCTGCTTTTCTAAGTTACTAATGCCCTAAACAGGGATCTGGTAATGTAAACACAGCCAGTGGAGCTGCACGTACGGAGCCACTTTCAGGAAAAGGCCCAAACTCCAAAAATATATATTTTAAAATTTCCGCTAAAAATCCCCGACGGATATTGTAGGCTGGCAGGTCACCAGGCCAGCCTGTAAGCCACAGGCGGCAGCATCTCCCCGTCAGTCTAGCTGGTTCCTCAGATCCCTCTGGGCTTCTGTGAGTTTCTGGATTAGATAACGCTTGTCACGACTTTCCTAAAAACAGAGACAGGTTCAACAGCACAGTCAATATATTTGGAAACAAATATTATTTCAACCCAAGAAATTACCTATCAGATTCAAGGCCAAGGATCCAAACTACTGGGCCTCCAGTGACCTCCAAACTGTCTCTTTCACTCTTGTCCCCCGGGCGCCCCCCCACCCTAGCCCCCGGTCCACAAAGCAGCCTTGTAAAAATGTTCTTTTAAAAGTAAACATCAGACTTGGACAATACCCTACAGTGGCTTCTTATCACACTCAGAATTAAACCCAGACGTCTCAGCAGCACCCTCAGGCGGTGCTGTGACTCAGGCTCGCCTTGCCTTTCCCATCATCTTGCACCCTCCGTGCAGACTGCCCCTCCTCCTGGGCCCAGACCTCGCTGTTGTCTCTGCCTGTTACTCTCATACCCAAGACCTCCCATAACTGGCTCCTCCTCATCATTCAAGTCTCGGCTCTATTGTCACCTCCAGCTGAGATGGCTGCTGTCTCAGCAGCTGATGGTCCACCAGGCCCCTCTAACTAGCTCATCTATACCATCTTTACAGCAGTTATTGCAATCAGAATGTATCTTTTTCCTTTAGCCACCGAGCAGTCCGGTCTCCCTTCTTCCCCTCTGCATCCCAGCACAGTATGAGGATGCACGTGTTGAAGGCATGGATGACTCCAGGATCTGAACACAGAGCTTCAGGAGTCCGGGCCTGAAGGCAGAGTTCTGGGGGAGTGGTGATGGAAGCGTCCCTCTCTCTCCCCGGGAGAAGCTCCCCATTCCTTTCCGTGTCCTGCCATAAATGTCCCTGGCCCTGACCCCCAGGGCTGGAGCTCTCTTACCAGGTTCAGCTGCTCTCGGAGCTGGACGACCACCCGCTTGTGCGCTCCGGCTAGGGCGATGAAGTAAAACATAATGAGGCTGCAACATAAGGCGAGAGGTCACTAGGGAGTTTGTACCATCCGAAGGCCACTGCAAAACGACCCGACCTACTTGACCTGGAACAGTTTTACTTTTGTTTGAACAGAAGAAAAAAAGAAAACCCACACCTCTCCCAAGTAGAGAGCATCAGAAATAGCCAGAGAGGTTTTATCTGGCAATGGCAGCAGAGACCGATTCCTGCCTTGCTTTCCAAGTTAATACTAAAGCTCATGAATCTCCACTGGCACACACAAGAGGGGAGAGAGGAGGAGACGGGCCAGAAGCTCAGCTCACACAGAATAAAGTGACTGTGGATGATCGCTGTGGAGCGTCTCTGGCCTCAGCCCCCTCATCTGTAAAATGGGGATAAAAGTAAAACCCAGTGATAACAGGCCTAACATAATACAATTCTGAATAAAAGCAACTGGAAATTGCTCCTGCTTTCTGTGCAGCCCCAGACCTCAACTGTGGGTGGTTGAAGTTATTATCTTTGAGAAGACGGACAAGTGAAATGAAGGGCAAGTGCCCAGTAAACAGCAGGCAACATCATCCACGAAGGGGAGGTGGCTACCTGTTCAATCTCCCCAGAGAAGGCTGAGGAATCAGGGATGTCAGTCTTCTCTTCTGGAAGCCCCCATGGCCAAGGTGGAGAGTGATCCCCAAAGATGTGGAAGCCAGATCAGGCAACCACCACCAGATGGCGGCAGCCAAACCACAGCTGGAGTGAACCAACAACGATGGAGCCGCTGGATTCCAGGATCCCTGGGATTCCAGGCTAATGGGCTACAACTCCCACATCATTGTATTAATATCAAAGGTATCCTACCTTTAACAAATAAATTTTTTAAACCCTTTTCTTGCATCATTGTGGGATTTTACTGTAGTAATATCTATGTCATAGGATAACTGATGACTGCAGGAGTTAGTACAGGTAAGCTACAATCAGCTCAGTGATTTGGGGTAGATAGTTTCCAGGAACACCGAACCAGTGAATTCTGAAACAATGGTCCCAAAGGAAATACAGAACAGGTTCCTTTGTACCTCTGGTCACAACATTTTTGTCAGCTGATCAATACTTTCTTTTATGTTTCTTGAGAAAGAAAGTTATTAATACATAATAACTGTTTCTATTTAAAGACACTTTATTTAATATCACTGAACTCACAGCTAACAGCACCATGATGTGTGCCCAAATGAAGCTTATCTAACAAGCACAGTCTCTGCATAAAACACATCCCAGCCTTCGTGCACTTAGAATACCCTAGACAACACTTCATGTCTGCATGAACAGCGAAATCACCCCCCACCAAAAGCATGAAATGCAAGAAACAAGGCACTATAAACAGATCATAAACATTTAGGATACTTAGTTACAGTCTGAGCTGTGGTTTGAATACTGTGTCCTGCCAAAGTTCATATAGGTCCTAATCCCAAAGTGATGGTACTAGAAAGTAGGCCTGTGGGAGGTGATTAGGTTATGAGGATGAAGCCCTCACAAATGGGATTAGTACCCCTATTAAAGAGACATCAGAGAGTTCCCTAGCCCCTTCTGCCATTACAGAATACAAGAAGTCTGTAAGCTGCAAGAGGATCTTCACCTGACCATATTGGCATCTTGATCCCAGACTTCCAGGCTCCAGAACCATGAGAAATAATATTTAGCAACCCAGTCTATGATATTCCACTACAGCAGTGGAATAATAAATGCACTGAGACACTATATATCAAAGCAACTCAGTTTTTGTTACTCAATGCATGAGTAACGCACTCCATAAATAACCACAAAAAAGCATCACTAGTATTGATTTTTGGTTACAAAAATATTTTAGCTAGTAAGCATTTTTATAATACATAAAAAATATGGAATTTATGAATAATGAGAATGGACAGTAATTTGAACATGCCTAGTACAAAGTAAGCCCCCAACACACATTTGTGATTAGAATTACTTTAACATGCAAAATGAATCACTGCACAAAAGCCCCCATTGCCTCTGCACCCAACCCTTGTTATTTACTGAGCCTTCACTAAGGGCCAGGTCCTCTGCTAAACACTTCACATGTGTAACTATGTGTCCTTCTTCCCACAACCCTACTAGGTATGTGCCATTTTTATTCCCATTTTCCAGGTGAGGAAATCAAGACTCAGAGAGGAAATGTGATGACCTGAGGCCACACAGCTTGTAAATGGTACAGCCAGGATTCAAGGCCATGCTCCTACACTGGTACTCTTCTCTCAGCCCAGTTATCAATTCCTTTTCTGAACAGCAACTAACTTTGTGATACGAATAATATGCAGTAATACTAATAATATGCAATGTTTATTGGGTTATATTTTATAAGTCAGCCACCTGGCTAAGTGCCTTATATTTGGGATCTCCAAATATAAGAGATCATAAGTGTTCATTGAACACTGAACCTGTTCAATGATATCCTGAAAGAATTACTATTATTACAACATTTTAGGGGTTAGGTAAAGTACAGCCCAGAGAGGTTCAGTATCACACCAAGTGTCTCAGGTGAGCTCCATTTCCCAGTGGAGAGCAGCCCACCAGTCTCAATGGAAAACAGTTGCAGAGCCCAGGTGGTTCTCACTTACCAGATGATCATGAAAAAAGGCACTGCGAAGGCTTCCGAAGTGATGCCATAAACCAGCGTCTGCAGCGAGTTGGGGAAGGTGCTCACTGTCTTGGGGACCACCTCCCAGGTGGTGTTGAAGTTGGTGAACGGCCCACAGGCTTTGGAGGAAGGGATGCTGCCGGGACACAAAGCACGGGGCTCAGGCCAGGCCTGCAGCACAGGCTGGGCAGCCGTCCTCTGCACGCCCACAAAGCTGCATTCACAGTGGCCCACAAGGAACTGCCTCACCTTATGGGCTTTCTGGAATATCCCGGTCAAAAATGCTTACCCTGAAGTCTCAAGTCCCTAGACTTGATTTCCAGTTTACAAGAAATTGAGGACAGAAGGTCAAGTTAAAAAAGGGTTATCATATATGATCCTGCAGTCTTACTCCTGGGCATATATCCAGAGAAAACTCTAATTTGAATAGATACATGCACCCCAGTGTTCACCACCCGGAAGCAACCTAAGTATCCATCAAGAGATGAATGAGTAGGAAGATGTGGTACACACACACACACACACACACACACACAATGGAGTATTGCTCGGCCAGAAAAAAGAATGAAATAATACGATTTGCTGCAAATAGATGGACCTAAAGATTATCATATTAAGTGGAGTAAGCCAAACAAAGAAATGGTATGTGTAATCTAAAAAAAAAAAATTAATGAACTTTTTTACAAAACAGAAATAGACCCATAGACACAGAAAACAAACATGGTTGCCAAAGGAGAAGGTGAAGAATGGGCAGGGATAAATGAGAAGTCTGGGACTGACATATACACACTACTTACATACAAAACAGATGATCAACAAGGACCGACTGTGCAGCACAGAGAACTATACTCAGTATTTTATAATAACCTATAAAGGAAGAGAATCTGGAAAAGAATGTATTTCTATAACTAAATCACTTTGCTGTACACCTGAAACTANAAGAATGGGCAGGGATAAATGAGAAGTCTGGGACTGACATATACACACTACTTACATACAAAACAGATGATCAACAAGGACCGACTGTGCAGCACAGAGAACTATACTCAGTATTTTATAATAACCTATAAAGGAAGAGAATCTGGAAAAGAATGTATTTCTATAACTAAATCACTTTGCTGTACACCTGAAACTAACACAACACTGAAAATCAACTGTGCTTCAGTTAAAAAAAAAGAGACCCTGTTACTCGAAGATAGATACTCTGGTGATAGTCTAGAGCAGCAATAAATTGAGCATCAGAAATTAAAAAAAAAAAAAAAAAGATCAAGATAAATGACACTGTGAGAAAACAGACAGCCCTGGAATATGGGGAGACCACTCTTCGGCCTGTTGATTTAGAGGTGAGGAAACTCGCCTCGACTTTTTGAAGAATTAAAGGTTACAAAAGACCAAGGAAACATGGTAACCAAAACCAATGAGTAAAACCTAAAAAGAGCCTCATTTACAAAATAAAGCTCTGAAAGACTATCTGAGGACAACTGGAGAAACTTGGCAATGGCAGGAATATGGTATTGGCATTAATTTTCTTAGGTGTGATAATGTTATTGTGGATATATAGGAAGAATGTCCTTACTTTTAGGAAGTGAAGGTTTAGCTGTGTAGGAATGAAATGTTATGACGCCTACAACCATGGTGTGATTCATCTGCACACACACAAAAGGTATGCATAGAGAGAAGAGAAGACAAATGTAGCAGGATGCAACAACTGGGACATCCAGGTAAAGGGTATATAAGTTGTCGCTGCTGCTATTTTTTTCAACTTTTCTATAGATTTGAAAAATTGTTTAAATAAAAAGGGAAAAATAAAATTACAATGGGAAAAAAATTAAGGCTTACAAGAATTGCCTATAGTCACATCACAAGGTTCTGTGTAGGAAATTTTCTACTGCAGCCCTATTTTAGGGATAAAAATAGATTCCTGGAAACAATCTAAATGTTGTTAAAGAAAATGACTGAGCAATTTGTGATCCGTTCATACAATGGAAAAAAGAACCACCAAGAGGGACACACATACTTATAGATATGACTGTCTTAGACAGAAACTAAGTAGCCTGAAACAGAATTGGAGGATGAATTTCCACCACATACTCATCTATACTTTCCCAATTCTAAGCCATGTGAATGCATTTCTCATTTTAAAAAGTCAAAGTTAAAAAATTAAAAGAACAAGAGTTCTGTATGTGCTGGCCTGGAAAAGGACATAATATAAAAGTGAAACAAATTAAGCTGCCAAACTATTATTCCATATGCATTAAAAAATACATTTTTCATAATAAATCTCTTTAATTTATACTCTTTTCTGTACTACTTGAATTTTTCAATGTATAACATACTACCATTACAATAAACATATATAGACTTTGATCACCTGCAGTCCATGGGGTCAAGAAGAGTCGGACACGACTGAGGAACTGAACTGAACTGACACGGACTCAAATTAGTTTAAAAAATAATAAAACCTGAGAGAGGAATTCAAAGCTCTAGGCTTTTCAATTAAAGATGAAAAAATGTGGTGCAGTGATAAAGAATCCACGTGCCAAGGCAGGAGGTGCAAGAGACGTGGGTTTGATCCCGGGTCGGGAAGATCCCCTGGACTAGGAAATGGCAATCCACTCCAGTATAAGTAAAAAAAAAATGAAGAAATGGGACAAAATAAGATAAATAAAGAAACGAAATTCCATGAGACTAAGACAAGGAGTGGCAAACTACAGCCCACAGACCAAATCTGGTCCACAGTCTATTTTTTTATAAAGTTTTACTGGAACATAGTCTTGCCTGCTGGCTTATATACGCAGATGAAACATAGGCTGCATAGATTGCAACATAGATGATATATAATCAGCTGAGCCGAACAAGTGCTACAGAAACCATATAGCTTGCAAAGGCTGTCGTTTACTCTCTTTCCAGGGTCTGGTAAAAATGGTTACAACAGAAAAAGTGGCATCACTGGGTTTGGAACCCTCAATTTCTCATCCTCGGGACTGAGCATTTCCCCTTTCCAAATTCTGCTCTAGACGATACACTCCGTGTGCCATGTCTGAGTTGTCTTTATACCCCCAGCACCTGGAACAGTGTGTGGTACATAGAAGACACTCCAAATCTTCTCAGTGACCATGCATTATCTTTACAATCAAAAGCAAACAATCCCAAAGGCAACCAGAAGAGAGGTCCTAGGAAAAGGGATTGGGTGGAACAGACCCAAACAACACTCTTAAAACCAATGGGAAACCTCCAAGTCCAAGTTCAGAAGTGAACCAAGGTATTTCAGCATCCAGAGGGTGATTCCAAAACAAAGGTGGACAGGAGTGACTTACTGACCTCTGCTGGTGCCAATAAAGAATGCAAAGAAGGCTTTAACACAAAAGAGAGGCACGTCAAGGAGGGAATGTTCTAGAAAGAAAGTCATATTTACCGTGCCATGCTGATTGTCAGAGGTATAATTGCCAAGCAGAGTCCAATCAGCAACACCAACAGGAAGAAGAAATTAGAATTGGATGCTCTGAACTGCCTCGGAGAGGGTCTGCAGGTATAAAGAAGACTTATCTGAGGAGAGAAAGGAAGAAAGAGGAAAAATGAAGAGCACTGCTTTTCTGAGGATAAATGAGCACAGTCATGCATTACAAAGGGAGTATAAATTGGCTATAACCTTTCTAGAGGGTAGTCAGCAATATAGACCAAAATGAAAAAAATCGCCAGAACACATGTATATGGTATTTACTGCTACAATTGTTGATAACGGGGAATAACTGTTAGCAACCAAAACAGCTGTCACTGTAGTTCCTTAAAGGTTAAAGTGACCCATACAATGGAAAACCACCTAGCCGTTAGAAAACCAAGAGAGCTTTACATCATAGAAGGCACTGTCAAATGAAAAGTCGGGAGGTCAAAGCTTTGTACTGTATGATCTCATTTGTTTTTCTAAAAAATGTATTTTTAAACATTTTACCGTAAATTTCTTTTCTCAGCTTTACTGAGGTATAATTGACAAATAAAATTATAAGGCAGAGTATACAACGTGATATATTTACGGTATACAGCATGAAGATTTGAAAGGATTCAAAAAGTATTCTCCTTAGGGGTTTAAATATGCATTAAATATATACATACCAGAATAGGAGATACTTTGCTTGCATTTTTACGTGAACATGGATTTTTCCTGTACATTAAGTCTTTACTGAATTTGTTCCAATACTGTTTCTGTTTTTATGTTTTTGGTTTTTTTGGCTATGATACGTGGGATTTCAGGCTCTCTGACTGGGGACTGAAATGTCACCCTCTGCACTGGACCCCCAGTGCTTAAGTTCCTTTCCTATATGTTAAAAATAAATATTTCCAATGAGGGAAAGACTTGAAGGGGAGATTAGGTGAGGAGGGGGACAGAAAGAGGCATATACTTCCTCCTGAGTATTGCAGAAAGCTACTGTCTCAGGAGCATCAAGCATCTTGTGAGCCGAGGGACCCTGGCATCTGGTCAGGGTGTCTGGGGGCAGCTGGCCAGCCAAGCCGGGGTGTCAGAACTCAGTCCAGTGCCTGTGACCCATGCTCTTACCCCCGCGCTGTCTTTACTGAGCTACACGCTGGGAAGCCACTGCCTAACTGATACTTTCTGGAAGAAGAAAAAGTTCCTACGAGCTTTCTGGCATCCATTTCTCCTGTGGTGACTTCAGCCAACTGAGTTTTCAAATGAAAGCACTGGAACATTCTTCAAAGACCAAAACAGCTGGGTAGAAAGTATGACCCAGTGAAAGGCCCGGCCTTCTGGATTAAGAGCATAGGCTCTGGAGTGAGGTAAACTTGGGTTCACATCTCAGGAGTCACTGATAAGCTGTGTGATCTTGGATTGGTTACTTAACCCCTCTGAACTTCAGCTTCCTAATTTATAAAATATGGTTACTACAGAACCTACTTTAAAGTATTACGTGATCATCTACATAGTGGTGCGGCAGAGTGGGAGGACATGGTATTATCATCACCTGTTAGTACTGTTGTACTTAATAATACTACTATTACTTCCATTTTTTAATTCCTAGGGCCTGGTATACTAGGTGCTCAATTATGCTGGGCTTATTAACAGAGGGTACCTCTAGAAGAAGGGATGGAATACATTCCTGCACTGTTTAAATGTTTAACAGTGAGCATATATTACATCTATGATTTTAAAAGGTTTGATTAACAAGCCAAGATAAATTAGTCATCTGTAGGGCTACTTACCCATTGAGCCCTTAGTTCAGGTATAACGCCTACAATCTGTGAGCTGTTTGAGGAGCTANACAGCAATTATGCTGGGCTTATTAACAGAGGGTACCTCTAGAAGAAGGGATGGAATACATTCCTGCACTGTTTAAATGTTTAACAGTGAGCATATATTACATCTATGATTTTAAAAGGTTTGATTAACAAGCCAAGATAAATTAGTCATCTGTAGGGCTACTTACCCATTGAGCCCTTAGTTCAGGTATAACGCCTACAATCTGTGAGCTGTTTGAGGAGCTACATAAATAATTGACAACTGAAAATAAATGTACCAGCTCCAAAAGCCAAACAGAAAATTAAATAATTTTAAATAATAAACCTTTTCTTAAATATCACCAAAATGAACCACTGTAGACACTTATTCCTTGGAAGGAAAGTTATGACCAACCTAGATAGCATATTGAAAAGCAGAGATATTACTTTGCCAACTCAACTCTTAGCTATATACAAAAACATTGAAACCATAGGAGCAAGACCATTTTTCAACTCTCAAAATGATAAAAATGTGAAAATCCATTCAAAGTTTTTTTTTTTCCCACAATTAAAAATATATATATATATCAAATAAGGGATGCAATTCTGATACATCTGATGGGATCTGGGTGGGCTCCAGGCATGTGTGTGCTGAATGTCCTGCAACATCAAGAATGTCCGGGTTATCAACCCCTCAACCCCACCTCTCCTTACCTCTTTCACGTAAAAGATGATAATGAACTTTAAGGTTGCAATTGCAGGAAGAAGGGGTGAGAAAAAGGCTCCGATCCAGCAAATGGTCTGTCCATAAACAATCCCCAGAACATTATCAGGGATGGCAAACTCCTGCTCTCCCCAGCACTGAAAAAGCTTCCAGGAGGAACAGTAGGTCACCAGCATCCTGCAAACAAACAGGACCGCTTACCGCCTGGACTACCAGCGTCAGCCGAGGCACAGAACCACATCCACACAGTCAGGGCTGTTTCCATGCATACTTCTCACGCAAACTGTTAGTCCCACGTCTAGAAGATGCAAAGTACAGTGAACTCTGGAGTCATTAAGACGAGGGTACAAGTCTCAGATCTATAGTTTACCAGCCAAGTAACATTAGACAAGGCTCATTTTTCTCATCTGAAATGTAGGGGGATTATAACACAGCTTACTGCACTGCACCGTATTGACAGTAAATGACCTGGGCAGTCTCTGTGTGCTGGCATGCCACTCAATTCAAAAAGAACAGCGCTACTGTTCATCCACACAAATAATGGCTTACGGGGGACCTATCACCCTGTATGCCACTCCTGGAATCCTAGAAGCTTCCTACAGAAACCCTAGGACCAGGGGCCGAGATAAACACACACAGCTATTCACTATAGCATTACCGAATATTAGCAAAAATACTGGGTGACAACCTAAGTGCCCATCAGCAGGGGCTTCAGCATCAAATTAGAAGCAATGTGTACAGCGGACTATTACACAGTCTTTAAAACATATGAGGAAAATATATGTGTCCTGACATGTAAAGTCATGGTGTTTTGCTTGTGTGGGGGAAAAAGCAAGCTGTGGACCCACGTAGATGTAACATGATCCCATTTGTGGGCGAGAAAAGGACACTTTCAGTAAGACTGTGTTTACTTACATGTGTATTTATGTAAATATGCTTTTGTTTTCTTTTTAAGGATGGCTGGATCTACCCACAGGTGTTAACAACGGCCACCTCTGAGGGGTGGGGTGGGTCTGGGGAATTAGGGGTAAGGTAACAAGAGGGCC
>SJYX01009047.1:29397-71867 GCA_006410675.1 Oreotragus oreotragus
GTCCGGGTTATCAACCCCTCAACCCCACCTCTCCTTACCTCTTTCACGTAAAAGATGATAATGAACTTTAAGGTTGCAATTGCAGGAAGAAGGGGTGAGAAAAAGGCTCCGATCCAGCAAATGGTCTGTCCATAAACAATCCCCAGAACATTATCAGGGATGGCAAACTCCTGCTCTCCCCAGCACTGAAAAAGCTTCCAGGAGGAACAGTAGGTCACCAGCATCCTGCAAACAAACAGGACCGCTTACCGCCTGGACTACCAGCGTCAGCCGAGGCACAGAACCACATCCACACAGTCAGGGCTGTTTCCATGCATACTTCTCACGCAAACTGTTAGTCCCACGTCTAGAAGATGCAAAGTACAGTGAACTCTGGAGTCATTAAGACGAGGGTACAAGTCTCAGATCTATAGTTTACCAGCCAAGTAACATTAGACAAGGCTCATTTTTCTCATCTGAAATGTAGGGGGATTATAACACAGCTTACTGCACTGCACCGTATTGACAGTAAATGACCTGGGCAGTCTCTG
This sequence comes from Oreotragus oreotragus, assembly GCA_006410675.1. Lineage (NCBI taxonomy): Eukaryota > Metazoa > Chordata > Mammalia > Artiodactyla > Bovidae > Oreotragus > Oreotragus oreotragus. The sequence continues at coordinate 29,928 of SJYX01009047.1, forward strand.
TGTGCTGGCATGCCACTCAATTCAAAAAGAACAGCGCTACTGTTCATCCACACAAATAATGGCTTACGGGGGACCTATCACCCTGTATGCCACTCCTGGAATCCTAGAAGCTTCCTACAGAAACCCTAGGACCAGGGGCCGAGATAAACACACACAGCTATTCACTATAGCATTACCGAATATTAGCAAAAATACTGGGTAACAACCTAAGTGCCCATCAGCAGGGGCTTCAGCATCAAATTAGAAGCAATGTGTACAGCGGACTATTACACAGTCTTTAAAACATATGAGGAAAATATATGTGTCCTGACATGTAAAGTCATGGTGTTTTGCTTGTGTGGGGGAAAAAGCAAGCTGTGGACCCACGTAGATGTAACATGATCCCATTTGTGGGCGAGAAAAGGACACTTTCAGTAAGACTGTGTTTACTTACATGTGTATTTATGTAAATATGCTTTTGTTTTCTTTTTAAGGATGGCTGGATCTACCCACAGGTGTTAACAACGGCCACCTCTGAGGGGTGGGGTGGGTCTGGGGAATTAGGGGTAAGGTAACAAGAGGGCTCTCACTACTCTCAGAATTTCTATATTTATTTAAATATTAAAAAATTATAATATAAACATTCACATCATATTTGTGTAATTTTTTTTAAAAGGACAATTTCTTTTTCAATGTTTACTTTTATGGGTTTATTGAACTTCTGGCATAGGCCACGAGAATTTGTACACGTGATTAAGTGAACGGTTTCACTTAAGGCTCAAGAAGATGCTGAGAAAAAAAAATTTTTTTAATGAAGGCATAGTAATGATAATCCTGATGGTGACAGTTATTGCTTTGTTGAGTTTTGTGGCATGGAGTGGTCTTAGTACTTTTATCTGCATTTTGTCATTTAATCGTCACCAAAGGGGTATGAGATGGATACTGCCAGTATTCCCATTTCAAAGGTAGGAAAACAGGCACAGAGCTTAAGTAACTTGCCCAAGGTCACGTGATGAGGAAACAGGCGGTGCTGGGCTTGAACACAGATTAGGAAATGCAGTGTCCACTGCAGCCTGGAGGGCCTCCACTAACACGGCCCGTGGCTGTGGCATGGCAAGAAGTCACCCCGAGGGTGTCCCCCGGAAAGCTGCCTCCTTTCTGCTTTTTATGCTGCCTTTCAATGGGGCGTATAATAGACTCAGGGTGATGGCCTGGAGCTGTCTGAAAGGCGCCAGTGGTTGTCAAGTGGTTTCCAGGATGTGGAATCATCCAGTACTTTGTGAAGAGCAGCTGTGATGGGAGCCTGTTGTGGGTGGGCGGAGATAAGAGGGGTGCCCCTCACACTTACTTTCTAGGAAAATCCACAAAAAGTGTCACAGCCAGGATGATGATGAGGTCAAAGATCATCAGCTTGTACATTTCCTGCCCAACTTGGGTCTCCCAGCACTGAAACCAAGAGAGAAACAAGCCTGACTTGGAGCAGAAAAAGCCAGGTTCTACCGAGCTCATTTCTAGCCCCCAATCCTGTGCCTCTGGAGGCCACCAGCCAACACTCCCCTGAGCTCCAGCACAGACTTGGGTTTTCAAACCCTTAGGAGTTCCTGGTGTGACAGACTCAGCTACAGAGCAAGAAAGAAGATCACCTGGGATTCACACCCTTGGCTCCATGGGCTGTTCTCTCGACCTTAATGCTACCGCCCCCCACAAATGACCCACCTCGTAGGACGCCCTTCCCCCCAGCCTCACCGGGTAGAGTTTCTGGTTGTAGCCACAGAGCTCACACAAGTAGTTGTCACAGGATGTAATCTTGGAGCCCAGGGTGAACACCAGCACACAGATGGTGGCCAGTCGCATGAAGACGCACCTGCAGGGAAGAGGGGAGGCGGGGAACATGGGATGAGAAGGGCTTGGGGCAAGCTGGCCCCTCAGAACAGGGCTGGGTGCAGAGAAATTGCCTTTCTTAACAGCAAACCCACAAATGGGCACCAGGCTTCAGTTTCAGATGATGAGCAAGTTCTGGAAATGACGGTAGTGATGATGGCACGACACTGATATGTACTTTGTGCCACTGAATTACACACTTACAAGTGGCTAAGATGGTAAATTTCATGTCATATATATATATAATCACATTTTTTTAAATGCAAAAGAAAAAAAATATCAGAAAGCTGGGAAGTCCTGAGTCCATGATGATGTAGCCATGCTCAGAACAACTCCTGAAAAGAACTAACTGAATTTTCTAAGTATCAGTTTTGAAGATGGCTTAGGATATATTGAGAAGTGGGGAAAAAAGTACACTGCAGAGTCTCAGGTAGAAACAATCCTATTTTTAAAAGAAAACAAAACGTGTGAATGTTGGCATGAACAATAGGAACCATGTACATAAGGGCTGCTGGGGGGAAGTGAAATCAAGACAGGAGGGCAGAGGGCTCCTTTTCTTTAAAGATGGTTCACTTATTGTTTGGTTTATAATTTTTTAAAAATTAAATGAAATAGAAACATTAAAAAGTGTGTGAGTTGGGGAGCAAACCTATACCATCCATCTGATATTCTGTCCTCCTGGGAGATGTGAGTACCCAGCATTGCCAGGGAGGCTTCCATAACTCAAAACTCATTTGGAATCTAATTAAAAAGTCTGAATCCACAGTCATTATGATGAGTGGATATAGAAAAATAAAAGACACACACAGCAACAATGATCTAAACCCAAATAAAGAACATTATATAAGACAAATGCCCCAGCTTCTCTCACAAACCAATGGCATAACACAAGGGGAGGGGGATTTTCCGAAAGGACAAAAGGGATTTAAGAAACATTAAGGACCCAACACAGCAGGGGGCCTTTCTCCGGATCTTGATTTGAATAAACCAAGACCAACCAATCACAGAAAGCCCTCTGCAGCTCCATCAGGGACCTGACAATTCTATGAGGCGTGGTGATGGCTCTGTTTAAAAAGAAAAGTCCTTGTCACTTTAGAGATACACTGAAGCTTTTACAGGTGAAACACGTTGCCTGAGATTTGCTCAAAATATTCCAGCAGAGTGGGGGAACCGCATGAGAGAAGACTAGCAAAATGTTGGTAAACAGTTGGAACTAAGTGATGGACACACATAGGGGGTCATGATACTGCCCTATTTGAAAATTTCCAAGATAAAAAGTTTTCTTTTAAAATGCAAATACCATCTGAGGCATTTGAGAAGCAGAAAGAAAACGTTCCAGTTTCACACAGTCCCCACCTGGTCCTCCTTAACTCATGTGTGTTAACTCCCTGGGTCCAGCTTTATACTTGGCATTTATTATTTTTTTAAATGAAACCGAGTATTTTTTAGTATGAGAAGAGATATTACAACAAATTACAAAAGGGCAGCAGTAGCACACACAGTTGGTGTCTGGGCCACTTTTTTCTCAGCATTCGCTCCGGTAAAAGTCTCAGGTTCCTACTGCAAGTTTCTAGTGTAACTCTCTTCCCAAGGCCCACGTGCTGGGGCCGTGGGATAGAAGTTGTGGGGGAGTTAATGCCCTTGGGACTCAGCCACCCTTAGGCAGGGGAGGGTGAACATTTGTTGAAGGATGAACATTCTGTTGAGTAGGAAAACTCTAAGATATTTTCCATGCAAACTCCCTGAGCTGTCCCGCAGAACCGAGCCCCAGTTATAACTTCCCAAACAGCATACCCTTTATTAACTTTCTTCCCTTCTCTCCCACTTCCTTACTCTCCTGCTAGTATACACTTGTCATTCTAACATTTTCAGAGCAACATTCCTCCAAGGACCCACCCTATGCCCTCAGCTGTCAGTGTGCTAATACATGAACCAAAAATACACTACAGTTGAGTAGACGCTTAAGTCAAAGGGATTTCTCTGCCTGTGAAAACTCTGAGTCATTTGTGGAAACTATCTGAAGGCTGAAGAGGATTTTTGACCCAGCAGGGGAAAAGGTACCACAATTGATTAGCAATGTCTGCTGTGGGCAGGGGAGGTGACAAGTGGTGACCTGTTTGGCATGCCTAGGCATTACCTAAGGATTGTCAGCTGGATCTCAAAGCCTGGGGAATAATCCTCATAGTGGATGATCTTGGCAAAGATAATCGGAGTGATAAAATTGGCCAGTGTGATCACAATGGAAGGCAGGTACAGAATCAAGAGGTTCTCTCCAAAAACCATCTTGTCAATTTCCTATGAAGATAACAAAACTGGTCAGGAATATAATGAATTGCATCACAAATGAATTGACCTTAAGAGAACACAACAATACATGTGTCCAATCATTATGCTCAACACCTTAAACTTACACAGTGTTGAATGTTAATTATATCTCATTAAACTGTAACAGGGAAAAACACCCAAACACATTTAGCAAATGAAACAAAACATTTTTTCATTCAACATAGCACCTAAAACTAAGCAATCTTCTTCCTTGGGTGTCCAAACAAAGGAACCATGATCTAGTACCATACTGAAAGAAAAACAAGCTCTACTGGATTTATTAAGCTGAAATATTGAAAAACCCCATGCATTCTGGATCAACGGGTGATTTACAGCATTTTCAAGCCTGTAGTTTTATTTTTATCCCAGATAGCCATATATGTCACTGAAATTCTATTATTATGAAAGGAGAGAATGGCTATTCCAGGTCAATTAGTACTACAGCCTTGAACATGCTCTAAACTACCCATTGATAAACAATCTATCTCCCTAGGTAAATGGCTATCTGACTAAATTTTGGCCAAAGGGATATAAGTAGAAGTTTTCAGTGCAACCTCCATGTGCTGCCCCCATCTCCTTCACTTCCTCCCCACTGGCTGGTGGGCTACCCTGTGCCATACAGGAGAAGGCCACGTCCTAAGGAAGGCAGAGCTACAAGACAGAAGGAACCTGGGCCCCTGACGGCTGATTTCATGAAGCAGAGCCACTAGACCAACTAGGATTTTTAAAACCACTGTTATTTTAGGTAAACTGAGGCCCCTTTACCTACTTACTAAAGTAGTACAGTTGGGGCTTAAATCTAGGCAGTCCAGCCTAGACTTGAATACTGTAAATTCCAGGAGGAGTAGGTACCCCAAACACTCTATTTTGGATGCTTTTTTCCCCACTGAAAATAAAAAATTGGTCAGTCTGATTTTAGGGTTTTTGTCATATCAGCCAAATGTATATTCCCATATGTAAAACAGAATGATGATAGTTATCTCCCTTGCAGGTTTGCAATACACTTAGCATACATAACACCCTACCGGAGTAAAAGTTAAATTGACTTGCACGGAGCACTTACTTTTTTCATGTGTTCTTGAGAGAATATAGTCGCTTTGTAGATTGCATAAAAGCATGCTGCTAAAACGGCCAGCACAATACAGTTCAAAAATAGTCTCAAAGAGTAAATTCGTATCGTTTCTTCTGAGGTCCTTTCTGCTATTTTTTGCCGTATTCTTTCCTCCTCCAGATCTGCCTGAGAACCAAAGAAAACTCATTTGTGAGCACTGGGACGAAGGGATATTTAGGGGTGGAAAATGTGACTCATTGTCATACCCTCCCTCTCCATCTTTACAGTTTCCTTAAATACTCATCTCCCCCAGGATATCCTCTCAGACCAAGCCCAACCAGTTTCCAAGTCTTACTAAAAGCTTAAGTGAAGTCAGAACCTCCTATTAAGATTGCAATTCGATTTTGCAATATATGTGAAAACTGAACTATAACCCATTCAGGACATTATCTAATGTAGAAATTATGTAGTAGGCATTGTGGGGCTTCCCTGGTAGCTCGGCTGGTACAGAATTCACTTGCAATGCAGGAGACCTTGGTTCAATTCTTGAGTCAGGAGGATCCCCTAGAGCAGAGCATGACAACTCACTCCAGTATTCTTGTCTGGAATATCCCCGTGGACAGAGAAGCCTGGTGGGCTTCAGGTCATGGGGTCACATAGAGTTGGACACAACTGAGCGACTGAACAGCACAGCAGGCATTATTTCTTCAAACAAAGAATACACCTGGTTTGATTCCTTCCATCTCATGTTGTTAATCTTTTGATATCATCTGTTTCTCCTCCTTTTTGGGCAGGTTTGATAAAGATGATATTTGTTACTCCTATTATCCTGATTAATCTGGACCTTCTGCATGTTCATATTCTCTGCATCCACCTTATCATCACAGCATTCTTTATTCTATTTGTCCTGTTTTACATTCTGTTTCTCCTAGTTTATGACAGGTTCTCATCAAGTGGAAAAATACCAGTACAAATCAACAAGGACCTACTGTATAACACACGGACCTCTACTCAGTATTCTGTGATAATCTATATTAGAAAATAATCTAAAAGAGAATGAACATATGTATATGTAATAACTGAATCACATTGCTGTACATCTGAAACTAACACAACTTGGTAAATCAACTATATTCCAACAACGTTTTTTAAAAAAGAATCTGGTTTCTTCAACTAGGGTTAAAATAAGTTTCCTAAAAAAAAAAGTTTTGAGAAGGGAAGATACCATCTCTTTGCCCAGCTCCAGTTCACCAGCTTTATGCTTAGAGCTAAAGTGATCAACCTCAGGAAGTGGTTCTTCAAAAAGCTCTTGAAAACCTCACAGGGGAAGGTACCTAAGCAGGACAGCCCAGCCCCCACTGGCTCCTCTGCAGGCTGCAACCCCAGCTCCCACCAAGAGAAAGCCGAGGAGCGCTCACCCGGAGCTCGTAGCGCAGGCTGCCATGCTTCAGGTCCGCCATGCTGCGGCTGGTGATGCAGAAGTCCCAGCCGGCAAAGATCTTGTTGCAGTAACTCTGGAAGTGCTCCTCACTCCGGATCAGGTTGATTTTGAACCCTTCTACCGACCTGACTCCAAAACATGATTATCCATTTTATTACAACAACAAAACACAGGCCTGTGGATTGGCTTTGTCTAAAATTAAAAGGATATACACGTGACTGCACCTTCCACCGATTTTCACATGCATGGCCCAGCTCTGGACCATTCTAAATATGGAGCAGACAACCAGGCATCTCAGTGTTGAAAACTGGTCCCTTTATCCATTCAATGACCTTTTCCCACAGCTGGAATATAATCCAAACTCAACACACGCTAGAGTCCTACATGATCCTGCATGGCACGATCTTTCCTCCCAGAGAGCCACTCTGCTGTAATGACAATAGCTTTTTTTCTTTTCTATAAACACCCAAACCTCTCCTGCAGCCTCAGGGCCTTTGCACTTGCAGTTTTCTCTGCCCTCCCCTCTTCCTATGGCTGCCTTCTTATTCCCTGGGGTTTCACTTAACTATCCCTTTCTTCCATAGATCCCCCCACTATCTCATCTAAAGTTGTGGTTTCCGACTTCAAGTCAGTCTCTTTACTTTCCCTGACAGCAATAACCTAACCTACAATCATGTTATTTAACGTGTTCACTGTGTTTGTAAGTCCTTATCCTGACTAAATTTTAAATTCCTTGATGACAAGTACCCTGGCTGTCTTGCTACCTTTATATCCAGGGGGCCTGGATATAAATATAGCCACTATCCATCTGATGAATAAATGCCTTAAACAGTAAAATAACCAAATATTTAGTGAGCACCTGCTTAAGTTAGACACAACTCTGTTGCACAAGTTTATAATCAATACTCATTCAAATGCTTTTCTTGAAAACATACTCTGGTGCTTGACATAGCAATAAAAACATTAAATGCCACACACTCTGTAGACAAACCAGGGCATTTTTAGGATTTGCTACTGAGTTGTGAACACAAATAGAAGTGGAAGGAATTACAGCGATCAGTCATTCTGCCAAAGGTTCATAGCAAGGCATTTATGTCAGAACCAGCTGGGCTGCTTTTCCAAAATGTAGACTCCCAGGTGATTCCATATCCTGAGATTTTTAATTCAGTATGTCTCATGGAGGGGGGATGCATCCAGAATTATGCTACTTATAAAGCTCCATGGTGATTCTGAGGTCCCACTCCAGTTGAATGGTCTGATTTAGACCAAATCTACATTTTACAGATGAGAAAACTAAGATCTAGAGAAGGGACAAATTATTTCCTAGGTCCAGAGAGCTAGAGGCAGAACTGGGGCTAGTTGAGTGGTGATGATGATGGTGATAATGATTTTAATTTAATAAATGTATACAAGGTGCCAAACCCAGTGCTAAGTTCTTTACCTGCCCTGTTTCAGTTAATCCTCCCAACAACCCTTCTAGGTTTGTGCATTTCACAGACGAAGAAAATGAGGTCCAAAGAGGTGGAGTGACATTTGAACCTTGGTCTCTGGACCCCAAGTCCACTCTCTTTGCTACCCTATAGCACTTCCTCCTTCCTGGGGAGGCCGCTCCCCATTACATCACAGGCACCCTCTCTGCAGGCCTTACCATGAAACGATCAAGGCCATTAGGTGAAAGAGCTCAGTCAAAAACCCGCAGGTGGATTCACTGATCAGCTAATAAAGCTCCTTCTTCAGGGCCCCTTCCAAGGCCCCAGAAGCACCTCTAGCAACACTAGAGGTGTTTATGAGGTCTTGTCTTTATTTTTTATAACATGCAAAAGATATTCCCATGCTCTCTGTCTTACAGAGGTTCCCTCCATATCGTCTACAGAAGGTCCATAAACCTTGGGTCTGCCCCTACCATGAGCACAAAGAGCAAAGCCAGACCCCCAGCCAACCAACATTGCTTTGCCAAGCATCTTTCCGCCCTCAAGATGAGCAGAACGACTGACTGCTCTTTCCTGTCAGTGCGGTGTCTGTCTGGTGGGGGATAGACACACGGCAGTTCATTTTCATCTCATAGATTCTGACTCAGGACACTAGTGCCTAGCTGGGCTCTGGGGTTTTCTCTGTGGTGCCGAAGCCTGGTCTCCATGGAGGACAAACTCAGACTTTACCAGCCTGGTCTCTTTTNGTCAGTGCGGTGTCTGTCTGGTGGGGGATAGACACACGGCAGTTCATTTTCATCTCATAGATTCTGACTCAGGACACTAGTGCCTAGCTGGGCTCTGGGGTTTTCTCTGTGGTGCCGAAGCCTGGTCTCCATGGAGGACAAACTCAGACTTTACCAGCCTGGTCTCTTTTACATGTGTAATAAGGAGCTTCACAGCCCCGTGGCTTATAGCACTGCCTGGCTTTATAGGGACAATGAACGGGTAAGAGAGGTGTTCATCCAAGCTTCCCACTTGCGCTGGAAACAGTAAGCCGCCCATCAGGAATGCGTGGTTCTCCTTCCATAGCATAGCACAGGTGCTGGAAGTGGCTGCCAGCCAGGGACATTTCTCAGCCTCCCCTGCAGTGAGTTGTGGTCATGTGACTAAGCTATACTGATGGAATGTGAGTGAAGTCCATCACTCTCAAGCTGAGCCCAGAAACACCTTCTGTATAATTCTCCTCCAAGGTCATTCTCCCGTCCAGCCCTCCAGAGGAACAGCAAAGCCACATGTGCAGACGATGGCTAAGCTTCAGTCAGCCTGAGCTCTGGCAGGACTGAGAAGGAGTCTTCACTAACCTGTGCCCACTAAGAACTTCACGTAAAGAAGTTCACGTGTAACTTTCATCGTGTTGGGCCACTGTACTTTTGGGGACAGTTGTTTAAGTAACTTAAAATAATTAATAGTCCTCATTTTTCTTGGAATTGACATCTCCCACTAAAATATCTGTCCACCATGGGAAATGCCACAATCACATGTGACCCTAACCCACTGGCCACAACTGAAGGGTCAGGATTGGGTGCCTGAATGAAGCAGAGCCAATGAGTTCCTTCAGAGGATTTCTGAGCTTAAGATCCTGGGACTCCACACTATGGCTAAGCTTCAGTCAGCCTGAGCTCTGGCAGGACTGAGAAGGAGTCTTCACTAACCTGTGCCCACTAAGAACTTCACGTAAAGAAGTTCACGTGTAACTTTCATCGTGTTGGGCCACTGTACTTTTGGGGACAGTTGTTTAAGTAACTTAAAATAATTAATAGTCCTCATTTTTCTTGGAATTGACATCTCCCACTAAAATATCTGTCCACCATGGGAAATGCCACAATCACATGTGACCCTAACCCACTGGCCACAACTGAAGGGTCAGGATTGGGTGCCTGAATGAAGCAGAGCCAATGAGTTCCTTCAGAGGATTTCTGAGCTTAAGATCCTGGGACTCCACACAAGGAAGCTGCCACCAGCAGAATCAGAGATGCAGGGGCCCGTGCTTTGAGTTGTTTTGAATCCATCCTTGTCCTTCCTGTAATCTGGAGTTTCCTCTCTTCCTTGGTTCTCTCAGCCGCTCACTACCCCTTTATCCCAGTTAGTCAGAGTTGGGATTCTGCTACTTGCAACCCAATAGAGACCTGTTAGCATACACACCAGATCAAAGACAGTGCTGGGGGAATGTATTCAATAGTGATTGACTGAAAATTCCAGGCTGCTACTCCAGCTCCCAAATGCTGCCTCCATTTTCTCCAGGTCTCCACAGCCTCCAGCACATTCACAGATCTTTTTTTCCATAAAGCCCACCCTTGGATTCTTCTCATCCTTTGGGCAATGGCACCCAGAGTCCACAGACCTCCAAGAGACTCCAACCATCAAGAGTAATTCAAAAAGAACACAATGACAAGATAAACTGTACCTTTTCACTATCCAAACAAGGCTCAGAGCCAGGTAGGCAATTGTGCTTAACAAATAAGCCAGAGGCAGATCATAGGTGAAATTCTGAAATTTCACTCCATCAATGGTGTAATGTCCATAAAAGAGGTAGGTATCTTCCAGGAAACCCTGAAATAAAGCCAAGGGCATGAGGTCAGATTGGTGAACTGACTGCAGGAAACCAGGAAACCAGTCTCCACCTCAAGGAATTCACATTCCAGTGTCATTGTTCATCCCTGGATTCCCAGAGACTGGAAAAATTCCAGATCTGTAGCAACATGGATACAACTAGAGATTATCAAACTAAGTGAAGTCAGAAAGTCAAATACCACATGATATCACTTATATGTGGGAGTCTAAAATATGACACAAACAGAAACAGAATCGTGAATATAGAGAACAGACTGGTAGTCAAAGATGAGGACGTTGGGAGTTAGCATATGTAAGCTTTTATATAAATAATGGATAAACAGGCTCTGTGCTATACAGTAGGAGTATATTATAAAAAAAATAATGTACTGGACTTCCCTGGTGGTCCAGTTCTTAAGACTCTATTCCCAGAGACTGGAAAAATTCCAGATCTGTAGCAACATGGATACAACTAGAGATTATCAAACTAAGTGAAGTCAGAAAGTCAAATACCACATGATATCACTTATATGTGGGAGTCTAAAATATGACACAAACAGAAACAGAATCGTGAATATAGAGAACAAACTGGTAGTCAAAGATGAGGACGTTGGGAGTTAGCATATGTAAGCTTTTATATAAATAATGGATAAACAGGCTCTGTGCTATACAGTAGGAGTATATTATAAAAAAAATAATGTACTGGACTTCCCTGGTGGTCCAGTTCTTAAGACTCTGCACTTTCAACACAGGAGACGTGGGTTCAATTCCTGATCAGGGAACTAAGATCTCACATGCCATACAATGCGGTTAAAAAAGAAGATATATATACACATCTATACAAATATACATATAACTGAATCACTTTTCTGCACAGCAGTAATTAACACCACTGTAAATCAACTAATATTTCAATTTTTAAAAATTAATTTTAAAATTTAGACCAATTAAAAAAAATTCCAGAAGTATATAGCTGCTCAGTTAGGGTTTGGGAAATAAAGCACAGATAAAGTCTGAGCGTTAAAAATACATAGGGGTACAATCCAAAAACGAAATTAAGGAAACAATCCCATGTGCAATAACAGCAAAAAATATAATATCCTTAACAGAGTTAACAAATCAAGTATAAACCTTATATTCTTAAAACCATAAAATGTTGTTTTAAAAATTAAACAAGAACTGAGTAAATGGGAAAACATCCCTTGTTAATGGATCATAAGATCCATGGCAACACTCCCCAAACTGGTCTACAGAATCAACACATCGCTATTGGAATCCCAGCTGGCTTCTATGAGAAACTGCTAAGATAGTCCTAAAATTCATATAGAATTGCAGGGGTCTCAGAATAGCCAAAATAATCTTGAATAAGGAAAATAAAGTTGTAAGACTAACATATCCCAATTTCAAGACTTATAACAAAACAACACTAACCAAAACAATGGGATACTAGGGTAGGTAAATGGAATAGAATTGAGTTCAAAAATGAAACCCATACATCCATGGTCAGCTGATTTTTGATACGGGGGAAAAAGAGACAGCGCTGAGACAACTGGGAGTGCACGCACGCTCGGTTGGTCAGTCGTGTCCAACTCTTTGCGATCTGCCAGGCTCCTCTCTGGATAGCCACATGCAGAAAATAAAGTAAAGCAGAGCCCCTACCTTGCCCTATCTATAAATTTTAACCTAAAATAGACCAAAGGCCTAAATGTAAAAACTAAAGCTATACAACTCTTAGAAGAGGATAGAGAGTTAAATCCGCATGATTTTGAATCTGGCAATGGATTATTAGATACGACACCAAAAGCACAAGCAATAACAGAAAAAAGAAACTGGACTTCATAAAAAATAAAAACTTTTGTGCTTCTCAGGACACTATCAAGAAAGTGAGAAGACCATCCAGAGAAGGGGAGAAAATATTTATAAATCATATACATGATAAAGTCTTTGTATCTATAATATTTGGAGAAGGAAATGGTAGCCCACTCCAGTATTCTTGCCTGGAAAATTCTATGGACAGAGGAGCCTGGAGGGCTACAGTCCATGGGGTGGCAGAGTCGGCCATGACTGAGTGACTGAGCAGAGCACATCTAGAATATTGAAAAAAAAACCTCTCATAACTCAACAATAAAAACATAGATAATCCAATTAACACTGAAAAGAGAATCCAAACAGACATTTATTCTAAGGAGATACACAAAAGACCAATAAGCACAGGAAAAGATGATCAACATTATTCATTAGAGAAATGCAAATCAAACCACAAAGAAATCCCACCACACACAAACTAGGGTGACTATAATCAAAAGGCCAGGTAACAGCGAGTGCTGGCAAGGATATAGTAGACACGTCAGAAGACTTATTCAGTGCTAGGGAGGATGGGAAGCATACAGCCACTGTGGAGAGTTTGGCAGGCCCTCAAAAAGTTAAACATCTGACCCAGTGATTTCCACTCCTCAAAGAAGTGAAAAGATATGCGCACACCAAATCTCAAACATGAATATTTTTAGCATCATTATTCATAGTAGACAAAAGGTGAAAACCATCCCGATGTCCATTATGACTGTATAAACAAAATGCAGTACTTCCACACAACGTACACTTACTTGGCCACAACACGGAATCAAAGACTGACAGATGCTCCAACGTGCATGAACTTTAAAAATACGCCAAGAAGTTAGAGACAAAAGATCTGGTATTATACAGTTCCACTTATAAGAAATGTCATGAATAAGCATTTCATAGAGACACAAAGGAGATTAATGGTTGCTTAGCACTGATTAGTGGAATTGGTAGGTGATAATGGGTACAGGTTTCTTTTTAAGATGATAAAAATATTCTAAAATTGATTGTGGTAATGGCTGTATAACTCTATGAATATACTAAAAACCACTGAATTATACACTTTAAATAAGTGAATTGTACAATATGTGACTTGTACCTCAATAAAGCTATTATCAGAGAAAAATAAAACAACATCCCCCACCTCCAAGCCCAAAGGAACCCTATGAGAAAATACAGCAGAGAAAAGTCCATGACTCTTACGGTGGGAATAAATGAGTTCACCTCAGACTCCTCCTTGAATAGCAAGGATAGAACATTCTAGGAGAGTGTAGAAGGAAATATACAGAGAACAAAAATAGTATACGTAGCAACTAGATGTTCAATACAGTATTATTTAGAAAGCGGAAAATGGAAACAATCTGAATGTTCATCAATCAGGGACTGGCTAGATCATGAAAAATCCATGTTGCAGAATATTAAGAAGCCCATTTAAGTGCATAAGAAAGGTGGAGAAAGCGATGAACCATGGTGTGAAGGAATTAGTGGTCTCTGGGAAGAAGTAATTTTATTTTTCACTCATTAAGTCTTATATTTCTTATGAAAACCATGTATTCTTATGCTCAATAGTTAAGTAAATTTTTAATAGGAAAATAAAAGATGTAGAAACACAAGACTCCATCTTTTTTGGTAACTGGGGCACACAGGCCATAAAACTTGCCTAACTACACAAAGCCTATCTTTATTGCCCTGGGTTGGTATCAGGACTGTCCTCAATCAAGTAGCATAACAGGACAAAGGTCCAGTGGGCCCGGAAAACAATTTCCCTGGTGTGATCATGAGCTTGGCTCAATTGTAGCAAAGAAAGACAAGCCACGGCTTAATCTCTGTGACCAGCTCCCTCCTGGGACTATTTAAATTTAAATTTACATGTGACATGATAAAGGTTATTAGCTAAAACTACTGTAGTCATCATATTTTAATAAATAAATTGTATCAAAAGGTTGTACATTCTCAAGTGTATATAACACTATATGTCAATCAGATCTTAATTTTTAAAACACACACACAAACGATGTTAAGAATGCTACTTACTTGCTATGTTGAAAACTGTGTTTTTTAGTGATTAAATGTGACAGGCATACTCTACTACATTAGTGACGATTTTAAAACCACAGGACAAAACATGTTTGTCAAAGTGCTACATGCTCAATATGTTTAGAATACTTTTATTTTAGTCAATGCATGGGATGTCTACTCTGTAATGCATGTAGAAAAGTTTTTAAAAGTCAGTGTGAGAGAAGTTTGTAAGCCTGCTACAGACTTGCAACACACACAGAAAAATGAATCCCAGTATTTCCACGAGTGGATGTGACAGTCGTTTTGTAACACGTATAGAAATGTTAAAAAACACTTGTAAGAAATATGTTCAAGTAGCACAGAACATCCTGTAGCATGCGTGGGTGCTCTGCTCATTCCATAAACATGAACAGAAGTGTGTTTTTAAAAACTGTGTGTAAGTCTGCAACTTGCTTGCATAGGTGAGAACCGTGACATCACAGGAAATATACGTGATGGCCATTCTGTAATGTGTGTTGAATGGTTTTTAAAACACCTATTGAAAACAAATAAATTGAAATTGAAATGCACAATAAAATTAAATTAAAATTCAATTTCTTGGTCACAGTAGCCATGTAACTCAAGTACTTAAGAGTTCGTGGCTGTCGAATTTCACAGCATAGATTCAGAACATTCTCATCACTACAGAAGCTTCATTCTTTGGGGCAGGGTTATTTTTCATCATGCGTAATTTACTGAACATTTATGATCAAGAGTATCTAAGTCTCCTATCAAATCTTTTCTGTGATGAAGATGATCATGGTGTGTGGAGCTCCACAAGGAGAAACTTCTCTTGTGGGATATGACCAAACCAAATGGGACTAACTGCAGTTCTGGGATGTGATCTCACCAGCATTTACCTCAGGTGAGTCACTGACTTGCCTCTCTCCTTGTATACTTTGCAAGTTTCAGTTTTCCAATTTGCATAGTGGACATTTTAACACCCACCTGACAATTCCTCTCAGTTGTTCTAAGGAGAACATGAAAGCAGAGATGTAAGAACCACTTTTTCAAAACTGAACGCAGTGGGCAAATTCGAAGCTTTCTATTTGTTAATTTAGAAGTGTTCGATGATATGGCATTTTAATACCAGTAATCTTCAGAAAGATATTTGAATATAGTTGTGTTTTCCATGGGGTCGCAAAAGACAACGACAATTATGTATTGTCCACTTAGTAACTAAACAACAATTTTTAAAAACATGTAAAGGAGCGGTTTTTATCCTGGGGCAATTCTGTGCCCCAGGAAACATCTGGCAACGTCTGGAGACATGCTTGGTTGTCACAGCTGTGGGGCTGCTATTGGCACTGAGTGGAGGGAAGGCAGGATGCTGTAATGCCCCCCAGGGCACAGGACAGGCCTGTAATACAGGAGTATCCGGTCCAAGGCTGAGTAACCCTAGTTCAGAAGGCAGAGACAGCCACTTTTCATGGGCACTCTTATTTGCTGAAAAAAAGTGGGATTAAAAAAATGAAAGCACACATGAAAAATCATTTCTTAGAGTCAAGAATAAAAAGAAAAGGAAACCTTTGGAACTATCATAGGAAGGATGACACTAATTTCATTCCAGAGTGTCAGAGTTAACAAGGGATTAATAGTCTTTCAGGGCATCCCTAGTAGTTCAGATGGTAAAGAATCTGCCTGCAATGCAGGAGACCTGGGTTCGATCCCTGGGTTGGGAAGATTCCCTGGAGGAGGGAATGGCAACCCACTCCAGTACTCTTGCCTGGAGAATCCCCATGGACAGAGGAGCCTGGCAGGCTACAGTTCATGGGTCACAAAGAGTCAGACACAACTGAGCCACTAAGCACACATCGCAATAGTCTTTTAAGAGATTTCATGGGACGTGTCTGTGTGTGCACAGTTGTGTGTGCATGTGCATGTATGTTGTGCACGTGTGCGCCACACATGCTTATATGTGTAATTTCTGGGGAGAGGAGTCATAGCTTTCATCCAGGTGGTCTAGGACTACAAAATGTTAAGGTTTTCCAACGTCAGAGAAGTTAAACACATTCTATCTGGGTTTATATTCACCGAAGCGTCTGTCTATGAGGGAATCTCAGATTTTGTCACAGGTCAATAAGGCGGCGGCAGGCATTAGGCAAAAGCCAAGGGCTGAAAGTGACAAAGCACTTTTCCTGTATATCTCAGCAGGGGTGGATGAACTTCATCCTTGCCAATAAGGTCACTGCAAATACTGTTTTTATAAACAATACTTGTCTCAACACTCATGTTTGACTCTCACTGCAGACATTCAGAAACCTATTTCAGTACTGAGGATCCAAATCCAGAATTATGTTAAATACTTACAGTGCCAGAAAGTAAATCTATGATATAACTGTAAAAGTAAATGAGTCCAGAACTATTTATTGGATACACTGTGCATTGAGTATCTGTAAAAAACAAAAACAAGAATATCAGTGGAAACAGCCTCAGTCTTTAGAACCTTATCATAATTTGTGTATATATGCATGTATATGTAGTCATATACAGTTATGTATAGCTGTTTATGAATCTATTTGCAACCCAAACCCCAGTGCACCAAGTACAGTACCATTTTCCCCTTTCACTCTTCTAAGTATCTGGGGATATACGTTTTTCTATACATTTTGTATAAGGATCTACTCCAGTACAAGTTTTCTGACTATATTGGCATTTTATGTTTTGGAGTTCATGTTTGCACATTTTATAAGATGTGGCTGATATAATTATTATTGCATTTTAAGCATATCCAATTTTAAAAGATCTTTAAATTAACAAGCTGTTTCACTCTAAAAAAACACACATATTTACCTATGTAAAACTGATCAAGAAATTTTTTGAACACCAATTTTACTGACACTATGTTGTGCTTGATCAACTAATTCACTTGCTTTGTATCAGTCAGCTATTGCTGTGTAATAAATAGCCCCAAGTCTCAATGACTTCACCTCCAAACATTTATTTTCTCCTTCATGGTCTGTAGTTTGAGAACATGAAGCTCATTCAGGATAAGCCAGGATGGATACCAGGCTCCCAGTTACATGGAGGTCATCTCTGTATGACTCCACTCAGAAGACAGACTGGAGATGCAACGGCTATCTGGGGGTGGTGCTCGCTTCAGGACTCTGCTTATAAGGCAGGCCAACCACATAAAGCCATTTCAACCTAAAATTCCACTGGACAAAACAAGTCACATAGCCACAAGCAATGGGGTTACAAAGTATTCTTGGCCTACAGTGGGAGGCTCTGCAAGTCACAATTACAGGAGAGTGAAAAACTGGGGGAAAATAATCCAATCTACTATCCCTTCTCTGGGCCTTAGTTTCCCCTTTGTTAAAATAAGAGAGTTGAACCAGTTTCTCCAAGGCCAATCCCAGCTTTTCTATTTTATAATTCTAATGTGAGTGCTTATTTATTCATTCAACAAACATGTCTTAGTTACTATGTATCAGGTAGATATTGGAGATAAAATGATGAGTAAGTAGAAGTTACTGCCTTTGAAAAGCGTACCATCTAGTGGGAGAAAACATAAGTTGGCGTCAGGTATATGTAAGGTGCTCACATGGTTTGTGAACACAGTATTAGAAGTAAAGAGGAGGGAGATAGCCACTCTGGGAGCAGAGTCAGGAAGATGGAATGAGATGGCTGCTCTCTGCTGTCACCCTGTCCTCAAGCCTAGAAATCAGCAAACTGTGGCCTGAGGGCCAAATTTGGCCAGCTGCCTCTTTCTGTCAGTACTGTGTTATCAGAACACAGCCAAGCTCATCAGGACATCTATCCATGGTCATTTTTGTGCCATCACGGCAGCACTGAGTAGTTGCAACAGAGACCGTATGGCCTACCAATCCTGAAATATTGACTATCTGGCCCTTCCCAGGAAGTGTGCCCACCAGTCACGCCTGGCTTCTCATGTCTCCAATATGCTGAGTTATTCTCATCTCTGAACCATTGCAGCTGCTGTTCGTCTGCATGAAGGTGCTTCCCCAGGTTCTCCAGTGGCAGCCTTCTCCTTGTCCTGCTGGTTGCCATCACGGCAGCACTGAGTAGTTGCAACAGAGACCGTATGGCCTACCAATCCTGAAATATTGACTATTTGGCCCTTCCCAGGAAGTGTGCCCACCAGTCACGCTAGGCTTCTCATGTCTCTCTCCAATATGCTGAGTTATTCTCATCTCTGAACCATTGCAGCTGCTGTTCGTCTGCATGAAGATGCTTCCCCAGGTTCTCCAGTGGCAGCCTTCTCCTTGTCCTGCTGTGCTCACCTGTCTTCACAGAGGGCTCAGGGGACCCCTCCAGTGTCCTGGTGTCCAGCCTCTCAGTACCCTATCCTTTCCCCTCCCCACAGGCAAATTCATCCTTCATATGCCTCTTCATGCCATCCCTTCCTAACCCCCATCCTGTGCTAGAGGGCACTATATGGACTCAGGTGTGGTAGGTCCTGCTAGGACCTGAATTAGGGGCTGGCACACAGCAGGTACTCAATAAACACTTACTGAAAGAATGAAAAAGGGAAGGAAGGTAAGAAAAGGAAGAGGGACTTCTGATCCTTTCCTGAAGGCACAAAGTCTAGTGGGTAAGTTAAAAAAAAAAAAAAAGCATGCACGGGAGTAGGATGTAGTCAAAGGAAATAATGAGAAAGCAGAGACTCGTGGCATCCATGCTCAGAGTTCAGCTCCATTTCCTCCAAGAGGGTGGCCTCCCTCTGCCCAAGGCCCTGCTCACAGCTGAAGGGACCCCTGAACAGGCAGGGGTGCCCAGTGAGACAATGGTTTTCAGTTCTTCTAGAAAGAAATAATACTAAAATAATAAATAACAGCTGCCATTTATTAAGCACTTTCCATGGGCAAAGCACTATATCATCTTATTTAATACTCATTTAAAAATTATGAGTATGGCTTAAATAATCATTCCTTACACTTAAAAATTTTTCCATGTTAAATAATATACTTTATGTTGTTTTTAATTATTTATAATCTAAATAGTAAATATTTTTAATGACCCAAGTATTAAATAGTATAGTATTATCTGAATAAGGAAACAGCTGTCTCACTATTTATATCATCACTTTCTCCAAATAAGGAAAATGAGGCTCAGACGGTCTAACCAACTAGCGGAGGTGGGCCTTGCAACTGAACCCAGGTTCTTCCCACAGCAGCAGCTGATATTTATCTACAAAAAGGACATATTAGGAAATGAGAATTCAGCATCGGGCATACAGTAGGCACTCAGAGAGTCAGGATTTCCACGTTATTCTCATTCGATTTTTAAGTGTAATAGAATTAAAACAAAAACAAATGTGATGAAGAGGATTGCTGAGGGCCACACAAGTGACTCTAGAGGGAGTTCTTCTGGGGAAGGAGTCATGTGATGGAAGCAGAACATGTCGAGCATTCAGGAAGAAAACACAGGCCCATTACTGCCACAGAGCCTGGCAAATTTCTAGTGTTTAATGAATGGCAGCCTGAGCATCACCATTCTGGGAGACAAAAGCCTTGAAATAAAAGCCTGAAATAAAGTCACTTAAAAAAAAAAAAAAAAAGCATGCATGGGAGTAGAATGTAGTCAAAGGAAATAATGAGAAAGCAGAGACTCGTGGCATCCATGCTCAGAGTTCAGCTCCATTTCCTCCAAGAGGGTGGCCTCCCTCTGCCCAAGGCCCTGCTCACAGCTGAAGGGACCCCTGAACAGGCAGGGGTGCCCAGTGAGACAATGGTTTTCAGTTCTTCTAGAAAGAAATAATACTAAAATAATAAATAACAGCTGCCATTTATTAAGCACTTTCCATGGGCAAAGCACTATATCATCTTATTTAATACTCATTTAAAAATTATGAGTATGGCTTAAATAATCATTCCTTACACTTAAAAATTTTTCCATGTTAAATAATATACTTTATGTTGTTTTTAATTATTTATAATCTAAATAGTAAATATTTTTAATGACCCAAGTATTAAATAGTATAGTATTATCTGAATAAGGAAACAGCTGTCTCACTATTTATGTCATCACTTTCTCCAAATAAGGAAAATGAGGCTCAGACGGTCTAACCAACTAGCGGAGGTGGGCCTTGCAACTGAACCCAGGTTCTTCCCACAGCAGCAGCTGATATTTATCTACAAAAAGGACATATTAGGAAATGAGAATTCAGCATCGGGCATACAGTAGGCACTCAGAGAGTCAGGATTTCCACGTCATTCTCATTCGATTTTTAAGTGTAATAGAATTAAAACAAAAACAAATGTGATGAAGAGGAATGCTGAGGGCCACACAAGTGACTCTAGAGGGAGTTCTTCTGGGGAAGGAGTCATGTGATGGAAGCAGAACATGTCGAGCATTCAGGAAGAAAACACAGGCCCATTACTGCCACAGAGCCTGGCAAATTTCTAGTGTTTAATGAATGGCAGCCTGAGCATCACCATTCTGGGAGACAAAAGCCTTGAAATAAAAGCCTGAAATAAAGTCACAGGAGTAGATTGTATTATGTTTACTAAATATTCCACTTTCTACCCTTCACTGCTTCTCTCAAATGCCTTGCTGAACCCAGGAGTGGCGAGTGACTTGCACTGGCTAATAAGATGCGGTAAAAAGGATGTGTGTCATCTCCAGGCAGAAGCATTAGGAGCCAGCACATGTTTGCCACGACTCTTTTTTCTCTGGACATCGTGACTGCCAGTGGTCCAAAGAGAGGCTGCTCCATCAGCTTGGGCTCTAGAGAGAAGATAACGTGGAACAAAGGTACCACCAAACCATGGTGGACACACAGTGTGAATAAGAAAGAAACTTCGTGGTTATTAGACACTGTGCTATGGGGTCATTTGTTTCCGCAAACAGCCTAGCCGATCCTAATAGAGTCACCCAAGACTTAAGATTATAAAGACCGCTAGAGAAAGAAGCACTGTAACTAGGTACACAATGAAAAGAACACTCTTCATGGCAAGCCAGGCCTCTCACACTCACCCACGTCTTGAGATGGAATGAGAATAAAGCTGCTGTTGGTGATCTTGTATCTGGTGAGCAAGACTGGGAGCAAAACCACCATAAAGATGATCAGAAATATCACCAAATTCAGCAACACCAGAAATCGTAAGAAGGAGAAGTAGGACTGAATCCCAGTGCCAAATTTCCCTGGAAAAAAGAAATCCAGAAATCACTAACCAGGAGTATTGACCCAGTATGCACTGCAGGTTCAGTCAGCCATGGAGGACTGAACTGAAACTGGAGGATCTTGGTGGGGGAAGGAAGAATCATTTTATATTTTCCATTGTTGGCTTCAAGGCTCTATTTCCTAGTGATTTAAACTTTCACATGCAAATCTACAATCAATTATAAATTAATAATTTGAAATGGTGTGAGGGAGGGGTCAATATTTATATTTTCTCATAGGAATATCTAATTAACTCAGCACCATTTATTGAAAAGGTGGACTTTTCCCTAGTGAACTGCAGTAGTGCAGTAGTGCTTCTGTAATTGACTATATACTTAAGGCTTCCCAAGTGGCTCAGTGATAAAGAATCTACCTGTCAAGCAGATGACATGGGTTCGATCCCTGGTTTGGGAAGATGCCCTGGAGAAGGAAATAGTAACCCACTCTAGTATTCTTTCCCGGGAAATCCATGGACAGAGGAGCCTGGTGGGCTACAGTAATGGGGTCGCAAAAGAGTCAGACATGAATTAGTGGCTGCTGCTGCTAAGTCGCTTCAGTCGTGTCCGACTCTGTGCGACCCCACAGACGGCAGCCCACCAGGCTCCCCCATCCCTGGGATTCTCCAGGCAAGAACACTGGAGTGGGTTGCCATTTCCTTCTCCAATGCATGAAAGAGAAAAGTGAAAGTGAAGTCGCTCAGTCTGTCCGACTGTTAGCGACCCCATGGACTGCAGCCCACCAGGCTACTCCGTCCATTGGATTTTCCAGGCAAGAGTACTGGGGTGGGGTGCCATAAACAACAACAAATATATTCATGGACCTGTTTCTAAGTTCTCTCTTCTGTTCAGCTGGTCTGTTTGCCTATCCTAGGACCAACATCAGACTGTCTCGTCACTGCAAACTTAAAATAATATTTGATATACGGTGCTCTAAGTCTTAAAGCTCTCTTCTTCCTCAGGCATCCTTGGTTCTCTGCATTTCTATATAAATATTAAAATCAGCATATTTGTTTTGCACACACACATATGTGTGCAAAATGTGCTGAGATTCTGACTGAGATTACATGGAATACATAGGTCAGTTTGAGAACAAGTAACATCTTTATAATATTGAGCCTTTGACCATGAACATGGTATATATAGGTTAATTTCTCTCAACAACACTTTATAGTTTTCTGTGCACAATTATTTCACACAGTTCTTTAGATGTATTCCTAGGTATAATGATACTATTGCGTAACTTATTTTTTAAATGTTTGTTGGCTGGTGGCTCAGTGGTAAAGAATCCACCTGCCAATGCAGGAGATGCAGGTTCTGTCCCTGGGTTGGGAAGATCCTCTGGAGGAGGAAATGGCAACCCACTCCAGTATTCTTGCCTGGAGAACCCCATGGACAGAGGAGCCTGATGGACTACAATCCATGGGGTCACAAAGAGTCGCACGTGACTTAGTGACCAGGCACACACGCTGGTATACAGAAATACAATTAGTTTTATATACAGCTGTTACAACTAGCAACGTTGCTAAATTCACATCAGCGCTAATAATGTGTCTTTTTTGTTTTCTACAAATAAATCATGTCATGTGGGGGAAAAAAAGACAACTTATTTCCTGCTTTCTGGTCATTGTGCCTTTTTAATTTTCCCCCCAATCATTGTATATTGGCTAGGACTTCTGAGATGATGATGAATAGAGTCTGTGATAATTATCAATCTGTTCCTCATTCTCAATTTTAAGAGAAAAGCTTTCAATAGTTCACCATTCATAGCTCAGCTGGTAAAGAATCCGCCCGCAATGCAGGAGACCCTGGTTTAATTCCTGGGTAGGGAAGATCCCCTGGAGAAGAGATAGGCTACCCATTCCTGTATTCTTGGGCTTTCCTTGTGGTTTAGCTGATAAAGAATCTGCCTGCAATGTGGGAGACCTGGGTTTGATCCCTGGGTTGGGAAGATCCCCTGGAGAAGGGAAAGGCTATCTACTCCAGTATTCTGGCCTGGAGAATTCCATGGACTGTATAGTCCATAGGGTTGCAAAGAGTTGGACATGACTGAGCGACTTTCACGTTCACTTCACTTCACCATTATATATGATGAAAATCTCCAGAAAGGTGGCCCCTTAACAGGAGAGGAAGCTGGGCATGGTGGCTAAAACCTTGGGCTCTGAAGCTTCATTGCCTGGGCTCAAATTCTGGATTTGCCTTATCTTAGAGAATGAACTAGGGCAAGTATTTTAACCTGAGACACAGAGATGATAAATGCCAACAGTACTTTTAAATTAAGGTATATGAATTATTTTTTAGATACAGTGCTATTGTACCATAACAGACTACAGTATAGTGTAATCACAACCTTTATATGCACTGGGAAACCGACAAATTGTGTGACTCACTTTATTATCACGTTCACGTTATTGAGGCAGTCTGGAACCAAATCCTCAGTGACCCCTAGGCCTGCCTGTGCTGTGCTGTGCTCAGTCACTCAGTCATGTCCAACTCTTTGTGATTCCATGGACTGTAGCCTGCCAGGTTCCTCTGTCCATGGGATTCTCCAGGCAAGAACACTGGAGTGTTCAAACCTGGGTCTCCCGCACTGCAGGCAGATTCTGCACCAACTGAGCTACTGGCAAAGCCTGGTCTGTCTGTACTTCATCCCAATTCTCACCATTATGGGGAAGTAAGTGTGTTCAGGGCCATGGCTGCCTCTGAAATCTGATAAGTCTTATTGAACCCCATCTTGCAATAATACTCTTAAATGCACAAAATACAAATGGTTATTTGTCCATACGATATCACAATATTACAAACTAAATTGGCGATAGATTAATACATGAATATCTTCATTCGTATTCAAAAACAAGACCTAGTGGCAGATCTAATCACCGCTGTAATTTCAAAGTCAAGACGAGCACATGTGCTATTCCCGGACAACTGCAACATGTAGAAGGGACGGGAAGACAACTTGTGATTTTCCCGGTGATGAACACACAGGCTCTATTAACCCTAACTGTGGGGTGCTGCTTGCATTCCCCATGGAAGGAAAGATGGCATTTCAGCTGGAGAGAACAAAGCTGTGCTTTCTCTAAGGGCAGGCTGCTTCTGCAGAGGAGCATGGGCAGCGTGGGCTGCGGTACCTTCTATGCTGCGAATGTCCTCCCGCCACAGCTCGAGGTGGGTCGTCATCTCGCGAGCCTTCTCTATGAACCTCTTCCAAGACTTGCTGCTATACCGTTTCCACTGGTCCCACTCAGACAGGTACTTCATTTGGGTCTCCTGAATGTCCCTGCATTAACAAACAAGCATGACAATGGCAGGGTCCCCAACTTCACCATCAGATAAAGCCCCAACCGAGAGGATGTGGAAAACCTGGAGCCCTCATACACTGCTGGTGGGAATGCAAAACAGTGCGACCACAAGGAAAAAGTCTGGCAGCTCCTCAAAAAGTTAAACCAAGAACTGCCATATGACCCAGCAATTCTACTCCTAGGTAGATACTCCAGAAGAATTGAAACCAGGTCTCAAACAAAAACTTGTACACAAATATTCAGTGCAGCACTACTCACAGTAGCCAAAAGATGCTAACAACCCAAATCTCTATCAAAGGATAAATGAATAAGCAAACTGATACAGCCACACAATAGAATATTATTCAGTCATAAAAAGGAAGTACTGATACATGCTACAACTTCGATGAATCTTAAAAACATGCAGCTAAGTGAAAGAAGTCAGACACAAAAGGTCCTGTATTATATGATTCCATCTACACGAAATATCCAGAATGGCAAATCTACAGAGATAGAGAGTAGAATAATGGTTGGCAGGGGCTGGGGGTTAGAAAGCAACGTGGCTTTGGAGGCTGCAGAGCTGTAAGACAGAAAGAGCCTGGGTCCCTGAATGACTGCAAAGTCTCCCCTTGACCTCAGCCCAGGACTTTTATGTGGGCAAGAAATAAATTTCTAGTACACTGAGATTTTGCGAGTGTGGGTATCTTTGTCATAGCAGCTTAGCTTATCCCAGGTAACAAACTTAATTATGTGAACTTGTCAGGAAATGCATTCTATACCTGAAAAGCCCCGTTTTCCAAAACATACATCATATGCCCTCCAGATGGCGACTGGACAAACCTTAGTCTCCGCTTCTCAGAAATGTTCAGTGCATATTTTCGAATGGATTGGTTATCAAGGTCTTCAGTGATTTCTCCCTCCAGTTGGAAATTGTAAGAGTCTGTTGGCTTCAGCAAAGTGCCACTTTGCTTGTCCCGGGAAAGGATGGTTGTCCTCTTACGAGCAATGGAGCGGTAACTTGGCAATTCTTGAAGGAAATTCACAGGTGGAGAAGAAAAGCAACTGGAGTCCAAAGAGAGGCTCTCTGGGTAAGAAAGAAGAAAACCATCATTCTTCCCAGTGAACCTGGGAGCCGAAAACCAAAACTTACATAGGACACTCGGATCTCAGAGACCCCAGCTAAACCTCACAGACAGTCAGGAGCCTAGGGCGCTGACCAAAGGACTTCTTAATTATTTTATTTACCAGGATGGTACTCAGGCTCAGGACAATAAAATCACCTGCAAAAGGGTTCACTTTAAGCAGACGTGTTTGCAAACATGCTTTACAATACATGATACTTGCGTTCTAGTGTTTGGCTGCAGCCACTTGATAAGTGTGAGGTTTGGAGTAATCCAACCTGCTCTTCATTTGTCAAACGGGATGCATAGTGATAAGAACATCATCGTCAACAACAACAACAATAATAATAGGGTTTACGGGGCATTTCCTATGCACCAGGCACTGTGTTAAGAGATTCACAGGCACTCGTGGGATGTGGACTGGCCTTATGATCTGCCTGGACCAAAAGAATGCAACAAAAGTGATGCTGTGTCAGTTCCAAGTCCAGCCTTAGGAGGCCTTGCCAGCTTCAGCTGCTCTCTGGACCAGCTGCTGCTTTCTGAACAAGCCGGAGCTAACCTGCTGGAGGTGGAGACCAGGCGGAGAGGGGATGATTGCTCCATGCCAGCCTACACAGCCTACAGTTGCTCAACTGACCACTGATCCCTCACACGGAGGGAGGCAGGTACTATTATCATCCCCGTTTTACAGATGAGAAAACAAAGTCACTCATGGTTCCCCAACCCCTTGCCCAAGCCCTCAAAGCCCTGCACAATCTGACTCCTGCCTGCATGTCCAGCTCCTCAGGCCCCTCTGCCCTCCAAACTACATTTCTTAGGATCCTTCATACACTAAAATGGGCCTGATCCCTCTTCCTCAGGGTCTTTGCACATGCTGTTCCCTCTGCCTGGATGGAATCTGCTCCACCTCTTAGCTCCTACTTGAAAGTCTCTTCCTCGAGGAAACCATCCCTGCCTCACTGTACTTCTACTGTTACATATTCTCCCATACACAGTAAGCCCTTGACAGCACTGACCACAATCTATAACCTTGTATTTATTTGTATGGCTATGTGAGCACGTCCGTCTTGCCCCACAGACTCTAAGTTCTTGGAGGGCAGGGACCGTGATGATTTCCTCACCACTGCGACCCAGGACTCAGTGTAGTAGTTCAACAAAACACTTGGCTCAGAGCAGTTCAACAAACACTCACTGATGGACGGATGAGAGGATGACATCTGTCCTTTGCCTGTGCTTAGAAAGCGTGTTGGTGGGGAGCGGGGCTGCAAACAGAGCCAGGTCTGCCTCCATCAGGTCATGGCTGGAGGCCAAGTTTCGCTGCGCCTTGTACAGCAGTCCACGGAGGGAGAGCTTTCCTTTTGGAGGTGAGGAATGAACACCACCATCAGGGTGGATTTTACGCCTGATCTGATCCTAACTGGGGAAGACCATCCTGAATGGAGACAGGACACGGAAGGAGGAGGTAGGAGGCAGCTGTAATAATAAGCAATTCCCCCAACAGGCAGCAAAGCTTCCTTGGATTTGAATCCAGGCTCTATCAATTACCAGCTGCGTCTCTGGAAAAGTTACTTAAAACTCTCTGAGCTTCAGTTCAGTTCAGTCGCTGAGTCGTGTCCGACTCTTTGCAACCCCATGAATCGCAGCATGCCAGGCCTCCCTGTCCATCACCAACTCCCGGAGTCCACTCAGACTCACGTCCATCGAGTCAGTGATGCCATCCAGCCATCTCATCCTCTGTTGTCCCCTTCTCCTCCTGCCCCCAATCCCCCTGTGCATCAGAATCTTCTCCAATGAGTCAACTCTGCTTCAGTTGCCTCACCTCAAAAATGAATTCATTCACCAAGTATACCTATCATGTGTCAGATGTGGAGCAAGGGACACTGAAGTGAACAAAGTAAACATCTGACGCATACGGCACTTACTTTCTAAGGAGGGGCACAGCAAGATCAGACAACACACATGCAATAAATATGCTAGGAAGTGTGTGCGTGCTCAGTCACTCAGTTGTGTCTGACTCTTTGCAACCCCATGGACTGTAGCCCGCTAGGCTCCTCTGTCCATGGGATTTACCAGGCAAGAATATTGGAGTGGGTAGTCATTTCCTCCTCCGGGGGATCGTCCTGACTCAGGGATAGAACCCGCGTCTCTTGTGCTTCCTACATTGGCTGGCAGGTTCTTTACCACTAGTGCCAGCTGGGAAGCCCATGGCAGGAAGTCATGAGTGCAAAAAAAAAAAAAAAAGAGTTGCATAAGGGCACAGAGGTAACAGGCAGGGTACACTGTTTTTGATAAGATCAAGTCAGCTATGGCTTCTCTACTAAGGCAGCATTTAAGCTGAGGTTAAACGGAGGGGTGGTATGTATACCCTGTGGATATGGGGTGAAGGGAATTCTGGGAGAGGGAAACAAGTGCAAAAGCCCTGAGGCAGGGGTGTGCGCGATGTGTTTGAAGAAGAGGACAGAGGCCTGGGTGGCTGGGGAAGAGTGAATGAATGCGAACTTCATAGGGTCTTTCGTTGGTGGCCCCCAAAGAGCCACACCAGCCCTCTGGGGTCCCCTCCCCTTGAATTTGGGCTGGATCTGTGACTTGCTTTCACCAAAAGTTGCAACAGAGGTGACACTCTGCCAGTTCCAGACTCAAGCCTTAAAAGGCCTGGAAGCTTCTTTCTACCTTTCTCTGCTGGCTCAGATGGTAAAGATTCTGCCTGCAATGCAGGAGACTCTGTTCGACCCTTGGATCAGGAAGATCCCCTGGAGAAGGGAATGGCTACCCACTCCAGTATTCTTGCCTGTGAGCTATAGACCATGGGGTCCCAAAGAATTGGACATGACTGAGCAGCTAACATTTTCCCTTGTGCTG
This sequence comes from Oreotragus oreotragus, assembly GCA_006410675.1. Lineage (NCBI taxonomy): Eukaryota > Metazoa > Chordata > Mammalia > Artiodactyla > Bovidae > Oreotragus > Oreotragus oreotragus. The sequence goes on from SJYX01009047.1 coordinate 58,907, forward strand.
TTGGGAGCCTGGGGCTGCTGGGTAAGAATTTCACCTGTGCTGCTGCTGTGTAAGAATTTCACCTGTGCTGCTGCTGTGTAAGAATTTCACCTGTGCTGCGGGCACAACCACGTGGAGAGAAAGAAATCGCAAGCCTCCAAGGAAGACAGCCAAGAAACTGGACGACAGCGAGAACCAAGGTCCTGGCTTATGAACCCAGTGGCCGGGGTCCCCAGCCCTCCGGGTCATCCCTGCCATGGGCATGAAAAGGCCACTGGATGCTCAGACCCAGCAGACAGGACACACAGCTGAGCACACTGTCTCCTCTGCAGCCTGTCCAGCTCCAGATGCACAGGATCAGCAGAAAGATTACAATGGCTTAAGCTATCACGTGTGGCGCAATCTATTACGCAACAACAGGGAGCTGGGACAGAAAGAGTAGAAAGCAGGGGTCAGAGGTGGCCGGGCCAGACCAGGTCAGACTCCGTGGGCAGGGCTATGACCTTTCGATGTGGCAGATGGGCAGTCACCCAGGGTTCTGGGCCAAAGCATGTTGTGATCTGATCACATTTCAAAGGGTCACTCTGCAGGCTTTGAGGCTAAGGACGAGACCCATCACAGGAGCGCCAGCTTAGGAAAATCAAAGGCAATCATGCAGATAGAAACAGCACAGCCTGGCATGCAGCAGGCTCCGTAAATGTACTTATAGATAACAGGGCACTGGGAGGGGGGGACTGCCCAAGGCCTTGATCCAAGCTGGAGTCTGATGGTGCAGAGCTGTAATCATCACCTCTCTGATGGGCATGTTCACACAGTAGAGCAGCTGACCCACTAATGATGACACTAATAATGATGTGTGTCTGGAGCCCTGCCAGTCGCCAAGTATAAGCCTGCGAATCCCACTCAACCGTTCACTCCCAGGCCCCCCTCCCCGCACTCCCTGAGGGTATGACAGACTTCCATAAACTTCCATTGGTAATGTGGTCCCTAAGCAAACATGAGGGGCAGGGTGGGAGTGAGCTGATGGCTATGGAGTCCAAGCCCAGCTGGAGGCTGCTTCTCCCTCTGGCCAGCAACAAAGGGCTGTTATTAACCAGAACAAAGGTCTTTGCATCTGGAGGGGCATATTCACTGAATATTCAGTGACCACGAGGTCAGGGACCCAGGGCTGCAGCTGGAAGCTGGCACCCCAGTGGAGACAAAGACCATCTCTGAGTCACTTGTTTCTCATCTCAGGAACAGGGGATATAATACCATGATCTCATCAACGTGATCATGAGGACACATTTACCAACAGTGATCATGAGGACACATTTACCAACAGCATAAATAATACTGGCTCGGAATATGTGAACTATTTGAAGTATACAACATGCATCACCACACTCCATTCTCTGAGCTACTCTTTGAACAGAATTGTCCTATTTTACAGATGAAGAAACTGAGGCTCAGAAGGCTAGGAGTTTTGCCACTCACACAGCTGGAAGTGCTGAAACTAGGAACCTATCACGTGGCAAAGCTATAGGCTTTACTATAATTTGAAAATACTTCATAGACACTACAATGCCATACAAATTAACCATTGGATTATTCTTGCATCCACACCGCAGGAAGGATACATCCTGTCCACATTTCCCAACAACAGTCTCTTGTGGAAAATTCTATTTTCACTGGTTCCCCTGGAGAAGGCAATGGCACCCCACTCCAGTACTCTTGCCTGGAGAATCCCATGGACGGAGGAGCCTGGTAGGAGGCCGTCTATGGGGTCGCACAGAGTCGGACATGACTGAAGCGACAGCAGCAGCAGCAGCAGCTGGTGGTCCTTGGAGTAGGACTCCAAGCTTCTACTGCAGGGGACACAGGTTTGATCCCTGGATAGGGAACTAAGATTCCACATGCCACATTGTGACCCTCCCCCTCCAAAAAAAAAATCCAAAATAGCCATCATTGAAGAGGAACGCTTTTTTCTTTTCAGACATCCCTGGAAGTTCTCTATCTTCAAGTAAAAAAAAAAGTTTCACAACCTTTGGACACAGGCATCATTTTTATAGCTGATCTACCTCCAATCCTATGCATCTAGGACCACACACTTTGTACAGCATGATGTCACTGAATTTCTTATGCCAACCTGGGGGAGGTGCCCTGGCTTTCTTCAGGGACCTGAGGCTCAGAGAGATGGCAGCTTGCCCAAGGCTTTGATGCCAAGACAGACTTCTGGTCCTACCGCTTCTTAGAAAGGCAGGTGGCATCACCTCTCCTAGCCTTGGATTTCTCGTTTGAAAGGACAAGAATGTCTCATTAATGTCAGATGTTCTCTTGAGTTGATTGTTTAAGCCTGTGGTGTGTGGGCTCCTTGATGACCATTTGCCTGGGAAGCGGGGGCATGTCTCAGATACTGGGGTGCCCCCATCTAGGAAGGTCTAGAATCTGTTGGCCGCTGGAGCCAGATTTCAGCAAGTAGGTGGTTACTTAGGTGGGAGGACAGTCAGATAATTACAGGAGATATGGAGGCAGGGGCAGGCATAACAATGCTGTCCTTAAGAACAAAGTTAGTCTCTTTGAAGCTTAGAGCAGTGTCGTGCTCACAGAAAGCCCTCCATCTGAAGAATGAATGAATGAATGGGCAGAGGCAGGCACATCTAGAGAGCATCTTCAGGTCCCAACTTCCCTGACACCAACTCCTACCAAAGGGCACAAACATGCCCAGAATGTGGGCACAGGGCAAACAGCACTAAAACCACCACCACCTCCCTCACGAGCTTGCCGAAAACCTAGCCCGACCGGATGGTTGCTGGCTTCCCTGCAGGGTTTTTCTTCCCTCAAAGAATCATGGGAACTCTGGGGAAGAAGGGACCTTCTGGGTCATCTGGTCCAGGCAACCTGCCAGTTGCTGTGGGAATCAGTTCTGTTTGCTACCTTGTATGGGGTCCCTCTCTGGGTGGGACCCTGGGCTGGGGCCCGGGGCTCTGGAGATGATGAAGGTCTGCGGACTTGCTTCCTGCCTGGGAGAGCTTTCCCTCCCTCCTCCAACCGGCACGTGTCTCCTAAGTGTCCAGCCCACTACATCCCTGTCATTATCCCATCCTCCTCCCTAAGGGTTGACCTGCATAGTCTCTGACCCTTTCGCTCCACCATTAGACTGTGACCTCCATGAGCAAAGGGACCTCATCTCTCTCCACCACTGAGTCCCCAGGTTCTAGCACAGAGCCTGACGCACAGTGGATGCTTAATAAAAATCTGTTAATGAACGCAAGCATCAATTGTGAATAAATGAATTTGGTGCTGAGGATACAGGCAACACTGGCTCACTTACCAACAGATCAAAGTAAATATTTAGCACACCACCAACACAGGGGCACCAAAATTCAGAAAAAGCTCTAAGGAATTTAAGGATTTAATATCACTTTCCTTAGAGATGGTTTTTTTTCACAGCTGAAGAAGCTAGCAAAAAGTATTGAGATGTTGACCACACACCGCTGGCTGCTGCTGTTTAGTCAGTAAGTCATGTCTGACTCTTTGCAACCCCGTGGACGGTCACCCACCCGGCTTCTCTGTCCATGAGATTTCCCAGGCAAGAATACTGGAGTGGGTTAGCCAGTGATCAAACCTGCGTCTCTTGCACTGGCAGGCAGATTCTTTACCACTGAGTCACCTGGGGAGCCCGACCATATATTACTTCCTTTTCTATTTCAGGTACTTTACATAAGCCAGCCTCATTAGACACGTGCATATACACTCAGTTTGATGTTACCAATAAGACAACGCAGGGTTTCTTATACTTATTTCCATGCATGTCTATGTGTGTGACATTGTTTTTATTTTGGATGCTAACTGGAGCTAGGCATCTGGATAATCTGCCCAATAACTGGCCAGCTGCCAAAGGTTCTTAATGCAGGGGCTCACGGTCCAGGGGGTCTGGTCAAAGCTGCTATGACCTCTCCACCAAGTGCTCAAAAACCTCCGAGGCCAGGGACTCATCATGGCCCTACTTCTGGCAAAGCCACCCACCCATCCATCCATTCATTCTCTCACTCACTCAAAAAGATTTACTGAGCAATTGCTATGTACCATGCACTGTTCAAGGACTAGGATGTAGCCTTGAAGATGACTTTAAAAACTCTCCCTGCCCCTGGAGGAAACAGACAATAAAACTTATTAAGTGATAGCTACGTGGAGAAAAATTAAGATGGGCAAGGGAGAGATAGACAGAGAAGAATAGGTACAAAGGCCCTGGCACTCCCCCGGTGGTCCAGCGGTTAAGAATCCGCCTTTCAATGCAAGTGTACATAGGTTCGATCCTGGTCGGGGAACTAAGATCTCACATGCCATCGGGCAACCAAGTCTGTGTGCTGCATTGAAGATCCTGCATGCTGCAACTAAGACCCAGCTGCTGCTGCTGCTAAGTCACTTCAGTCGTGTCCAACTCTGTGCGACCCCATAGATGGCAGTCCATTAGGCTCCCCAGTCCCTGGGATTCTCCAGGCAAGAACACTGGAGTGGGTTTCCGTTTCCTTGTCCAATGCATGAAAGTGAACATTGAAAGTGAAGTCGCTCAGTCGTATCCGACTCTTAGTGACCCCAGGGACTGCAGCCCATCAGGCTCCTCCGTCCATGGCATTTTCCAGGCAAGAATACCCAGCACAGCCAAATAAATATATAAACGTTAAAAAAAAAAAAGCTTACAAAGGCCCTGGGGCAGGACTGTAGTTAGTAACTTCAAGGAACAAGAAAGGAGGCCAAGATAGCTGAAGGAGAGTCAGCAAAAACAGAGGAATGGGGTAGGAGGTTGGGGAAAAACAAGCTTGGCCATATAGGGCCTATGGGGAATGGTGTTACCATACTTGAGTTAAGGTGAGAACTGAGGGGGGATTCTGAGCATACGAATGTCATCATCTGCCTCAGATTTAACAGGGATCTCTCTGGGCAGCCCGGTGGCTATTTTTGTCCTTGAGCTACACAGGTCAGTCTGGCTGTATCCCATGGCAGAACATCACGTATCAGGTCACACTGTCCTGCAGTGATGGAAATGTTCTATAATTGTACCGTTTGATATGGTAACCACGAGTGGCCACTGCATAACTGAAATGTGGCTGGTGAGACTAAGAAAATGGATTTTTAATTTTATCACACTTTATTCGATTTACACTTTACAGCCACATATAGCTAGTATCTGGGCTTCCCTGGTGGCTCGGCTGGTGAAGAATCCACACTCAATGTGGAAGACCTGGGTTCAATCCCTGGGCTGGGAAGATCCCCTGGAGAAGGGAAAGGCCAATTCACTCCAGTATTCTGGCCTGGAGAATTTCATGAACTATATAGTCCATGGGGTTGCAGAGTCGGCCACAACTGAGTGACTTTCACTTCACTTCACTTCATAGCTAGTAGCTACCATACTGGACAACACAGGGGGCCTCGTTCACAGGAGCCCAGTGTCTAGTCTGAGAGGGGAGGAGCCAGGGCCTTGAGACCTTCCTCCGTCTGCCAGACTTGAGAACTGCAGGGCAGGGAGGACCTGCATGAGTCACACCACTGGGCACCTGGGTGGGGCACCTGGGGAATGACTGGGTCCAAGGCGCTATGACCAGACAAGCAAACAGCCTTCAGGAGCAGTGACTAACTGCCCAGGGCACTCAGAGTCATGCAGGCCCCAGAGCCCAGGTTTCCTGGTCTCCAAGCCGGTAGAGCACCCAGAGGGCTGTCCCAGAGCAGTTACTGTGATCCTGTCTAAGGAGGTGACAAGGCCACCCGGGGGTTAAGTGCGCTGGCTCCACAGCCTGCTGCCTGGATTCTAACCCCAGCTCCACTTGTTACCTGTGTGACCTGGCAAGTTTCTTGACCATGCTATGCCTCAGTTTTCCCACCTGTAAAATAGGGGCAGCAGTTCCCACCTCACATAGCCATCTTAAGGTTCAAATGGCTATTGTATGTCAAGTGCTTAGAAAAGAGGACGGCAAGCCTTTTCTGTAAAGAGCCAGACAATAAATACTATTTACCACGCAGTCTCTGCCACACTACTCAACCTGCCACTGCAGCAGCCATAATCCATAAATGAATGTGCAAGACTGTTTTCTAATGAGACTTCATAAAAACAGGTGATGGTTCAGACTAGGCCCATGGGTTGTAGGAGACTCAGGTTCAGTTCCTGGGTCAGGAAGACCCTCTAGAGACGGAAATGGCAACCTACTCCAGTGTTCTTGCCTCGGAAATCCCATGGACAGAGGACGTCCAGTGCCTTGCCTGGGAAATCCCATGGACAGAGGACGCCAACAGGCTACAGCTCATGGGGTCGCAAAGAGTCAGAAATGACTTAGCAACTAAACAACACAACAACAGTAGTTTGCAGACCCCAAGCTGAAAGCAGTGCCCAGCATACTGTGCTATGTACTTGAAGCCAGGACTCTGGTTATTTACTGATGAATTTAATGCAATCTGCAGTTGGGGGAGGCGGTCTTGCTAAGGATTCCCTATATGGAATTTATCTTCCTTGACTAGGACCTCGCCAAAAATGATTTCCAACATTCCTGGAAGTGATAATAACCGTATTCGCCTTTACTGAGCATTTACCATGTGCCATGATTATGTCAAACCCTTTACATAGTTATCTTCTGTGACGCTCAGGATGGGCTTTTCTTACATTTTGCTCTCATTCTGCAATACAGAAAGTTCAGAGAAGACAAGAGCTTTGTCCAAGGCTGACTTAAGGTCTGAACCATGAGGGCAAAGACCTCAGCATGTTTTACTCACCTTTATACCCCTGGTGATTAGCACGGGGTTGGCACATAACAGTTGCTAAAAAAAAAATGCCACAGATACACAGGTACAGTTGCTCTAGATTTGCAACATTAACTTCCTTCTGCTTCAGTAGCTTGCCAAGTAACTTCTCAGGGCCTCAGTTTCCAGGGAAGTAAAATGGGCAAGTAACACCACCTACTCGATGGCATCACCGACTCGATGGCATGACCAGCTCGATGGACATGAGTTTGAGCAAGCTCCGGGAGTTGGTGATGGACAGGGAAGCCTGGCGTGATGAAGTCCATGGGATTGTGAAGAGTCGGACACGACTGAGCGACTCAACTGAAACTGAATACCACCTGCATTGAGTGGCTGTAAGGAATTCCAGAAAGTTATACACGTGAGTCCCAAATTCACCTGCTAAGGGAGTCTGCCAGACCTTCAGGAACCAGCTCTGGCTTGCTGCGCTCATCCCGTCTCCTCTCCAAGCTCCAGACCGAGGCCTCCTCAGATGCACACAGGTCCTCCCCACCTCTGCCCTCTGCTCCCCTCACCGCCCCTCTTGAATGCTCTTCCCACCTGATCTTTCCACTCACCTGCACTGGCTCCTCCGCATCCCTGGGCCTCAGCTCAGTGGTCCCTCCTGGAGAGCCAGCAGGCAGCCGCTCTCCTCTCTCTACCATCACCTGTTTATCTCCTTCTCAGCAGCTATGCTTAGCTGTCTCTGACCCTATTTCCCTCTGTCTCCCCTGTTAGATTAGAAGCTTCATGAAAGCATGTCCCTCGCCGGCTTCTTGCATCACTGGGCCCACGCCTGGTACATGCTTTTGGCTCAGAGTCAGTTTCTGGCCTCCTCCTGGGAGGAGGGTGGGGGCAGCCCCACAGAAGGACTGGGTGGTCCTACAGCCAAACAATGCTCCTTTTAAAAGCAGCCAGACTGCAACAAAGTTCACAGCACCGAAAAGTCATTTCCCCCTTTTATACCTTAAATTCTTTACTTCCTGAAAAAAACAAACCAAAAAAAAGCCACTGAGGGCCTTTGGGCCTAATCTGGGCCTGAGCTGCTGGGCAGACGGAGCTGTCGGCCTCTTTTAGACAGAGAGGGAAAAAAAATCACTCAAGTCAGATGGCTGGCTCACTGGAGAACCACTTCAGTCTGTGTCCAGACCTGAACAAGAGTCCTCCCACCCAGGACACCTTTGAGGAGTGACCTGGATGAATGGACCTAGCAGATAAAGTAAAAATAAAACCAGAAAAACCAATACAGGTCAAATAGTTACTTGTCTTCAAATTTCATACAATCCGTCAGACTAAATTAGCCCACAAAATAGCTGTTAAACTACATAAGTGTCTATCAGGTAATGCCAGAACACCTGCAGTCATCAAACCTTATAATACTGGGCTAGAAAAGGCCCTAATAAGCATAATGATAACATGCTAATAATCAAACCAAGAGCTACCATTCAACCCCATTTGACAAGCTTATCGCATTATATCCTTTCAGTGACAATAGCAGACCAGAGTATGAAGGTATTTTGGAATTAGAGGTGATGCTTGTTTCATATTTTGAATACACCACAAGGTGCTGAATTGCACACTTCAAAACGGGTGATTGTTACGTGAATTATACCTCGATCCTCCCCTAAATAAGGCACTGCGTGCATGCTAGCTGAAGGACTCCCGACTGGAACAAGCATGTAGTTACCTTAGACATACTGCACACCTCATTTACAGGCTGGTATGAAGTCCTGATGGGCTGGAACAATGTTTCTGGGCACATGTAGTCAGAGGAATTCTGAGTCATGAGAGAGGAAGGGGGAAGGAGCCTCTATGGGTTATTGTAATTTTAGAGGGTCTAAAATATTTGGGAAAAGCTTTTGAGATAGACTTTATGGGACACTGTCTAAACTTCATGGAACAGAGTGAATTTCATAACATTGCCTAAGACTCTCCAGGCCAACCATCCTTTTTCGTTTCAATTATCCCAGAATCATAGTGTCCTTTAAAATAAGGGACGCCCAAATAAACCACTATACATACAACTGACTACCAGCAAGGATGCAAAATGTGAAGACTCTATGGATGTTTGTCATCTTGTAGGAACACAAAGGGACTTCCCAGGTGACCCTATTGGTAAAGAATCTACCTGCAATGCAGGAGATGTGGGTTTGATCCCTGAGCCGGGAAGCTCCTCTGGAGGAGGAAATGGCAACCCAGACCAGTATTCTTGCCTGGGAAATCCCATGGACAGGGGAGCCTGGCAGGTTACAGTCCATGGGGTTGCAAAGAGTCACACAACTGAGCGACTGAACATAGGGGAACAGAGACATCATAACAACAGTTAATGCTTACATGGTCCACAGCAGTCAGTTCCCAGGATGCCCTCCCTCCCCCCAGGAGGAGTACAATATTCTCCTCCCAATATTCATGCCTTTCAGCAGGCCCCACTCACACTGAACAGGGCTGACCCCCGGGAACAAAACAAGTAACAGAGTGATTTCTAAGACCAGCTTATATAGGACACCACAGCTTCCACCTTGCTCTCTATTGGATCATCTGCTCTGGAAGAAGCCGGCCACTGTGTCTCAAGGACACTTAGACAGCCCTCTGTGAGGTCCACATGGAGAGGAACTGAGGCCTCCTCTCAACAGCCAGTGTCTGCCCATCCATGTGAGCAAGTCCTCTTGGAAGGGATCCACCAGCCCTAGGCAAGCGTTCGGATGACTGCATGGCTACGCTGGCCGACCCCATGAATGCAACTTCACAAGAGACTCTGGGCCAGGAAAGCTGAGACAGGTCATTTCCCAATTCCTGATCCACAGAAACTGGGAGATACGTGATTATTATTGTTCTAAGCTTCTAAACATGGGGATAATTTGTTACACAGTGTAGATAACTGATAAAAGCACTTATGTATGTAAATTATCTGAATCCTTGAAATGACCCCTGAAGTAGGTTTTATCATTATTTAATCCATACGGAAACTGAGGCACCAAGCACTTACGTGCCTTTCTCAAGGACAAAACCAGTAAATGGGAAAAAGAGGATGGGCATCTGGGAGTCCAGAGTCTAGACTCAAAACCAGCTACGTTACAGCTCTCATTGTGGCTGCAGGTATGAGGCAGGAGATGGCCCCTAGGCTAGCCATTTACAACTGGCCTCCTGTTCAACCTTCTGGCATGAGACGATGAGCTCCAGCCCCTGTTTATACCTCCCGAAGCAAGAGAATCAGGCTCCAGGACTACCTATTTATGACCGGACTCCTGTCGATATTTCGAGATCTACACCTTGATATAGAAAGCAGCAACTGGAATAGGGTTAATAACCAGACATTAGTCATTTTTATGGCAGGAGCAGAGTGAGATGAAACCCTTTAAAGGGTCATATATTTCCCATCCCTGGGGCAAGGAAGACATTGGGAGTCAAAAAGGAGGAGACATCACCCCATAATATGTGATGCTAAGGGTGTCACTTGGCCTCTGGGCTGAACTCCATCTTGGAAAAAAGCTGCACACCTATGTAGGGGAGGCCTATATGAATGACTTAACCACCTCTTCTCTGCATTCCTCCTCACTAGGGGGGATGTCCAAACCCTTTCTCTGTGGGTGTGCATCTCTGCTTTTCTTCCATCTTAACGAGACCATTTCTCTCGGTTTCCTTCCTCTTATAGTTGTGCTGTATTTCTAATATTAAACCTTGTACCTGCATTTACTGTTTTTGCCTCTGTGAGAAAAGAATTTCCCTCGAGGGCAAAGAGCCAGGGAAAAACAGCTTTTAGCCTCTAGCCCTTGCAGGTCTGGTGGCAGCTAGGATTCCTGGTGTTCATCCAGGCTGCTGCTGCTACTGCTGCTAAGTCACTTCAGTCGTGTCCGACTCTGTGTGACCCCATCGATGGCAGCCCACCAGGCTCCGCCATCCCTGGGTTCTCCAAGCAAGAACACTGGAGTGGGTTGCCATTTCCTTGTCCAATACATGAAAGTGAAAAGTGAAAGTGAAGTCGCTCAGTGGTGTCTGACCCTCAGCGACCCCATGGACTGCAGCCTTCCAGGCTCCTCCGTCCGCTATCCAGGTTCAATTCCTGGGCAGAGAATTAAGATCTTGCTTCATGCTACCACTCACTGCTGCCTCAGAGAAATCAGGTCCGGTCCATCATTCATTTATTCAATGAATGTTTAGCAGGTACCATGTGCCGGACGCTGTTCTACATCACAGAGGAATAAGAAAAAGCCTCTGCTTTTCATGTCACCCACAGTCTAGAAGGGAAAAGAGCTAAATAAATGAGGAAATGTTCAAACCAGATGACTTCAGATAGTGCTAAGTGCTTTTGAAGGCATAAGCAAGGTAACTGGTCAGGGTAAGAGTGATGGGGCCACTTCTGCAGACAAGACTCCAGAGGCCTGTCTCTCTGATGTGACAACTGAGTAGAGACCTGACAGGAAGCAGAAAGAGGTGCCATATGAAAATCAAAGAGAAATGTCCTCCAGGCAAAGGGCAGCAGAAGGAAAGGTCCTGAGGCAAAAATGACATTGATGTGCTGGAGGAATGGCAAGGCAGTCAGTGTAACTGGAGCGAGACGGGCTAAGGTAAGGCTGGAGGTGATAAGAGCCTGCACAGGTGGGCTGGGGTCCTTGTTGGAGGCCCTAAGTTGATTCTCAGAGCAGTGGGAAGCCACTGTAAAGTTTCAATTAAGAAAGGAAGTATTGTTTTACTTTACTCACTAAGTGAAAGTTAAGTGAAAGTTGCTCAGTCATGTCTGATTCTTCGGCCCCATGGACAGGAGCCCATCAAGCTCCTCTGCCCATGGAATCTTCCAGACAAGAATACTGGTGTGGGTAGCCATTCCCTTCTCCAGGGGATCTTCCAGACCCAGGGATCAAAACTGGTCTCCTGCACTGCAGGCAGATTCTTTACTGTCCGAGCCACTTGGGAAGCCCTGTTTAGCCACCAAGTCATATCCAACCCTTTTTCGACGCCATGGACTGTTGCCCAACAGGCTCGTCTGTCGATGGGATTTCCCAGGCAGGAATACTGGAGTGAGTTGCCATTCCCTTCTCCAGTGGATCTTCGAGACCCAGGGATCAAACCCTGGTCTAGTGCACTGGCAGGAGAATTCTTTACCACTGAGCCAAGCAAGTATATTGTTTACTCAACTATAAGAAAGAAAGAATGCCATTTGCAGCAACACATATGGGACTAGAGATTATCATCCTAAGTGAGGTAAATCAGAAAAAGAAAGACAAATACCATACAGTATAACTTCTATGTAGAATCTAAAATACGACACAAATGAACTTACCTACGAAACAGGACCAGATTCACAGACACTGAGAACAGACCTGGGGCTGCCGAAGGGAAAGAGGCTGGGGGAAGGATGGATTGGGAGTTTGGGATTAACAGATGCAAACTATTACACACAGAATGGATAAAACAACAGGATCCTACTGTATAGTGCAGGAAACTATTCAATGTAATAAACCATGAGAAACAAATAAGGCAAGCATTGTGATCTGGTTTATCATTAAGAAGGATACACATTTCCCATTTCTATAAACCAGATGCCCCTTTGTCTCCTGCCTCCCTCCAGCTGTCCTCCCATGATGCTCACACAGTGCGTCATGGTTTACAAAGTGCAACAAAGTTATAAACACAGTCCTTTCTGAGTCCCCCACTCATGCTTGTGGGTACAAGGTCACAAAATATCATCTGTCCAAGGGAAGGGAAAGTGAAAGTTGTTCATTGTGTTTGACTCTTTGCGACCCCTTGGACTATACAGTCCATGGAATTCTCTAGGCCAGAATACTGGAGTGGGTAGCGTTTCCCTTCTTCAGGGGGATCTTGGACTACACAGTCCATGGGATTCTGCAGGCCAGAACACTGGAGTAGGTAGCTGTTCCCTTCTCCAGGGGATCTTTCCAAACCCAGGAATCGAACCACAGTCTCCTGCATTGCAGGCAGAGAGAGGAACCTTTTAATTAGGGTGCCAGTTATAATACTCATGAAAAGATGCTTACAGATCTCCGTGAACACCCAGCAAAGATCTAAAAAAGATGAATCTCACGCCTTCTGTATGGGAAACCAGTGTTGGCATCTTAAATATCATGAATGGTGACAAAATAAGAGCAATAGAAAATCAAGTGGGAAGTACTTGAATAGCTGTTACTGAAAGGCTGAAATTGAACTGATCAGTTCAGTTCAGTCGCTCAGTCGTGTCCAACTCTTTGCGACCCCATGAATCGCAACACGCCAGGCC
>SJYX01009050.1:0-10192 GCA_006410675.1 Oreotragus oreotragus
TATTATATATAATGTTTATTATATATATAAATGTGTATGAACATAATTGGGCTTCCCTGGTGACTCAGCAGTAAAGAATCTGCCTGCCAATGCAGGAGACATGGGTTCATTCCCTGGGTCTGGAAGATCCCATGCAGAAGGAAATGGCAACCCACTCTAGTATTCTTGCTTAAGAATTCCAATGGACAGAAGAGCCTGGCAGGCTACAGTCAATGGGGTGGCAAAAGAGTTAGACATGACTTAGCAACTAAGCAACAATGACAATAAACATAAATAGACTTATGTGTTTCACACATATATCTCTTCCATTTGGTAGAAGAATTTGGCCTCACTTATTCATTTTTATTCATTCATGTAACCTATTTATTGCAAAACAACCATTTTCATGTTTTTAATATAATAAATCATTTCAGTATGTGAACTGATGGTATTAGTATGGCACCAATCTTCATTTCTTCACTTCTAAAGGGAGCCGATAGGTATACTTACAGTGAATACTGAGTTTTCTTTGCAATCATATTTTCTTTATGGGTGATAGTTTTGTATAATTTTGTATAATTTGGAAGATTTCTTATTAATTTGACCAAGCTCGTCTAGTCTGTCTCCTTTCAGTATATAGTACTTCTTGTTACATTTTCAAAAGAATACTTTATAAAGAAAAATTATTCAGCAAATAAAGGAAATGAAAACCCCAATGGATATTGTGTAAGAATAGAATTATATCATTACCAATGAAATATTTTTTCCTATAAGCAAAATGAGGAACCAGACTAGGAAGAATTAAGTATGCTTAAATGTGCTGAGATCTTGGAAATTTAACTATAAGAAGAACACACATCACTGCATATGTTTAAAGGGTATAACTTTCTTATTCTCTACATTCACTGAAATTTGGAGTAGTACCAAGTATGTTTTGATCTTTGTGACCTTTGAACTCAGTGGTAATGGAAGAGACACCTGGAAGTATCTTGTAGCTGTGGTGGCTATATCTCAAGTATGAAAAGAGAGAATATAGGGTCAGTCCACCGTGGACTTCATAGTGGGCCAGTGGTGAGTATGAGCCTTGAGGACTGGGCAGTAGTTTGGAAACTGGGGTAGTGGATGTAGTGGAGGGCTGCCCAGAAGCCCTTCCAGCAGAACACCCACGTTGCCCAGCTGCAGGGGAGGTTGACTGCTGGCAGATCTCAGTGTCCCTCTCTGAGAACTGCCCTTTGCTAAGGGTTATGCCCCCTCCCTGAGGGAATCACACCTGCAGTGACTGGTCAATGTGGGATAGATTGCACAGCCCCTGGATACAATTACGACATCCCTGAAGGGCCATTGGTGCTCTAGAGTGTCACGTGGGATCATTTGAGACCTCAGCTGTGGAACTCCATCATGGTTTAACTTCTCCCTTTGCTCAGTCCTGCACCCCTCACCTTCTCACAGTCTTCCTGAGAGCTCCCCAAATGTCGCACACAAAGCTCAGTGTCTCATTTGTTTCTGGGATATCTGATTTAGTACAGTGTTAGGCTTTCCAGGCAGAGGGTGACTTTGGGAAATAGTGAGATGTCCAGTTTGGCTAGTGTGTTGGGTTGCGTATATGGGCAAAATGAGGCAGAAATTTGGAGAGGATTCACTATGGTAGATAAGGAGCAGGGTTGGGGCCTGGGGAGGATTGGCATTTCTGAGCATGGGGCAGCCTTATCACCAGTTTAGGTCAAATTATCAAATTTTTTTTGGATGTATCTCAGGGACTATATTATAATAAGAAATATAACTGGAAGAAGTCAGTTTATAATGTGCTCACTTTAGGTGCAAATACCATCCCTCCTAGTTCAGTTGGTAAAGAATCTGCCTGCAATGCAGGAGACCCCAGTTCGATTCCTGGGTCGGGAGGATCCCTTGGAGAAGGGAAGGCTACCCACTCCAGTATTCTTGGGCTTCCCCTGTGGCTCAGCTGGTAAAGAATCCTCCTGTAATGCTGGAGACCTGGGTTTGATCCCTGGGTTGGAAAGATCCCCTGCAAAAGAGAAAGGCTACCCACTCCAGTATTCAGGCCTGGAGAATTCTATGGACTGTACAGTCTATGGGGTCACAAAGAGTCAGACACGACTGAGCGACTTTCACTTCACTTCACCATCATCAATGGGCCATTCCTTTTTGACTTTTTTTCCTTTAAGAAATAGCATAGATTTGAGCATATGCTTCACATATACAAATTCCACATGCATTTGTAAAATAGCTGGAAAGGGTTAAAGCTATTGTCTCTTCCCTTTATAGTACTTATCCCTATTTATGTTGCAGCATGTGGGATCTAGTTCCCTGACCAGGGATCAAACCTGAGCCCGCTGCGTTGAGAGTGGGAAGTCTTAACCACTGGACCAACAGAGAAGTCCCTACAGCACTTACAGCTATTTAGGAAAAGCCTATCACGTGCCAGAGGTTATTTATGTTATTTCTTAGTTTCACAACAACACTTCAAGATAGTATTCAAGTCCCAATTTTAGGGTTGGAGAACACGAGACTCCTACAAGATAAGGAACTTGCCTAGTGAATTAGAGGTAGAAAAGGGATTCAATTCCAGATTTCTTTAACTTGGAAGCTCTTGCTGTTCAAGTCAGATGAGCTGGTCCCATGCAGCCCATGATCTGGCCTCGTGCTCTTGAGTGCTGACTCATTAGGCCTAAGTGATGACCAAGACATGTGCTTATTAACCCTTAAAATCATCTGTTCAGTTAAATGAAGCAGCTGTTCAATAGCTTAGCAATTGACCCAAACTATTCCTTCTTTAATAGTGATAATAATCATAGGAAGCACTTTATTTTTATAATTTTTGAAGCCCTTTTTATGTGTCATGCTGTTTAAGCTGTGTGTTAGGTAGAACAGAGCATGATCCTCTTTCTACACGTAAAGGAACTGAGGGTCAATCAAGTTCATGTCCTGACATTTACTTGGCTTAAAAAGGGGCAAGACCAGGTCCTGAGGCCTGGTGGTCCCTTTTGTGCTCTGCATTGCTCTTCTTAAGCAACTAACTTAAGGATCTGAGAAGGAATGGGAGGCTCTAAGGCAGATGCACCTCTTACTTTCCTTGACCTTTGTTGAACTGCAATGCTCTGTAGATATCCTGAAATTGTCTTTTGTCTGTGAAAGATTCACCAGCCAAGAAATAAAAATGGCATGTTTGAAGTGACTAAANGGGAGGCTCTAAGGCAGATGCACCTCTTACTTTCCTTGACCTTTGTTGAACTGCAATGCTCTGTAGATATCCTGAAATTGTCTTTTGTCTGTGAAAGATTCACCAGCCAAGAAATAAAAATGGCATGTTTGAAGTGACTAAAAGTGAGGTTCAACTATATTTGCTGGTTAGATACTCGGATTCTGGCACCCTTATGCTTGACTATAATTATCTCTAATTATCATTCTGTTCTGGTGGATGCTTTCTACTTCTGTAAAATCCTGATCTTTTACCCTCATGTCACCTGGAGGGCCCTTTTTTCTAAACTCCCTAGGATTGTCACTTAAAGTTGATTGCCATGTCTCACCAGCAAAAAGTTCCCAGATTATTGAAACAAGCACTTTCTTCTCTATACTTGGGCTTTCTGTATCACTGGCACTTTCTACTTTAAGAATAAAGAAAAAAAATTTTTTTTCTCTTTCTGATCTCATTTTATCCAACAACAATGATTTCTAAGTAGTGTGTTTGTTTTGGATTCCTGGCTTTGCCATATACTTGGTATTTGTTAGGCACAATCCTGCAGGAAAAAAGATTCAGGGTGGGGACTCTCTATAAGTCAGAAAACTGGGATATGCTCAGAGTAGCCGGGATGGGGGTGGGCAGAAGTGTGGGGAGAGAGGGGAATAGCAGGGGAGGGACAGAAATGGCTTTCATGAGAAAATGCTTTCTTCTGGCTCAGGCAGACATGGAGGTTTCTCTGTTGAGAGAAACTTCTCCTTTTTCTGCAAACTCCATGAAAGTGAATTGCGTGTGAGGGAAAAATGATCTCACACCTTGCTCTGCTTTCCATGAAGTAAAAACATCGTGGTGGAAAATTTAAAAGGAAAGCAATTTGATTTCTCTATTTCCCTTGCCATATATTTTCAATCTTACTCAACTGTTGGACCAAGCCTGCTAAGTATCTGTCCTTATTTACCTCATTTGTATTTCCCAACGACTTTATTTAGCAGCTTGCTAAATATAATGCTCCCTCACCCTGTTTTTAGTTTTGTTTTTTAAAAAACATGAAAGATAAGATAGGAAGTAGTGACATAATTTCTCTGGATTCACACTGCAAGTTAACAGAAAAGACTGGGGCTGGATAAGATCTCAGACTCACTCTCAGCTCAGCTTTAGGGCACAAATAGTAGAAGATGGACCATACCTCCCGGGTGAAATGTTTATCAGGATTAATAATTCAGTTACATAGAAGTGGGCTGGGCAGCCCCCAGCCAAGGGTCAGATCTGGCCCACTGACTGTTTTCTTGTGGCCTGACCTGAGAGCTAAAAGTGGTTATTTGTATTTTATAAGATTTTTTAAAATAAGAAGGAAAATAGTATTTCATAGCACATGAAAGTTATATGAAATTCTACTTTTGTGTCCATGGTACAGTTGCATTGGAACACAGCCACACTTGTTTGTTTATCTATCATCCTTGGCTGCTTTTAGGCTATAATGGAAGAGTTGAGTGGTTACAACAGAAACTTGAAAAGCCTAAAATAGTTTATAATTTGTAAAGTAGATGGGCTGCTAAGCCTAAAATATTTATTGTAGGGCCCTTTATAGAAGAAGCTTGCTGACCCTGGATATAGAAGATTTTGAGGGATGAGGCATATTAATTTTTGACTCATACCTAAAGGCCAGTGTCTGTCAGCAATGGGAAGCAGAGAAGGGTGGGACAGTAGATGAATCTTCTACAGGAAGATTCCTATTTTTCTCAGAGTGTGTTTCATATGAATCCCCAAGTACATAAGACTCCTCCTTTTTTTTTTTTTTTTTTTTAAGTCGATTCTGAGTTTTTCAGTTATGGGAAAGGAAAATGGTACTCAGAGAAGCTTAGTGACTTCCTGGAAGTCACATAGCTGGTCAGTGGTGTAAGTCCAGATCTTCTCTTTCAAATCCAGGGTGCTTTCAGTTACAGCATGCTTGTGTAAACTGGGGTAGCCAGAGAGAAGCCAAGGGGGAGAGTTTTTCCAGGCCTGTGTCACCAGCATCTCCCCTCGTACTCCCTTAACTGTACCACTCTTGTAGTCTTAGTGTGGTCTTCCTGGCAGCACTAATGGCCCATGCGGCCACATCTTATATTATCAACTAGAGGATGAGCCCTTTGGACAAAGGGTTTTCAGATTTAACCAGTTAAATACATAATATCCAGTTAAATTTGAATTTTAGATAAAGAAATGTTTTTTAGTATATGATGTCCCATATAATATTTGACTCTATTTGCATGAGGTACATTTTGAAAGTTATATTAAAATTGTCTGTTGCTTATCTGAAATTCAAATTTAACTAGACATCCTGTATTTTATCTGATTATCCTTCTTTTGAGGGAAGGGATCAGGGACTTCCACGTTCATTGCACTATTATTCACAGTAGCCAAGATATGTAAACAATCTATGAATTCAAGAGATGAATGGATAGAGGAGATGTCATATATATACACACACATATATATAGTGGATATTATTGGATATATATATTCCAGTATATATAGTGGAATATTACTTGGCTATAAAAGAATCCTGCCATTTGCAACAATATGGATAAATCTGGAGAGCATTCTATTAAGTGAAATAAACCAGATCACGACAAGTACTGTATGGTATCACTTATGTGTGGAATCTAGAAAAAAGAGAAAAACCAATCTCATAGAAACAGAGACTAGAATGGTGGCTGCCAGGGGCTATTAGAGGGGAAAGTAGAGAGATGTAGTTCAAAGGTGTGAACTTTCAGTTATAAGATGAAGTTCTAAGGATCTAAATATATCTAATGTACAGAATGGTGACTATAGATAATAACATCATATTGTATACTTGAAATTTCCTGAGAGCAGATCTTAAGTGGTCTCACAACAAAAGATGAACAAACAAAAGCAATTAAATGAGGTAATGTTTTTAAAGCATTTAGCTTGTTGCCTGATATAATAGGATTATTGAAATGGCTGAGTACTACTCATAGACCCATCATTTTCATTGTGTCCAAAAATTAGCCTTGAGATTTGAATCAGTACCTTCCAATAAAACTTTCTGTAGTGATAGAACAAGTTTGTATTTGTGCTGTCCAGTATGTGCTTATTAAGTAGATGAAATGTAGCAAATATGACTAGGGAGCTGAATTATTGTTTTAAAATTGTTTTTAAAAATTTAATACATGGCTCATAACTACCATATTTATTGTGTACATCTAGAGAGTAAACATAAAAGGAGTAAGTCATTTCGTAAGATCATTGATGCCATTTGAACATGTCAACATAAAAGCCATAAGAATAGAATAAAATCAGAATTATCAACTGTTCATGGTTTTAGAAGCTGACATGATATAGTATATGCAATACTCATAAAAATGTTTTTTGACTGGAGAAAGCAGATAAATCGACTTTATATACATAAATACATAAACATACACTTACAGGGAATATTTTGGATAAATTTATTTTAAACCAGATTATCTGGATAATTATCTCAATTTCTTATTTTGCTGTGTGTGTGTGTGTGTGTGTGCGTATGTGTTGCTCAGTCATGTCTGACTCTTTGCAACCCCATGGATTATATAGCCCTCCAGGCTCCTCTGTCCATGGAATTCTCCAGGCGAGAATACTGGTGTGGGTAGCCATTTCCTTCTCGAGGGGATCTTCCTGACCCAGGGATCAAACCCAGGTCTCCTGCATTGCAGGCAGATTCTTTACCACCAGGGAAGCCCTCTTTTACTTTGGCTCATATTAATATGGGACTTCTCTGCCCCTTGCCCTTCTAATGTTCCTGGTAGACATTACTCACCAACACAACATTTAGTCCTGCTGAACCCAGTGGGACCTTCCAGTCCTCAACTAGATGGTGAAGGAAGGTATGACCCATTGATTGGAAATGACATATAAAATAAAAACCATTTCTCACCCTGGATTTAGACACATTCTTTTAAGGAAATACTTGGGTCATCTGGAAAGAAAAAAAAAGTTATGTAATAAAATGATAGCATATCTGCTGCATATCTTCTGATTACTCCCTTTTAGATTCAGGGTTCAGCCTTCTCCTCCTAGCTCTGTGCCCTGGGAGGCTGATCTGTGGACTGCTTTCTTGCCCTGAACTTCCTGTGCTGGGCTTCCTGTTGTAATGGGCCAGTTGGAGGCACCAGCAGGAGAGCTGGCAATCAGATAAGAGTGATATTGGAGTATTTATTCCCCTAACTGCCTTCCTGTGGGGACAGTGTGGATTATCTGGGTCCTCATGCTATGAATCATAGCCTTTGCCTCCTGTTAGGGACCCTCTCCTCACAATGATCTCTCTTCTTGGAAGCAGCTCCTTCCCATTGCCTCTTCAGGCCTAGGGAGAGTCAGGGGAGTCCAGCCATTGCTAGCCCCAGAGGTTACTCTACTCCTGTTTCCCCATACCTTGACCGCTTCTCTGAAAAGAGTCTTTTTATCATAAACTCTCCTCATATTACACAATTTGAGTGTGCTATTATTTTTTGCTGGGACTTTGTCTCCTGTATCTGTGAAATAGTATCTGGATGCCCTCTCTCTGGGCCTTTCTTCTTAGAGACAATTGCTACAGGGATAATTTAGGACATTGGTCTTAAAAGCAATTGTTTAATCTCACTTCCATACCAGACACCAACTCAGACCCCTCTGGGATGAGTCATTCTATTTGTGTGGGTGGGGTTAGTTAAACTCTCTAAAGAGTAAGAAAGATTATCTTGATAATGGTGACAGAATTTTCTCAAAAGTCCAAGTGCATAGGCCCCAAATAAAATAAACAACCAAGAAGGCGTGTGCATTTAGATGCCTTGGACAGTGACCCACAACTCAGCCCTTCCTTTCTGGGCAGGATGTGGTCAGAGTACTATATACGGTTAAGAAATTTCCCTTCTGAGCTTCTTTATCCTGTAGTTTGGTGTGGACGAAATCAATTCCAAATAATACCTAGAATTTGAGTGCAGAATTAGTAGAAGAGATTTGGAAGAATCAGAAAAGCATATTAATTTTCCTTCTGCCCTAAAGATCGCTAAAAACGATTCTTAGCAGAATTCCTTTCCTTTATTTTGGACTGAGTTTTTATGGCATGGGATGATAGATTGGGGACTCATGTGGACTTCTGCCTTTCCAGTATCATGCTTGTAAAAGTGCTAAAACTCCTTTCTTCCCTCATGTCCCTCACATCCTGAAATACCTTTTACCCAGAAGTTCTGTCACAATTCCAGAAATCCCTGTGATTGGCACTCTTAAAGGTATTATTACAGAGTGCTCCATTTTGCTGGGTTAAGGCATCATTTTGTGGGAAAGGAGATGATGTCTTGTCAGGATTAAATGTATATGGATGGTTTAATTGGTTTCCATCTAGTATCATGTGCAGGGAGAATAGGGTAATGGGANGCACTCTTAAAGGTATTATTACAGAGTGCTCCATTTTGCTGGGTTAAGGCATCATTTTGTGGGAAAGGAGATGATGTCTTGTCAGGATTAAATGTATATGGATGGTTTAATTGGTTTCCATCTAGTATCATGTGCAGGGAGAATAGGGTAATGGGAGTCCTGGTTGAGAAGGAGGTAAGCTAAGGTGTGAGGCATACAGGATCACTCAGGAATGGCAGACCTGCTATGGACAGCACAGAGGTAAGTTAGATGACTAGGGAGCTCAGGATGCCTGAGTGTGCTGGGTGTAGTTAACACTGTCATCAAAGGATGAACTCTGCTGAAACAGGACAATACAGTCTATGTAAAATGTTTAGGTCAGAGCTTAATAAATATATTTCCTTTCCTCCTTCATTCATAATGTGGCTGAAAACTGTCCCAGATGTCCCAGATTGTCAAGGATACCTAAACATGTGTCTGATCTTAAATAAATATATTTCCTTTCCTCCTTCATTCATAATGTGGCTGGTATGATAAATCAGAAGCCAGAATGGCAATCATCTGTCAGGTTGATGAATTAATTGATAGTGGCTGCATGAATGTCGTGTTGATAAGGAGTGTGAGGTGGCATCCAGTCTTAATGAATAAGGATGGCACTGTTGATTAGCAGTGGGCTTGTGGGCTTGGTAGGGAGAGGTGATGTCTATGCTGGACATTCTCCAGGCCTAGCAAGGGTCTTTCCCCCCTTTAATGCATAATAAAAATCTAATTTCTGGATGTCCAGGGGCCTTAGACTGGCTTCAGAATCCCTAGTATTTGCCTCCTGGGTGTTTACTGTCACTGGATTAGTTTATGCGTGGAAGGTATATTTGCATGAAACTTTTCATTTATTCCTATGATTATGTCTGTAATTTGGGTTAGATGCCAGTGGATAGTTTGGGGATTTCAGCTGAGGTCTAATGGCCCAAGGGACTTTGTCTTCAAAAAGAGTGGCTGATAAGGGGCACATCTTCATATGCTTGTTTTCTCATTTCATACTTCCAAACTAGGTCAGTCTGAGTGAAGCCCTTGGAGCCATCCTTGACTCCTCTCTTTCCCTGTGCAACCTGTCAGTAAGATCTGACCGAGTATATGCTGATGTGACCACTTGTTATTACTCGCACTGTCACTACTCCAGTCTACCCTCTGCCGTCTCTTATCTTGTCTGCTGTCGTAGAGTCCCATCCGGCTTCTTGCTCTCACTCTTTCTCCCTTCAGCCTGTTCTCCATGCAGATTTTAAAAGCATAAAAATATCACTCACCTGCTTAAAATCCTCAGTGGTTTTGCAACACACTTGGAGTAAGATCAGAATGCTTCACCATGGCCTCAGCTATCCACACTCTGGCCCCTGCCTGTCTCTTGGCCTTATTTCCTGCTACTCTCTTCCCCTCTCCTGCTCTTCAAGTCACCCTAGCTTACTTTCTGTTTCTCTGTCTTATCAAGCTCATTTCCACCGTGGCCCAGTATGTTCTCCCCATAGATCTTCATGAGGCTTTCTCTCTCATTCATCTAGGTCTCCTACAAATGTTACTTTCTTACTTGGCCCCTTTATCTGAATTGACACCCCCCTCCCCATGTTACTCCTCATTTTCTAACTTTATTTTTTT
>SJYX01009051.1:5224-23927 GCA_006410675.1 Oreotragus oreotragus
CCTTTGACTGTGTGGATCACAATAAAGTGTGGAAAATTCTGAAAGAAATGAGAATACCAGACCACCTGACCTGCCTCTTGAGAAATCTGTATGCAGGTCAGAAAGTAACAGTTAGAACTGGACATGGAACAACAGACTGGTTCCAAATTGGGAAAGGAGTACATCAAGGGTGTCTATTGTCACCCTGCTCATTTAACTTATATGCAGAGTACATCATGAGAAACACTGGACTGGAAGAAACACAAGCTGGAATCAAGATTGCCGGGAGAAATATCAATAACCTCAGATATGCAAATGACACTACCCTTATGGCAGAAAGTGAAGAAGAACTAAAGAGCCTCTTGTTGAAAGTGAAAGAAGAGAGTGAAAAAGTTGGCTTAAAACTCAACATTCAGAAAACTAAGACCATGGCATCCAGTCTCATCACTCTGCAAATAGATGGGGAAACAGTGGAATCAGCGACACCTTATTTTGGGGGGTTCCAAAATCACTACAGATGGTGAATGAAGCCATGAAATTAAAAGACGCTTACTCTTTGGAAGAAAAGTTATGACCAACCTAGACAGTATGATAAAAAGCAGAGACATTACTTTGCCAACAAAGGTCTGTCTAGTCAAGGCTATGGTCTTTCCAGTAGTCATGTATGGATGTTTGAGAGTTGGATCTTAAAGAAAGTTGAGTGCCGAAGAATAGATGGTTTTGAACTGTGGTTTTGGAGAAGACTCTTGAGAGTCCCTTAAGACTGCAAGGTGATCCAACCAGACCATCCTAAAGGAAATCAGTCCTAAATATTCACTGGAAGGACTGATGTTGAAGCTGAAACTCAAATACTTTGGCCACCTGATGCAAAGAATGGACTCATTGGAAAGACCCTGATGCTGGGAAAGATTGAAGGTGGGAGGAGAAGGGGACAACAGAGGATGAGATGGTTGGATGGCATCACTGACTCAATGGACATGAGTTTAAGTAACCTCCGGAAGTTGATGATGGACAGGGAGGCCTGGTGTGCTATGGTCCGTGGGGTTCCAGAGTCGGACACAACTTAGGGACTGAACTGAAATTTTTTTTTTTGTACTACTAGTATGCAATAAAATGCCCTGTAAACAAATGTTTGTTAACACTCAGTGAATAAGTGAATGTTAAATATTTGTCTGAGACTTTATAGCAAGGCCATAATAGTCTGAAAAAAGCAATAAATAAAAATATATAGAATTTGAAATGATTAAACTTCTAACTTTTTAAAAAATTTTAATACTTGAGATAGAACATAAACATTTCCTTTTTCAAGATACTAAAGAAAAATATCAATATTAAAAATAACTGTCTGGTTATGAGTTACTCTAGAGTACATGTCACATTGATTCTAAATATTCAACATTTCATGACAAAATGTTAAGGTTTGGTTCCAAAAAATCAACATCTTTGAAAAAGGGTGACTACAAAAATATCTTCCATGTAAAAAATAAAGTAGCAACATTCTTGGAGATGATGGCCGTATCTCTTACTTATCAGTTTTTTCTCTTCATACCAAGTGTAAGCATAAAGGAATATGAAGAACCTTAGATCAAATGGGACAACAGAATGTGCTCCTGCCACTTAAAAATACACACATTGACTTATTACTTAATATTTTGTAATAATCAGTACAACCCCAAAATGATGCCTTGGATAAAATTTTTAACTTCACAGAAACCCCAAACAACTATAAACTGTGATTTTTGGAAAGTACATTAAAATCAACAAAATTCAAACACACTATTTAAAACTGCAGAGATAAAAACAAATTACGAATGTATAATATAATTCATTTAATTATTGATTATTGGGACATTCTTTTTTTCCTTTAATATAAAGAAGAGCAGTGATGTACATGGTATTGGAAGACAATTATGAGCTTCTATAAAATGCTGTGAAAAGAAATTTCAATTATCACTAAATATGCCAAGTTTTAGTTTAAGTGCAAAAGAAACTAGTCAGTAGACAACAAACTTGAAGTACACCCATTTCCCTCTGAAGCAATGATTTGTGATACTTCCTAGATAATTCTTCAGAAAAGTCTTTCTACAGATTAACTAAATAGTTTAGAACACGAAGACACAGGTACAGAACAGAACATGAACAGGTCACCCAACATAATTGGTCTCCATGGTTACTACAATGCAGTCCACAGGAGCAGGTGGTGAAGGAAACCAATACAATTCAGTGATGTAGAGTTATCAGAAACCCAGATCATGATATTCTTTTTCTATTACCTAATGGTTAGTTGTTTAGCTACATGCAATGGAATTAAAACTGAAAGAAATCTGAAAAGGAAATAAAAAAGGAAAGCTTTGCCTCAACATTTTTTATGTCCGGTGAAATCAAATGGTTTCCACCACTGAGCAAACTGCAGTGCTTTCTTCCTCTGATCTTCAAAACTTTCTCGCACCCCTTTCCTCCAAACTCTTGGTTCTATATCCAGCATGCCACCGATGATTTCCTTTTAAAGAATGAGAAAAAGAGAAACATACAAATGTATAAAGATTGAAAAACAGGAATGAAGCTATTCCTGATTATTCTGTTACTAAATGTAATAATAAGTACTTCTCTACAAGGATGCTCAAATTTTATATAAATATTAGTTTCAAGTTAAAAAAAAAAAACACAAAACTTGTTTTCATTTAATTCTAACTATGTTAAACCCTGTGATTCCAAAGGTCCTTAGTTGTGTCTCCTGTCAAACAATTTGTCTATTCTGTTGCTTCTTAGTACATCTATCAGACAGCAGTAAAGGGGAAGAAGAGAAAATGAAATTTAATTACTTTGGTCCTTATTAGCTGCTCTGGTAAGAAAATCTGAAGAAACAGCTGACCAACATGTAGCAATTATAAACTTGATTGTTCAACTACAGTTGAATCTCGGGCTAATGTTTTCTCTATGACCCAATATATTTAAAAGCCAGTTTCTTCTATTAGCTGGAGATTTTTTTTAGGAAATGAAATCATATTTTAGTACCAATCCATTTAAACCAATAATTAAAAATTATAATCACCTTCATTTAAAAAGCCATATTCCCAAGTCCTGAAATAATATATTTTCAATGGTCTGAATGGGATTATTATTCTAGATCATTTCTTTCATGACTGTCTTCCTGTTCCTATGATATCAGCTATAGAGATTAATTAAATTTATGAGAGTGAGTGGGCTTCTCTAGTGGTTCAGTGGCAAAGAACCCTCCTGCCAATGCAGGTGGTGCTGGTTTGATCCCTGGGTCAGGAAGATCCCCTGGAGAAGTAAGTATCAACTCACTCCAGTATTCCTGCCTGGGAAATCCCATGAACAGAAGAGTCTGGCAGGCTACAATCCATGGGGTTGCAAAAGAGTTGGACGTGACTTAGTGACTGAGCACAGATGCATGATAGTGAGTATCCATATACAGAAAGATATGGGGGAGATTTATAATGCTTCAAGGAAGGGAAGTATGGTAATACAGGAAAACTCTGGGCTAGAGGCAGAATTCTGCATATTCAGTCTAGGTCTACAGGACTGTTAAGACCTAGGATATAATTGCTCTAAGACAGGTTCTTCATCTTAACAAATACTCTATTAATGAAGGGATCTACTTTGGCATTTACCTTATTCTGCTTTATAAGACAGTCCTTTATGTAGTTGGGTTATTATTGTGGCTCCCACCACAAAGACTGTCTTATAAAGCAGAATAAGGTAAATGCCAAAGTAGACTATATGGAGGAGACTCAGAAAGAAAGGAGATTCTATTTGCTGGATAAATCAAGAAAAGCTTCATGGAAAAGGAAATCTCTTCATTGGGTAAAGGAAGTAAAGGGGCTAAGAGAGACATTGTGTAAAAAGAGGACAAATTTAATGCAAGAGTTTCTTAGCACCAGCCAATCACTAGCAATGTAGTTTAAGAAAGCCTAGCTTTATTGACTAAATTTTTCTAAAATTTTCTAAAATTGACTTAAAACTTTCTATAAAACATCAAGTTTTGTCTCATGTGTACCATTAAGACACAGAAACTACAAGGATTGATTCTTGTTCTGTTACTGAAGCAGATATTAATGCAAAGAGACCAATCCTTCTTGCTATCTAAACTTAACTGCAGGCTGAAGGGAGTCTGTGTGCACATAGGCTTTTTTTGGAAAGAAATTTCGAGGAAAATGGATCAGCGATGTAACACTAACTAAAGAAGTTTTCAACACTAAAACAGTATCATAAATCATAACATGTGCATAATATTTGGAGGAGGACAATCTCCCAATTAAACTTATGCAAGTTAAAAACTAGATGTTTACTTCATTTTTACTAGAATAATTTTTTTAAATAAAAGCAGAGTCATAAAAGTTCTGAGTTATAAAACTCTACTGAAATTTAACAATGTTCTTCGGAGCAATGAAAACAAATTTCTTCCTAGTTAACTCCGGGAAAAGATATTCTCTCAGACAAGTTTCTAAAACATTTCAACAGTTCTTAGATGAACGTGATTTGGGGTCTCTCGTTAGCCTTTAAGGACAACAATATAAAAAATTGTGAGTCCAAACCTCTCACAGGTCTCTAATCATTGTAGAAAATGATCTGACACAGGGGATGAAAGTGGGTAGGAAGAACAGGGAACCACGGACAAAGTTCATCTAGGCTCCTCTAATTTAGAGAGAAAGGCCTGACCTACACTAGACTGAAAGATCACTTTCTTGAGCTGTTATTGCCCAACTTCTTTTGACTGCTCCTACAGCTACATTAATTTCATTCTAGGCCCTGATACTATCTTATATACTTCCCAGATATTCAATAGAACTTAAATTTAAGGACTACACCCCTAGAAGGCAATCTGTAGTAATGGAAAGAATTCACTAGCAACTGAGAGATCTACACTCTAGTATCTGACAAGAAACTGTGTGAAATGACTGCTATATTCTTCTCGGACTGTATGGTACTTCATTATAAATGAATATGTGAGATCATTTGTATTCCAGTTCAACCAAGAATTTATGCACCCCTTGGTTCTGTCACTTACTAGCACATGATCCTGGGAAAGTTATATTGGTTTCAACATCTATAAAATGTAGATTGGTTTCAACATCTATAAAATCAAAGTATAAAATGTCTACATGATAGTGTTATTATGAGCATTAAATGAGTGCTGTGACCATTACCAGGCTCACTGTAAATCATCAACGAATAGCTTATCATCATTATCAATTATCATTCTCAGCACAAGCCTGGCTGTCTCCACAGGAAAACACTACAGTCACCACTGACACTGTCAACAACCATTTGGTTCCAAAGTGACATTCTTGACTGTTATAAATATCCTGGTATATATTTCTTAATAGCTTCTGGGTACTCCCTCTGAAAACTGGGTTTTACAGCAGTCACCAACTTCACTGTACCCTGTGCCCAAAGTTATTTCCCTTCAAAAGCAATGTTACAAAATTGCTAAATTCTGGAATTTTACCAATTTGTGAGCATACCTTTCCAAAGTAATGTGGGAATTTGTGCTGATCTTCAATGACATGGGCAAACCCCCCCTGGAGGCCAAAATCCACAGAGAAGTAAGGTAAGCCTCTGGGTACCTAAAAAACAGATAAATCACACATGAATACAGCATGAAATCAGGAAGTTATGCTTAATCCCTCTTCCTAATTAAGTATTCCTCAAGACAAACATATACAATGAATTTCCAATTATAAAAATACTTCAAAAAATAACCTAACATCTTAACTAAAACATTTCATTTTGTTGACTTTCAGTTGGATAGTGTTTCATAATATCCAGCAATTATAATCAGAGCCAATTATTTTTCTGTCTTCAGGAAAAACAGCAAAGAAAAGGCGCTTTAAAAATATTTAACAACACAATAATTTTCTTTAGACTATGCAAATAGAGATTAAGGATATGCTTTCTTATATTTTTTCTCACAGTGCAGAAAAGGAACTGGGGCTTAGTTATATACTCAGAGCTTTGTTTATAATATCCTTGAACTTTTATTACTATTTTTTGACCAAAGATAAATGCAAAAAATCATAGCTTTTTTATTAACTGGTAAGGTTACGGTATAGTAATATTTAGTTTATCAATCTCATTTAAAAATATTTCCAGTGTTAAGTATTATCTTTCCCTACCTTTTTTCCCTCCCTCTTACTACATACACTCAAAGACACACACGAACATACACACACACACACACACACACACACACGTCTGCAGGCATGAAGTATTTCAGACACTATCTTGATTGGAAAAGGTCATAATTTCTAGCTTTATATTAAGTAGATCTTCTGTCCTTGCAAGTTTTTCCTCCAAGCCCTAACTCTGTTACTAGAAAGTATTCAAATTGGTTAATTTAAAGTAATATTGGGCACTTCCCTGGTGGTCCAGGGGCTAAGACACTGCACTCCCAATGAAGGGGGCCTGGGTTCAAACTGTGGTTGAGGAACTAGAACCCACATGCCAAACTAAGAGTTTACATGTCACAACTAAAGATCTGGCATGACACTAAGACCCAGCACAACCAAATAAGTAAATAATTTTTTTAAGTAATATTGCAGTTGTTCAGTCACAAAGTCATGTCCAATTCTTTGTGACCCCATGGACTGCAGCATGCAGGCTTCCCTGTCCTCCACTATCTCCCAGAGTTTGCTAAAATTCGTGTCCAGCGAGTTGGTGATGCTATCTAACCATCACATTCTCTGCCATCCCCTTCTCCTGCCTTCAATCTTTCCCAGTATTAGGTCTTTCCAAATGAGTTGGCTCTTCACATCAGCTGGCCAAAGGACTGGAGCTTCAGCATCAGTCCTCCCAATGAATATTCAAGGTTGATTTCCTTTAGGACTGACTGGTTTGATGTCCTTGTATCCCAAGGACATCATGTCTTCTTCAGCATCACAATTTCAAAGCATCAATTCCTCTGCACTCAGCCTTCTTTATGGTTCAAGTCTCAAATCCATATCTGACTACTGGAAAAACCACAGGTTTGACGATATGGAACTCTGTCAGCAAAATGATGTCTCTGCTTTTTAATATGTTGTCTCAGACTGTCATAGCTAAAGGAACAAGTGTCCTTTAATTTCATTGCTGCAGTCACCATCCACAGTGATTACTATCTCCCTCCCTTAATCCCCTCATAAAGTTGTATTTGCTAATTCTGGCACTGAATTATATTTGTTGTCATTCAGTTACTCAGTTATGGCCAACTCTTTGTGAGCCCATGGATACAACACGTCAGGGTTTCCTGTCCTTCATCATCTCCCAGAGCTTGCTCAAACTCATGTCCATTAAGTCAGGGATGCCATCCAACAATCTCATCCTCTGTCATCCCCTTCTCCTCCTGCCTTCAGTCTTTCCCTGGACAAGCATCTTTTCTAATGAATTGGCTCTTCGCATCAGGTGGCCAACGTACTGGAGCTTCAGCTTCAGCATCAGTCCTTCTAATGAATATTCAGGATCAATTTCCATTCAGATTGACTGGCTTGATTTCCTTTCAGTCCAAGAGTTTCCAGCACCACAGTTCAAAAGCATCAGTTCTTCAGCAATCAGCCTTCTTTATGGTTCAACTCTCACATCCATATATGACTAATGGAAAAACCATACACTTGACTGTACGGACCTTTGTCAGCAAAATAATGTCTCTGCTTTTTAATACACTGTCTAGGTTCATTACAGTTTTTCTACCAAGGAGCAAGCATCTTTGTCTTTGGATTTTGTGACTCCAGTCACCATCTGCAGTGACTCTGAAACACATGAAAATAAAGTCTGTCCCTGTTTCCATTGTTTTCACATCTATCTGCCATAAAGTGATGGGACTGGATGCCATGATCTTTGTTTTTTGAATGTTGAGCTTATGCCAGCTTTCCCACTCTCCTCTTTCACCTTCATCAAGAGGCTATTAGTTCTTCTTTGGTGTCTGCCAAGAGGGTGGTGTCTGCCATANACACACACACACACACACACGTCTGCAGGCATGAAGTATTTCAGACACTATCTTGATTGGAAAAGGTCATAATTTCTAGCTTTATATTAAGTAGATCTTCTGTCCTTGCAAGTTTTTCCTCCAAGCCCTAACTCTGTTACTAGAAAGTATTCAAATTGGTTAATTTAAAGTAATATTGGGCACTTCCCTGGTGGTCCAGGGGCTAAGACACTGCACTCCCAATGAAGGGGGCCTGGGTTCAAACTGTGGTTGAGGAACTAGAACCCACATGCCAAACTAAGAGTTTACATGTCACAACTAAAGATCTGGCATGACACTAAGACCCAGCACAACCAAATAAGTAAATAATTTTTTTAAGTAATATTGCAGTTGTTCAGTCACAAAGTCATGTCCAATTCTTTGTGACCCCATGGACTGCAGCATGCAGGCTTCCCTGTCCTCCACTATCTCCCAGAGTTTGCTAAAATTCGTGTCCAGCGAGTTGGTGATGCTATCTAACCATCACATTCTCTGCCATCCCCTTCTCCTGCCTTCAATCTTTCCCAGTATTAGGTCTTTCCAAATGAGTTGGCTCTTCACATCAGCTGGCCCAAGGACTGGAGCTTCAGCATCAGTCCTCCCAATGAATATTCAAGGTTGATTTCCTTTAGGACTGACTGGTTTGATGTCCTTGTATCCCAAGGACATCATGTCTTCTTCAGCATCACAATTTCAAAGCATCAATTCCTCTGCACTCAGCCTTCTTTATGGTTCAAGTCTCAAATCCATATCTGACTACTGGAAAAACCACAGGTTTGACGATATGGAACTCTGTCAGCAAAATGATGTCTCTGCTTTTTAATATGTTGTCTCAGACTGTCATAGCTAAAGGAACAAGTGTCCTTTAATTTCATTGCTGCAGTCACCATCCACAGTGATTACTATCTCCCTCCCTTAATCCCCTCATAAAGTTGTATTTGCTAATTCTGGCACTGAATTATATTTGTTGTCATTCAGTTACTCAGTTATGGCCAACTCTTTGTGAGCCCATGGATACAACACGTCAGGGTTTCCTGTCCTTCACCATCTCCCAGAGCTTGCTCAAACTCATGTCCATTAAGTCAGGGATGCCATCCAACAATCTCATCCTCTGTCATCCCCTTCTCCTCCTGCCTTCAGTCTTTCCCTGGACAAGCATCTTTTCTAATGAATTGGCTCTTCGCATCAGGTGGCCAACGTACTGGAGCTTCAGCTTCAGCATCAGTCCTTCTAATGAATATTCAGGATCAATTTCCATTCAGATTGACTGGCTTGATTTCCTTTCAGTCCAAGAGTTTCCAGCACCACAGTTCAAAAGCATCAGTTCTTCAGCAATCAGCCTTCTTTATGGTTCAACTCTCACATCCATATATGACTAATGGAAAAACCATACACTTGACTGTACGGACCTTTGTCAGCAAAATAATGTCTCTGCTTTTTAATACACTGTCTAGGTTCATTACAGTTTTTCTACCAAGGAGCAAGCATCTTTGTCTTTGGATTTTGTGACTCCAGTCACCATCTGCAGTGACTCTGAAACACATGAAAATAAAGTCTGTCCCTGTTTCCATTGTTTTCACATCTATCTGCCATAAAGTGATGGGACTGGATGCCATGATCTTTGTTTTTTGAATGTTGAGCTTATGCCAGCTTTTCCACTCTCCTCTTTCACCTTCATCAAGAGGCTATTAGTTCTTCTTTGGTGTCTGCCAAGAGGGTGGTGTCTGCCATAAGGGTGGTGTCATCTGCATATCTGAGGTTATTGATATTTCTCCCTACAATCTTGCTTCCAGTTTGTGTTTCATCCAGCCTGGCATTTCACATGATGTACTCTGCATATATGTTAAATAAGCAGAGTGACAATATACAGCAGTGACATACTTCTTTCCCAATTTGGTACCAGTCTGTTGTTTCATGTCTGGTGTTAACTTTTGCTTCTTGACATCCATACAGGTTTCTCAGAAGGCAGGTAAAGTGCTTTGGTAGCCCTATCTAATTAAGAATTTACCGTAGTTTGCTGTGATCCACACAGTCAAAGGCTTTAGCATAATCAATGAGATGGAAGTAGATGTTTTCCTGGAACTCTCTTGCTTTTTTGATGATCCAACGGATGTTGGCAATTTGATCTCTGGCTCCTCTTTTCTAAATCCAGCTTGAACATCTGAAAGCTCTCAGTTCACGTACTATGGAAGCCCGGCTTGGAGAATTTTGAGTATCACTTTGATAGCAGGTGAAATGAATGCAACTGTCCAATAGTTTGAACATTTTTTGGCATTACCCTCTTTGGGATTGGAATGAAAAGTGACCTTTTCCAGTCCTGTGGCCACTGCTGAGTTTTCCAAATTTGCTGGCATATTGAGTGCAGCACTTTAACAACCAGTATGATCTTCTAGGAATTTAAATAGTTTAGCTGGCATTCCATCACCTCCCCTAAC
Organism: Oreotragus oreotragus; assembly: GCA_006410675.1. Lineage (NCBI taxonomy): Eukaryota > Metazoa > Chordata > Mammalia > Artiodactyla > Bovidae > Oreotragus > Oreotragus oreotragus. The sequence goes on from SJYX01009051.1 coordinate 15,605, forward strand.
TTTGTTCGCAGTGATGTTTCCTAAGGCCCACTTGACTTCATGCTCCAAGATGTTTGGCTCTAGGTGAATGATCACACCATCGTGGTTATCCAGGTCATTATTTTTTTTGTATAGTTTCTCTGTGTATTCTTGACACCTTCACTTAATATCTTCTGCTTCTGTTATTTCCATACCATTTCTGTCTTTTATTTGCCCATCTTTACATGAAATGTTCCCTTGCTATCTCTAATTTTCATGAAGAGATCTCTAGTCTTTCCCATTCTATTGTTTTCCTCTGTTTCTTTGCACTGTTCACTTTGGAAGGCTTTCTTATCTCTGCTTGCTAGTCTTTGGAACTCTGCATTCAGGGGGGCGTATCTTTCCTTTTCTCCTTTGCCTTTTGCTTCTCTTCTTTCCTTAGCTATTTGTAAGGCTTCCTCAGACAGCCATTTTGTCTTTTTGCATTTCTTTTTCTCGGGGATGGTTTTGATCACCGCCTCTTGTAGGGTGTGATAAACCTCCATCCACAGTTCTTCAGACACTCTATCAGATCTAATCTCTTGATTATCGCTTCTATTATACAATCATAAGGGATTTGATTTAGGTCATACCTTAATGGCCTAGTCGTTTTCTCTACTTTCTTCAATTTAAGTCTGTGTTTGGCAATAAGGAGTTCATTATCTGAGCCACAGTCAGCTCCTGGTCTTATTTTTGCTGACTATATATAGTTTCTCTGTCTTCTGCTGCAAAGAATATAATCAATCTGATTTTGGTATTGACCCAAGAAAAAGAAATGCAAAAAAGCAAAATGGCTGTCTGAGGAGGCCTTACAAATAGCTGTGAAAAGAAGGGAAGCGAAAAGCAATGGGGAAAAGGAAAGCTATACTCATTTTAATGCAGAGTTCAAAAGTATAGCAAGGAGAGATAGAAGGCATTCCTCAGCGATCAATGCAAAGAAACAGAGGAAAACAATACAATGGGAAAGACTAGAGATCTCTTCAAGAAAATTAGAGATACCAAGAGAACATTTTATGCAAAGATGGGCTCAGTAAAGGCCAGAAATGGGAAGGACCTAACAGAAGCAGAAGATATTAAGAGATGGCAAGAATACACAGAACTGTATAAAAAAGACCTTCATGACCCAGATAATCATGATGGTGTGATCACTCACCTAGAGCCAGATATCCTGGAATGTGAAGTCAAGTGGGACTTAGGAAGAGCTGATTCATTTGAAAAGACCCTGATGCTGGGAAAGACTGCGGGCAGGAGGAGACGGGGATGACTGAGGATGAGATGGTTGGATGGCATCACTGACTTGATGGACATGGGTTTGGGTGGACTCTGGGAGTTGGTGATGGACAGGGAGGCCTAGCGTGCTGCGGTTCATGGGGTCGCAAAGAGTCAGACACGACTGATCAACTGAAATTAACTGATGTCCATGTGTAGAGTTGTGTCTTGTGTTGTTGAAGTGGGTGTTTGTTATGACCAGTGCATTCTCTTGGCAAAACTCTGTGAGCCTTTGCTCTGCTTCCTTTTGTACTCAAAGACCAAACCTGCCCGTTACTCCAGGTTTCTCTTGACTTCCTACATTTGCATTCCAGTCCCCTATGATGAAAAGCACATCTCTTTTTCAGTGTTAGTTCTAGAAGGTCTTGTAGTTCTTCATAGAACATTTCAACTTCACCTTCTTTGGCATTAGTGGTTGGGGCGTAGACTTGGATTACTGATACTGATTGAATGGTTTGCCTTGGAAACGAACAGAGATCATTCTGTTGTTTTTGAGATTGCATCCAAGTACTGCATTTCAGACTCTTTTGTTGACGGTGAGGGCTACTCCCTTTCCTCTAAGGGATTCTTGCTCACAGTAGTAGATATAATAGTCATCCGAATTAAATTTGACTATTGCTGTCCACTTTAGTTCACTGATTCCTAAAATGTCGATGTTCACTCTTGCCATCTCCTATTTGACCACTTTCAATTTACCTTGATTCATGGACCTAACATTGTAGGTTCCTATGCAATATTGTTAACAGCATCAGACTTTACTTTCACCACTAAACGTATCCATAACTGGGAGCTATTTTGCTTTGCCTCAGCCTCTTCATTCCTTTTGGAGCTATTGCTCTGCTCTTCTCCAAGAGCATATTGGACACCACCAACCAAGGTAGTTCATCTTTCAGCGTCATATCTTTTTGCCTCTTCATACCTTCACGGGCGGAGAAGGCGATGGCACCCCACTCCAGTACTCTTGCCTGGCAAATCCCATGGACAGAGGAGCCTGGGAGGCTGTAGTCCATGGGGTCATGAAGAGTCGGACACGACTGAGCGCCTTCACTTTCACTTTTCACTTTCATGCACTGGAGAAGGAAATGGCAACCCACTCCAGTGTTCTTGCCTGGAGAATCCCAGGGACGGCGGAGCCTGGTGGGCTGCCGTCTATGGGGTCGCACAGGGTCAGACACGACTGAAGCAACTTAGCAGCAACAGCACCTTCATGGGGTTCTCAAGGCAAGAATGCTGAAGTGGTTTGCCATTCCCTTCTCTAGTGGACCATGTTTTGTCAGAACTCTCCACCATGACTTGTCCATCTGGGGTGTCCCTACACGGCATGACTTAGTTTCACTGAATTACATACCTCTACTTAATTATATATATTTTGTATAGTGCCCTCCAGAAGGCATGTCTTGGGAAGAGGTAGTATAGTGTGGTAGGGTGGAAGAAGAGTGATCATCTTGAAATAGTATAAAGCAATAAAACTGGGGCCTATAAAGAGTTGTATAGGTTATAGGAAAAGTGTAAGTTAAAAAATCAGTTTACAAACTAGTATATAACATAAAATGCAGAGAAATGGTTACTACTCGTGCTTTTTAAAAAATATTTTCACATTTTAAAGTAAAATTTAAAACACATATGACATACACAGCTAGCCAAAAAATAGATAGACAAGACTCTAATCACATTTCTGTTACTTATAACTATAACTTTAGGCAAGTTATTTAAGATCTGTGAGTCTTATAAATATGAAGAGCTCAGAAGTCTGCTGTGAGGATCAATAGAAAAATGCATATTAAGTACACAGACTAATGTTTGGCAAAGAGAATATTATTCAAATATTATTTTCATTTCCATCTCCTATTAACACTGCTTTGTGCAAATCTAGTAGTCAAAAAATAGAAGGCTCCATTAAAATATTTTTTGCTATCTGAAATAGATCAACATGTGAAACATGAATATGAATGGCTAAAATTATATTAAAGACTACATGGATAAAGAACAGTACTCTCCAGGAAGAGATCTTGAGGAATCAACTTATGATAACAGTGTCCATGTTTTTTGTTGGTATGACATTATATTTTGCAGAAAAATGGCTTCCTAAATATGTCAATGCTCTAATTCCCTATTTGCCATAAATAAATTACATTATAAGGCAAAAAGGGCTTTGCAGATATGATTAAGTTAGGGATCTTGAAACGGAAAGATTATCTCAGGTTATACAGGATATGACAGAAAGGTCAAAGTCAGAGAAGGACTGGAAGATCTTATACTGGTTGCCTTTGAAAGAACCACAAGCCATGGAATGCAGCTGACTTCCAGAAACTGAAAACGGCAAAGAAATGGATTCTCCCTAAGAGCCTCAAAAAAAGCAGGCCTGCTAACACCTTGATTTTAAACCCATTTCATATTTGTGATTTCCAAAATTATGAGACAATAAATATGTTATTTTTAAAGCACTAAGTTTGTGGTAATTTGTATATACACAGCAAAGCTCAACAACATACGGTATAATTTCTAAGATGAACACACTGTCACAAGCAACTCTTCTCTCACTGAAGGATGCAAAAGGTACAACCTACGCTCTTGCTAGAAGAGTTATTAGTCAGTAGGCACTGCAAAGGCTCCATTATCAAAGTACATGTACATTTAGTACTCCCCACTTTTCTTGCCCTGACCAGCAGGAGTGAAAGAAGTTGGAATTTTGGTACCACCCATGAAGAGTACTGACAGAATTACAGCAAAAAATTTTATTGATGATAGAAAAACAGTAGTATTTGTTTTCCCCTTTAAACATTCTAATCTTTAATCCTGACTTTCTATAATTGTCCTCATATTTAAAGATCCCAGGGTAAACTCAAATTTTCCTTGAGGTGGATGGACTTTGCTTAGTTTTGAAAGTCAAACCCAAGATCTCTTAGATGTTTTTCAACTGCTACAGTTATCACAAGAATTCACGTGACCTCTCTATAAACTGTCTTGAGAATTAAAAAAAACTATCTTGTGAAAAAAGATCACTTTCTTGACAACTTAGTGAAAATTATGCAACCCCTCTGCAATTAACATTCAGATATCTTTTCCTTGCATATATTCATGAACTTCACACTATATTGAAAATATATCAAAAGACCTAGAGAAAGTAGACAAAATAGACATTTAAAAAGTTTATACTCACACAAATAAAAACATAAATGAACAGAGAATCAGAATGAATTATAAATAGGCAAATCTGTACTAACATCCAAGAATCTACTATGGGAAAAAAATCACCACCCCCAATACACATACAAAATACTTCATGAAACTAAGAAGATGGGATAGAGGGTTACTTTTTTTTTGGATGCAGAGTTTTTTTTCAAAGAAGCATAATGAGATTTCTTCAGAATTAAAGTTAAAATAGATCAAGTTTGTTCACTTCATGCTCAGAAACATTGTCATGTTAATAAGACACTGGAAAGCTTAACTTTGTAAAAAGTGACATGCTTTGAAATTATTCTTAGACTCAAGTTCTCATCACAATTCCAACGACATAATTATTAAATCCTAAAGCTAAGAGGGACTTCAAGAGGTCATCTAGTTCATTCCCAAGCTGCTCTGGCTCTCAAGAATAGTCTCAGATAAAACACTGTGGCGATTTAGAAACCACTTCAGTTAAATATGTAATAACCATTGCAAGAAGAATCTGTATGTGTTTCTTACTGGTTAAGTGAAAATATTAACCCTCCAGGAACTTATTTCAGCTATATATTCAGATTAAAATAAATAAACTTGCAGTAGACACTAGACTGTTTTTTTTCAGTTGCTAAGTCATGTCCTATTCTTTGCGACCCCATGGACTGCAGCAGGCCAGGCTTCCCTGTCCTTCACTGTCTCCTGAAGTTTGCTCAAACTCACGTCCATCGAGTTGGTGATCCCATCCAACCATCTCATCCTCTGCCGCCCTCTTCTCCTGCCCTCGATCTTTCCCAGCATCGGGGTATTATCCAGTGAGTCGCCTCTTCGCATTAGGTAGTCAAAGGATTGGAGCTTCAGCATCAGTTCTTCCAATGAATATTCAGGGTTGATTTGCTTTAGGATTGATTGGTTTGATCTCCTTGCTGTCCGAGAGAATCTCAAGTCTTCTGCAGCACCACAGCTTAAAAGCATCAATTCTTCAGCACTCAGCCTTCTTTATGGTACAACTCTCACATATGTAAACAATTATTGGAAAAATCACAGTTATGACTACAGCGACCTTTGTTGGCAAAGTGATGTCTCTGCTTTTTTTATACACTGTCTAGGTGGGTCACAGCTTTTCTTTCAAGGAGCAAGCATCTTTTAATTTCATGGCTGCAGTCACCATCCACAGTGATTTTGGAGCTGAAGAAAAGAAAATCTGTCACTATTTCCATTGTTTCCCCATCTATGTGCCATGAAGCAATGGGACCGGAAGCCATGATCTTCATTTTCTGAATGTTGAGTTTTATGCCAGCTCCTTCAATCTCCTCTTTCACCTTTACCAAGAGGCTCTTTAGTTCCTCTTCTCTTTCTGCCATTAGAGCGGTATCATCTGCATATCTGAGGCTGTTGATATTTCTCCTGGAAATTTTGACTCTAGCTTGTGATTCATCCAGAATGGCATTTTGCATAATGTACTCTGCTTAGAAGTTAAATAAGCAGGGTGACAATATAGTCTTGATGTATTCCTTTTGCAATTTTGAACCAGTCTGTCATTCCAAGTCAGGTTCTAACTGTTACTTCTTGACCTGCATACAGGTTTCTCAGGAGTCACGTAAGGTGGTCTGGTATTCCCATCTCCTTAAGAATGTTCCATAGTTTGTTGAAGCCTCTTCATTCTTTCTGGAGCTATTTCTCTGCTCTCTCCCAGTAGCTTATCAGGCACCTTCCAGCCTAGGGGGTTCATCTCCTGGTGTCATAGCTTTTTGCCTTTTCATACTGTTCATGGGCATTTTGAGGCAATAATACTGGAGTGGTTTGCCATTCTCTTCTCCAGAGGTAATAGATGGCTTATCAATAAAATATTGCATATACAGTAGTTATCATGGAGTCCATACATGTTGACTTATATCTATCAATATATATACTTGTTTTAAATTGATATTTAAGTTCAAAGACATTCTAAAAGATCTATTATTTTTTATTCCTCCTACATGTTTTCTATTTTTGATGTCATATTTTACATCTTTATGCCTATCCCTTAGCTGTTTACTTTAGTTATACTTAATTTTATCATTTTTGTCTTTTAACTTTTCTAATAATTCAGTTTAAAAAAATACTTATTTGGCTGCATTGGGTCTTAGCTGTGGCATGCAGGACCTTTGCTGCCATGCGCCCAGGGCTCTCCAGTTGCGGCATATGGGATTTGTCGCCCCATGGCATGTGAGATCTTTGTTCCCTGACCAGGGTCGAACTTGCATCTGAAGGTGAATTCTTAACCACTGGACCATCAAGGAAGTCCCTCTAATAGTTCTAGTTTTTGAGATTTTTTTTAACCTTCTTATTTTATACTGGGATATAGCTTATTAACAATGTTGTGATAGTTTCAGATGAACAGCAAAGGGACTTAGCCATACATATGTATGTATCCATTCTTCCCCAAACTCCCCTCCCATCCAGGTTGTCATGTAACACTGAGCAGAGTTTCATGTGTTATACAGTAGGTATTTGTTGCTTACCCATTTAAATACAGCACTGTGAACATGTCCATCCGAAACTCCCTATCACTTCCCCCCAGCAACCATAAATACGTGCTCTAAGTCTGTGAGTCTCTATTTTGTAAGGAAGTTCTTTGGTATCATTTCTTTTAGATTGCACATATAAGGGATCTCATACAATATTTCTCCTCTACCTAAATTACTTAAATCAGTATGACAGTCTCTAGAGTAGGAGGGTTCCTTTCTCTCCACACCTTCTCCAGCATTTATTTTTGATGATAGCCATATTGACTGGTATCATTTCTTTGCTATTATTTAACTTTGCTATGGCTGTTTCTTAAGCTATAAGATAGGGAAAAAGAGTTGGGGAGTTCAAGAAATTGGAGAAGGCAATGGCACCACACTCCAGTACTCTTGCCTGGAAAATCCCATGGATGGAGGAGCCTGGTAGGCTGCAGTCCATGGGGTCGTGAATAGTCAGACACAACTGAGTGACTTCACTTTCACTTTTCACTGTCATACATTGGAGAAGGAAATGGCAACCCACTCCTGTGTTCTTGCCTGGAGAATTCCAGAGACAGCGGAGCCTGATGGGATGCCGTCTATGGGGTCGCACAGAGTCAGACACGACTGAAGCGACTTAGCAGGAGCAGTTCAAGAAATAAACATATAAATGGCCTGGAGCTACTAAGCACTTAATAAATGTTTGCTCTAAGGCTATCACGATAGGTGTTTTATATATCTCTCCTCTTTTGTGAAAAATTTTATCAAGCCCTTAGTCCATTCATTAGGTAAGTTTTAAGGAACGGCACCCCACCCGAGTACTCTTGCCTGGAAAATCCAATGGACGGAGTAGCCTGGTGGGCTGCAGTCCATGGGGTCGCTAACAGTCGAACAGACTGAGCGACTTCACTTTCACTTTTCTCTTTCATACATTGGAGAAGGAAATGGCAACCCATTCCAGTATTCTTGCCTGGAGAATCCCAAGGATGGGGGAGCCTAGTGGGCTGCCTTCTATGGGGTCACACAGAGTCGGACACGATGGAAGTGACTTAGCAGCAGCAGCAGCAGCAAGGGGCTTTTCTATCAGTACTTACAAGTATTTTAAATATTAACAATATTCAGCTCAGTTCAGTCACTCAGGCACGTCCAACTCTTCGTGACCCCATGAATTGCAGCACCTCAGGCCTCCCTGTCCATGACGAATTCCTGGAGTTCACTGAGACACACGTCCATCGAGTCAGTGATGCCATCCAGCCATCTCATCCTCGGTCGTCCCCTTCTCCTCCTGCCCCTGATCCCTCCAAGCATCAGAGTCTTTTCCAATGAGTCAACTCTTCACATGAGGTGGCCAAAGTACTGGAGTTTCAGCTTTAGCATCATTCCTTCCAAAGAAATCTCCTTCAGAATGGACTGGT
>SJYX01009051.1:43521-60530 GCA_006410675.1 Oreotragus oreotragus
TTTGCCATTCAAGCCTCTCTTGACACCCAAAACAGGGAAAGGATACAAATTACTGCTGAATAGGGGGTGGAAGTTCTAGATTCCCATGAGGTCTCCTCTGACTATTTAATACTGATCCTTCATCACTATTCTATTTTCCACTTCACTCCTTTTATATATAAACAAGAGCAAGTAGAGAAAAAAAAATCAAATAATGGTAATTTAACAGGAACTAAAATGCTACCTAATAATCAACAGATAGAGGAGTCATTATTCATTCCTAACCACAGCTAAGTTCAGCATAGTCTCTTTACTTCAGATAATTTGCTGCTGAAGTCTTAGCTAATACCTATGATCTCATGGTAGGTGACTGTTAGCTAAATCATTATAGATGATTATAGACAATTGGTTCCCCTTTTAAAAATTGTCTGACTTTGTTATTATACTTTCTAAAATCACATTAATGGCGACAATGTACATACAATATAGTTAAATGATAATAATAAAATATAGGTATAAATATCTATATGATAAAATTGATTATTTAAGTTTTATACTTCCCATGCCTCCAATCTGTTATCTGTATATAAAAATGCTTCCCCCTAAAGGCTGTGTTCACTACATTGTATCATTTTTTTCTTCATGAGCAAACAAGAAGTCTAAACTTCCCTGTATCTCTGGGACTTAAGTGCGGCTATGTTTAGTTTTGGGTAATGTATATGGAAATGATGTGTTTAAAAAGTTATCAAAAGTTATCAAAAAGGTGTCTTCTCACGTCTATTTTCTTCAAACCAAGGGTCTGAAAGAGAAGAATTGCACCATAGGAGAAGCTAATCATGGAAGGAATCTGAATGCCTGAAATACTTCTTGAAGGCAGTCTTCCACAGTGGATGATGATATAAGAAATTAGCTGTCTCAATATACTGTGAATTAGGTGCTGTTTGCAACAGTGAAGAAGACACCAGTGATATAACTCAAACTGTTTCAGACAAATCAGAAAATGACAACAGATAGCTCTACTATCCCATTCAATTATATCCCAGATAGTTATCTTCACATGTCTAATAATACATATGCAAAACAAAAAACAGCCAAATGGAAAGTATGTTTGGCTTTATAACATAATTTTAAAGACTGTCTTTATTTTGTTAATTAGCATATCTGTGAATTTTTATTTATTATGCAAATTTCAATTCATTGTTATTTATTGAATAATCACTTAGTTCTGTGGTGAGAATTTTATAACGTTAGAAAGAGGAAAATAATTACTAGAATGGACCTATATACCTGAAAACCAATTTTTTTTAAATGAAAAAGTGGATTAAATACAACAGCAACAACAATAAAAATTTAGATACTTTAAAGATTATCTAATTAATTCTTTACTGTAGATTTTTTCATAAGTCTCTTCTGGTTTAACTGTTGAATGACTGTTCTAGTGTCTATCTGGACAACAGCAAATAAGATAGACTTAAGATATCATGGATTACAAATGAAATCTTAAAATCACAAACTAGTAGTGATGCAAAAATAGTTCAATATTATAAAATGTATAAACATCATACCATTAGCCTCAAGGAGGACACACACACACACACACTTTTACGTACTTCTCATATATATGTATATATAAGACTTAAAAATATTAGTTTAATGGTATAATTTCAGGTTCAGTTCAGTTGCACAGTTGAGTATGACTCTTTGTGACCCCATGGACTGCAGCATGCCAGGATTCCCTGTCCATCACCAGCTCCTGCAACTTGCTCAAACTCATGTCGATCGAGCCAGTGATGCCATCCAATCATCTTGTTCTCCGTCATTTCCTTCTCTTCCTGCCTTCAATCTTTCCCAGCATCAGGGTCTTTTCCAATGAGTCAGTTCTTTGCATCAGGTGGCCAAAGTACTGGAGTTTCAGCTTTAGCATTAGTCCTTCCAATGAATATTCAAGACAGCTTTCCTTTAGAATGGACTGGTTAGATCTCCTTGCAGTCCAAGGGACTCTCGAGTCTTCTCCAGCACCACAGTTCAAAAGCATCAATTCTTCTGTGTTCAGCTTTCTTTATGGTACAACTCTCACATCCATACATAACTACCAGAAAAACCATACCTTTGACTATACGGACTTTGACTATTACTTTGTCGGCAAAGTAACATCTCTGCTTTTTAATATGCTGTCTAGGTTTGTCATAGCTTTTCTTCCAAGGAGTGTCTTTTAATTTCATGGCTGCAGTCACCATCTGCAGTGATTTTGGAGCCCAAGAAAATAAAGTCTGTCACTGTTCCCATTGTTTCCCCATCTATTTGCCATGAAATGATGGGACCAGATGCCATGATCTTAGTTTTTTGAATGTTGAGTTTTAAGGCAGCTTTTTCACTCTCCTCATTCACTTTCATCAGGAGGCTCTTTAGTTCCCCTTCCCTTTATGCCATAAAGATGTCATCTGAATATCTGAAGTTACTGATACTTCTCCCAGCAGTCTTGATTCCATCTTGTGCTTCATCCAGACTGGCATTTCTCCTGATGTACTGTGCATATAAATTAAATAAGCAGGGTGACAATAGATGGCCTTCACATACTCCTTTCCCAAAATTGAGCCAGTCCATTTTTCCATGTCAGGTTCCAACTGTTGCTTCTTGACCTGCATTTTCACAGGAGGCAGGTAAGGTGGCCTGGTATTTCCATCTCCTTAAGAATTTTCCAAAGTTTGTTGTAATCCACACAGTCAAAAGCTTTAGCATACTCTATGAAATAAAAGCAGATGTTTTTCTGAGATTCTCTTGCTTTTCCTATAATCCAATGGATGTTGGCAATTTGATCTCTGGTTCCTCTGCCTTTTCTAAATCCAGCTTCAACATCTGGGAGTTCTCAATTCATGTACTGTGGAAGCCTGGCTTGGAGAATTTTGAGCATTACTTTCTTAGTATGTGAAATTAGTGCAATTGTGCAGTAGTGTGAACATCCTTTTGCACTGCCCTTCTTTGGGGCTTGAATGAAAACATCTTTTACAGTCCTGTGGCCATGCTGACTTTTCCATATTTGCTGGCATACTGAATTTAGCACTTTAACACATCATCTTTTAGGATCTGAAATAGCTCAGCTGGAATTCCATCACCTCCACTAGCTTCTTTCATAGTGATGCTTCCTAAGGATCACTTGACTTCACACTCCAAGACACCTGGCTCTAGCTGAGTGATCATACCATTGTGGTTATCTGGATCATGAAGATCTTTTTTATATAGTTCTTCTGTGTATTCTTGCAACTTCTTAATATCTTCTGCTTCTGTTAGTTCCAAACCATTTTGGTCCTGTATTGTGCCCATTTGTACATGAAATGTTCCCTTGTGTTTTGAATTTTCTTGAAGAGATCTCTAGTCTTTCCTATTCTATTGTTTTCCTGTTTCTTTGCATTGTTCACTTAGGAAGGTGAACGATATCCCCCCTTGCTAGTCTTGGGAACTCTGCATTCAGATGGGTCTATCTTTCCTTTTCACCTTTGTTTTTTGCTTCTCTTCTTTTCTCAGCTCTTTGTAAGGCCGCCTCAGACAATCATTTTCCTTTTTGCATTTCTTTTTCTTGGAAATGGTCTTGGTCACCATCTCTTGTCCAATGTTACCTCTGTCCATAATTTTTAAGACACTCTGTCTATCAGATCTAATTCCTTAAATCTATTTATCACTTCCACTGAATAAAGGTAAGGGATTTGATTTAGGTCATATCTGACTGGCCTAATGGTTTTCCCTGCTTTCTTCAATTTAAGTCTGAATTTTGCAATAAGTTCATGGTCTGAGTCACGGTCAGCTCCTGATCTTGTTTTTGATGACTATGTAGAGGTTCTCCATCTTTGACTGCAAAGAATATAATCAGTCTGATTTTGCTATTGACCATCTGGTGATCTTCATGTGTAGAAAGGTCTCTTGTGTTGACGGAAGAGGGTGTATGCTATGACTAGTGTGTTCTCCTGGCAAAACTCTGTTAGCCTTTGCTCTGCTTCCTTTTCTACTCAAAGGCCAAACTTGTCTGTTAATCCAGGTATCTCTTGACCTCTTATTTTTGCATTCCAGTCCCCTATGATGAAAATGACATCTTTTTGTGGTGTTAATTCCAGGAGGTCTTGTAGGTCTTTATAGAACCATTCAACTTTAGCTTTTTTACTATTACTGGTCGGGCCATAGACTTGGATTACTGTGATCTTGAACAGTATGCCTTGGTAATGAACAGAGATCATTCTGTCATTTTTGAGACTGCACCCAAGTACTGCATTTTGGACTCTCTTGTTCACTGTGAGGGCTACTCCATTTCTTCTAAGGGATTCTTACCCATAGGAGTAGATACAATGGTCATCTGAATTAAATTCACCCATTACAGTCAATTTTAGTTCACTGATTGCTAAAATGTCAATGTTCACTCTTGCCATCTCCTGTGTGACCACTTCCAATTTACCCTGATTCATGAACCTAATATTCCAGGTTCCTATGCAATACTGTTCTTTACAGCATCAGAGTTTACTTTCACCAAAAGACATATCCACAACTGGGTGCTGTTTCCATTTTGGCTCAGACTCTTCATTCCTTATGGAGCTATTTCTCCACTCTTCTCCAATAGCATATTGGGCTACTGGACCTGGAAAGTTCATCTTTTAGTGTCATATCTTTCTGCCTTTTCATACTGTTCATGGGGATCTCAAGGCAAGAATGCTGAAGTGGTTTGCCATTCTCTTCTCCAGTGGAACACATTTTGTCAGAACTCTCTATCATGACCTGTTTTCTAAAGAGAGCCATGATTAGTCTCTTACAAAGTCTTAAAATTTTCATGGTTTTTAATTAGGGGTTCTTATAACCCCTATTCACTTGTTAACCACTGGAAAAACAAGTGCTTTTTTTCTCTCTTCCTGTCTTGGTGAGTATAAGATCTTGAAATCACTTAGCAGCAATTTCACCGATATTGTGCCTTTCAGTTTCTTGAAGATTCACCACCCCCCTCCACCACCACACACACAAAATCCTTGAATCCAAATGTCACCCAGGCTATAAGCGAAAAGTGTGGAAATTTAGCCTGGTAACAAAATCATGACAACATCATAAGCTAAGCTAAGCTAAGCTAAGCTAAGTCGCTTCAGTCGTGTCCGACTCTGTGTGACCCCATAGACAGCAGCCCACCAGGCTCCCCCATCCCTGGGATTCTCCAGACAAGAACACTGGAGTGGGCTGCCATTTCCTTCTCCAATGCATGAAAGTAAAAAGTGAAAGTGAAGTCACTCAGTCATGTCTGACTCTTAGCAACCCCATGGACTGCAACCTACCAGGCTCCTCCTCCCATGGGATTTTCTAGGCAAGAGTACTGAGTACCGGAGTGGGGTGCCACTGTACCAGAAAATGTCAATGCCATTATAGGCAAATATGACAATCACTAAGCATAAATCACTATCTTCCAAAAATTACTTTTTATTATCTGAAAATATCCTTCTTTTTGGCCGTTATTAGCTTACCTTGGTAAAAATGATTATTTCCTGTTCCACAAAAGCAAATATTAAAAATCTTATACTGATTTTTATTTTAAATAAATATAATTAGTTGGTCAAAGTTCATTTAGTAGCCAAAAGCTATCAGTTGTATACCAGAAACTAGTACATTATATGACAATCATATCTCATTAAAAATATTTGTTTAAAGCTTTCAATAAAGTAAAAAGGTAGTGAGTGGTGAAAACATAATGACCCACAGGTATACACAACTATGGAAATGTATATGTGTTTAAATTTAGAATGTAAAATCACTGTTAGAATTTGTCACTCTAGTGTGTAAAAATTGCTCTGGATCATAATAAAGATTATGAGCATTATCATGCTGACCTGAATTTCCTCCCAGATGTCTTCATCCAATAAGGTAGCTGCCCTATGATGCTGCAAAGGGACTATCAAGCAGTGCCCTTCAGTAAGAGATCGCACATTGGGTAAACATAAATAAACCTGTGGGGAAAAAAGATGCAAAGGTGAAATGCTATTGCTATTCATTCTCAGTTCTGAAAAATGAGCCCCTCGTAGGTCAATATGGCTAACATTTAATAAAATATACCTGGTCATAATATCCTATACTTTTAATATTTTGAAGATATTCACTATTTAAAAATTTTAAAGCCATGAAGATACCTTTTAATAAACCAGAAATTTATTGCAGAAGTCTCAATTTTGACTAAGATACCTCAAAGACAAAACTTACCAAAGGGGAGAATGATTGGCATTTTATCCTTCATCTGAGAAAGCTACATGTCTTCAGAGTTCAAGAAATAACACAAATTTTGCAAGGAAAAAAAAAAAAAACATACAAGACCTGGTAATGAAATGGTTAAACTGATGCCTATTCATCATTAACTAAGAAAAGAGACATAACTTCTACATGCCTTTACAGCACTGGTTAAGTTTTATGCATTTACCTAGAAGCTGGCACTATTTCTCCATTTTACACAAACTGTATTTTTTTTAAAAAGGTCAATTACTATACATGTAGAAAGCAAAAGGTATTCATAAAGACCATAAATATTCTTCAAAGTGGCTTGATCTTATTTTCTATAACTTTTGGGCTAGGTTTTAGCTAAAAAAAATTTATATAAGAGAATTAACTGAATAACATTTATCTATTAACTGATTAACTGTTTTACAAAATTATGCAAATTTTAAATTGTTTGGTATTTGAGTGAAGAGCTAGGAGTGTATATTAATATGGCTATATATACTTAAATTTACAGTTAAATCACAACAATATTCACAATTAAAAGCAATATCAGGAATAAGTATTGGAGAGGTGACCAAGATGGTGGAGCAGGAAGACCCTGAATTCACTTCCTCCTACAGCCGTTAACAAAACTAAAACTAATTACAGAGCAACTATCTATAAGAACAACCTGAATACTAGCAGAAACGATATTCTGCAACTAAATACATAAAGAAGAAACCACAACGAGACAAGTAAAATCTGAAGGTACGCTATCGTTAGGACATACATCCCCAGGTCACAACCCACAAACAAGTGCATTTCTCTAATAATGAGTGATGTTGAGCACCTTTTCATGTGTTAGCTATCTATATGTCTTCTTTGGAGAAATGTCTGTTTAGGTCTTTTTCCCACTTTTTGATTGGGTTGTTTTTCTGATATTCAGTTGATGAGCTGCTTGTATATTTGGAAATTAATCCTTTGTCAATTTTTTCATTTGCTATTATTTTCCCCCATTCTGAGGGTTGTCTTTTCACCATGTTTGTAGTTTCCTTTGCTGTGTGAAAGCTTTTAAGTTTAATGAGGTCCCACTTATTTTTATTTCCATTACTCTACTAGGTGGGTCATAGCGGATCTTGCTTTATGTCATCGAGTATTCTGCCTGTGTTTTCCTCTAAGGGCTTTATAGTTTCTGGTCTTACTTGTAGGTCTTTAATTAATTTTGATTTTATCTTTGTCTACGGTGTTGGTAAGAATTCTAANAAAAATATTTGTTTAAAGCTTTCAATAAAGTAAAAAGGTAGTGAGTGGTGAAAACATAATGACCCACAGGTATACACAACTATGGAAATGTATATGTGTTTAAATTTAGAATGTAAAATCACTGTTAGAATTTGTCACTCTAGTGTGTAAAAATTGCTCTGGATCATAATAAAGATTATGAGCATTATCATGCTGACCTGAATTTCCTCCCAGATGTCTTCATCCAATAAGGTAGCTGCCCTATGATGCTGCAAAGGGACTATCAAGCAGTGCCCTTCAGTAAGAGATCGCACATTGGGTAAACATAAATAAACCTGTGGGGAAAAAAGATGCAAAGGTGAAATGCTATTGCTATTCATTCTCAGTTCTGAAAAATGAGCCCCTCGTAGGTCAATATGGCTAACATTTAATAAAATATACCTGGTCATAATATCCTATACTTTTAATATTTTGAAGATATTCACTATTTAAAAATTTTAAAGCCATGAAGATACCTTTTAATAAACCAGAAATTTATTGCAGAAGTCTCAATTTTGACTAAGATACCTCAAAGACAAAACTTACCAAAGGGGAGAATGATTGGCATTTTATCCTTCATCTGAGAAAGCTACATGTCTTCAGAGTTCAAGAAATAACACAAATTTTGCAAGGAAAAAAAAAAAAAAACATACAAGACCTGGTAATGAAATGGTTAAACTGATGCCTATTCATCATTAACTAAGAAAAGAGACATAACTTCTACATGCCTTTACAGCACTGGTTAAGTTTTATGCATTTACCTAGAAGCTGGCACTATTTCTCCATTTTACACAAACTGTATTTTTTTTAAAAAGGTCAATTACTATACATGTAGAAAGCAAAAGGTATTCATAAAGACCATAAATATTCTTCAAAGTGGCTTGATCTTATTTTCTATAACTTTAGGGCTAGGTTTTAGCTAAAAAAAATTTATATAAGAGAATTAACTGAATAACATTTATCTATTAACTGATTAACTGTTTTACAAAATAATGCAAATTTTAAATTGTTTGGTATTTGAGTGAAGAGCTAGGAGTGTATAGTAATATGGCTATATATACTTAAATTTACAGTTAAATCACAACAATATTCACAATTAAAAGCAATATCAGGAATAAGTATTGGAGAGGTGACCAAGATGGTGGAGCAGGAAGACCCTGAATTCACTTCCTCCTACAGCCGTTAACAAAACTACAACTAATTACAGAGCAACTATCTATAAGAACAACCTGAATACTAGCAGAAACGATATTCTGCAACTAAATACATAAAGAAGAAACCACAACGAGACAAGTAAAATCTGAAGGTACGCTATCGTTAGGACATACATCCCCAGGTCACAACCCACAAACAAGTGCATTTCTCTAATAATGAGTGATGTTGAGCACCTTTTCATGTGTTAGCTATCTATATGTCTTCTTTGGAGAAATGTCTGTTTAGGTCTTTTTCCCACTTTTTGATTGGGTTGTTTTTCTGATATTCAGTTGATGAGCTGCTTGTATATTTGGAAATTAATCCTTTGTCAATTTTTTCATTTGCTATTATTTTCCCCCATTCTGAGGGTTGTCTTTTCACCATGTTTGTAGTTTCCTTTGCTGTGTGAAAGCTTTTAAGTTTAATGAGGTCCCACTTATTTTTATTTCCATTACTCTACTAGGTGGGTCATAGCGGATCTTGCTTTATGTCATCGAGTATTCTGCCTGTGTTTTCCTCTAAGGGCTTTATAGTTTCTGGTCTTACTTGTAGGTCTTTAATTAATTTTGATTTTATCTTTGTCTACGGTGTTGGTAAGAATTCTACTTTCATTCTTTTATACATAGCTGTGTGGCTGTCCAGTTTTCCCAGCACCACTTATCCAAGAGGCTATCTCTGCCCCACTGTATATTCTTGCCTGCTTTGTCAAAAAGAAGTAGGTACCCATGCTGCTAAGTCACTTCAGTCGTGTCCGACTCTGTGTGACCCCACAGACAGCAGCCCACCAGGCTCCCCCATCCCTGGGATTCTCCAGGCAAGAACACTGGAGTGGGTTGCCATTTCCTTCTCCAATGCACGAAAGAGAAAAGTGAAAGTGAAGTCGCTCAGTCTGTCCGACTGTTAGCGACCCTATGGACTGCAGCCCACCAGGCTATTTTCTCTAGGCTCTCTATTTTGTTTCACTGGTCTATATTTCTGTATTTGTGCCATACCATACTGTCTTAATGACTAGCTTTGTAGTGTAGTCTGAGGTCAGGAAAGTTGATTCCTCCAGTTCCATTCTTCTCTCTCAAGGCTGGTTTTGCTATTTTAGTGTTTCCATATCAATTGTGAATTTTTTTGTTCTAGTTCCGTGAAAAATGTCACTGGTAATTTGATAGGGATCACACTGAATCTGTAGATTGCACTTAGTAGTATGATCATTTTCACAATAATGATTCTTACAACCCAGCAACATGGAATAATCTATCTGTTTATGCTGTCTTTTATTAAAAATCAAAGCACTTTTTAAAGTAAAGGATAGTGTTAGGACAAGAAGGGGATAGATAATTTTTATTTTTAAGAAAAGAAAAGGTAGGGACAATTTATGATCAGAAACCAAAATAACTGTTTTACTCTAATAAGTACTAATATAGCTTCCTTAAGAAATTTGTATTTAAGACATTAACTTTAAATATTAGAAATTCAAGCAGAGTGAGTATGACTGAATTGCTTTAGAATACTGTTAACTATTACTACCTAACATAAAGTAATTCCTTTGAAACTCATAGTCATATATAATTAACTTGGGTAATAGCTAAAAGGATAAATATCTTATTGCTTACTCAGATTAATAAAATAATTTATTGTCTACAACAGATAGGAAGAGCAGTCAGATATTGTAGGAAACAGATGAAATTATATCAAATCAATATTTCAAACATTTCTATATTAAAATATTCAAAGATGAAAGTATGAAACTAATTAAGAGACAGTATTTTGTTAGAGCTAAGATAGCACAATAAAGCACAGATCAAGAAAGGATCTATTCAAATAGTGTTAATAACATGATCCAAATAGTGTTAAAATGAAATCAAAATGATATGACTGGCCCAAGAGGAAGAAACAGATCAGCTGATGCTCAGTAAGTTAGAGACAAAAAGAAGATTTAAAACCTTAATTGGAAAATTAATTTTATAATTTAAATTTAATACCTTCTAATTTAAAAATATGGATTAGCTCACAGTAGAAGAGGAAAAGGAATTTGTGTAATAATATATGAGTTGAAAATAGAAAACGTCTCTTTGCTGGCCAACAGTTTGTTTCACTAATTGAGAAATGCCTACTATGGGACACAGTCTATAAAGTAGGAGGCAAACAGAAGTTTTGTATACTTCACACCTCTGTGCCTGTGTGGACCCAGCCTGTCTTCAGTGCATTTGGGAAAATGAAGTCACCAAAAAATACCCAAACTTTTTATACAGAATTATTGAAAACTTTGTTACTTTATGTCTAATTTATTCTTTTCTACTGTTTCCCATCTATTTGCCATGAAGTGATGGCACCAGATGCCATGATCTTAGTTTTCTGAATGTTGAGCTTTAAGCCAACTTTTTCGCTCTCCTCTTTTACTTTCATCAAGAGGCTCTTTGGTTCTTCTTCACTTTCTGCCATAAGGGTGGTGTCAACTGCATATCTGAAATCTCCCAGCAATCTTGATTCCAGCCTGTGCTTCATCCAGCCCAGCATTTCTCATGATGTACTCTGCTAAGTTAAATAAGTAGGGTGACAATATACAGCCTTGACATACTCCTTTCCCCATCTGGAAGCAGTCTGTTGTTCCATGTCCAGTTTTACTTGTTGCTTCCTGACCTGCATATAGATTTCTCAAGAGGCAGGTCAGGTGGTCTGGTATTCCTATCTCTTTAAGAATTTCCCACAGTTTGTGGTGATCCACACAGTCAAAGGCTTTGGCTCAACATTCACAAAACTAAGATCATGGCATCTGATCCCATCACTTCATGGCAAATAGATGGGGAAACAGTGGAAATGGTGACAGACTTTATTTTGGGGAGCTCTAAAAATCACTGCAGATGGTGACTGGAGCCATGAAATTAAAAGATGCTTACTCCTTGGAAGAAAAGTTATGACCAACCTAGACAGCATATTAAAAAGTAGAGACGCTACTTGGCCAACAAAGGTCCATCTGGTCAAGGCTATGGTTTTTCCAGTACTCATGTATGGATGTGAGAGTTGGACTATAAAGAAAGCTGAGCAACGAAGAATTGATGCTTTTGAACTGTGGTGCTGGAGAATACTCCTGAGAGTCCTTTGGACTGCAAGGAGATCCAACCAGTCCATCCTAAAGGAAATCAGTCCTGAATATTCATTGGAAAGACTAATGTTGAAGCTGAAACTCAAAACTTTGGCCACCTTATGTGAAGAACTGACTCATTTGAAAAGACCCTGATGCTGGGAAAGATTGAAGGAGAGAGAAGGGGACAGTAGAGGATGAGATGGTTGGATGGCATCACTGACTCAATGGACATGAGTTTGAGTAAATTCTAGGAGTTGGTAGTGGACAGGGAGGTCTGACATGTTGCAGTCCATGGGGTCACAAAGTCAGACACAAATGAGCTACTGAACTGAATTTATTCTTACATTTTGTAAAGGCAGGGGCCAGACTGAAGGGGAATGAAATATTTATACAAAATGTCCTAATTATGAAAACATAAATGCTTATTTAATGGTCTAGAAAAGAACATGGGAAAATTAACACAAGTAACTGGTAAGGCTGGTTAAGGGTTTTTGATTGATTAAATTTTGAATGGACTTTTTTTACTTTTACTTTTTGATAAAGTCTTGGGAGAAGGGAATGGCAACCCACTCCAGTATTCTTGCCTGGAGAATTCCATGGACAGGGGAGCCTGGCAGCCTACAGTCCATGGGGTCAGAAAGATTCAAACACGACTGAGCAACTAACACACACACACTTTTGATAAAGTCTAGAGAAANGGAGAAGGGAATGGCAACCCACTCCAGTATTCTTGCCTGGAGAATTCCATGGACAGGGGAGCCTGGCAGCCTACAGTCCATGGGGTCAGAAAGATTCAAACACGACTGAGCAACTAACACACACACACTTTTGATAAAGTCTAGAGAAAAACAAAGAAATGGAAAAGAAGGGTAATGAAAAATTAAAAGTTAAAGAAACCAAAATTCAAACTGATAAACTGACGGTCTTAATGACCTAAAGGTATTAAAGATTAGAATTGGAATGAAAAAGTCAATACCAGTTCTTTGGCTATGTAGGTACTTGTAGGTACTGTGTATGTGTGTGTAACAAATAATATGTATATGTATATTTTCTACAGTATTAGTTTCTGAAACTAGCATTCATTCATTCAACTTCCTTTCCTACCACTTTCTCTCACTCACTCCACTCTAGCTGCACTGGTTTTGTTTGTTTGTTTGTTTTTGTTTTCTATTCCATAAATGCCTACCTCATGTCTTTACTTACTGACTGACACTTTTTTCTGAAACATTACTCATTTAGATTTTCATGTTGCTTCCTTCTTCTCATCTTTCATAGCTTTACTTTCATACCTTTAAAATATCTCCTCAGAGAAGCCTTTTAGATCAGCTTCTCAAAAAATAACCTCCCATCATTTCTCACATTTCCTCTCTATATCTGTTTCACAACAACAGTTCCTTAAATCAGGGCAATCATTACTCTGCTCTGTTTCACCAGAAAACAAGCTACACAAGTATATCCAACTCTCTACTTTTCCCCAGTGACTAATTAGGTTCTGGCATACATTTGGTACATGATAACTATTTACTTAACATAAGGATTAAACTGCCAAATGCTGAAATAAATGACTATTAATACTGGCTATTAAATAAGTGATATTTAGTATTTATTGAGGAGAAGGGGACGACACAGATGGTTGGATGACATCACCGACTCAATGGACATGAGTCTGAGCAGGCTCCAGGAGACAGTGAAGGACAGGGAAGCTTAGTATGCTGAAGTCAATGGGGGTCACAAAGAATCGGACACGACTGGTGACTGAACAACAAGAATATTTATCGAAAGAAGTGACTATAAACATACATGTTTGGTATATAATGAGATATATGCAAGTATACAATGATAAGTAAAAGTTACCTATACTCATGGAACTAACAGACTACTGAGGGAGACAATCAACAAGTAAAACAAAATACAAATATGAAGGGCTGACTGGGACTTGAGCATCTGTGGATTTTCGAATACAAGGACTGCAGAAACCAATCCCCAGTGGGTTACCAAGCAGAAACTGTACAATAAACTTCTTCAAATTATGAGATAGTCTATAAAGAAATAAAAAATTTCATGAGAATGTAAGGGAAGAAGCAGAAGCTACTTTAAAGTAAGTAGCTCTGAAGTGATTTTAATACTGAGACTTAAGTGCCAATCATGAAAGTAAGATCACACAGATGGGAAATGGCAGAGCAAGGGTCTGAATCCACGTGGTCTGGATCCAAAGTATAGGGCCTGAAGCACAACTCAATGCTGCCTATCTGTAGAGTAGAATTACATGAAATATGAGTTTCATATCATTTGAATATTTATACTCAATCTGAAGAAAATTCTAAGAATCATGGGAACTTAGAAAATAAAATATACAAAACACAGAGTAAGAGACGGATTACTGAGAACCTTAGAAGCATATGGAAAAATAACCATTTCCTTAGGATAATAACCACTGTATTTCTTACCTTAACACCTATTGCAACAATAAGGTGCTTGGGAAACTGAGAGCTGTCAAAACAATAAAGACATTTTTCCATTTGTGCAATAAGACTCCGGTGCTCAGCAATAGCTTTTTTCCTCTGATTCTCTTCCTCTTCACCAAAACATTCTCTCTCAGCTGCTTTGGAGACAAACATGTCATCCAGAGTGTAATAATCTCCATCTGTTTTTCCCATAAACTAAAAAATGAAAATAAAGGTAGTGGAGAGAAGGCAGTGGTTTATTCAGTTTATTGTACAGTGTCATGAAAAAAGTAAAATCAAAGTGTTACTCACTCAGTTGTGTCTGATAATACTATGGCATACTGAAGTTACATCTCTAAGTTCTGTGATCAAACTATTACATGAAAATTTTAAAAAAGAAAAAACTGATTAAAATTTAAGCTTGAATTGCAGGGGTCAATTTATTATCATCATCATCACAAATAAAATGTACTGAGTATTTACTATGTGCAATTCTATGCAATTTGGTGTACTGAGTATTTACTATGTGCAATTCTATGCAGTTTGACTGTTTTATACTCCTATGGGCTTCCCTGGTGGTTCAGACAATAAAGAATCTGCCTGAAATGCAGGAAACCTGAGTTCGATTCCTGGGCCTGAAAGATTCCCTGGAGAAGAGAATGACAACCCACTCCAGTTATTTTGCCTAGAGAATTCCATGGACAGAGGGCCTGGCAGTCGCAAAGAGTTGGATATGACAGAGACTGACACTATTTTCACACTCCTATGAGGAGGGAATCATTATCATTTTTATTTATAAATGTCAAAACTAAACCACAGAGAGGTTAAGAACAACTTACACTATAAAATTAGCATACATTCTATTAAATTTACCACCAATTTGCTAATAAGTATATGGAGAACAATTTTTTTCCCTTCTCTCTAAAAAATAATNTTTTTATTTATAAATGTCAAAACTAAACCACAGAGAGGTTAAGAACAACTTACACTATAAAATTAGCATACATTCTATTAAATTTACCACCAATTTGCTAATAAGTATATGGAGAACAATTTTTTTCCCTTCTCTCTAAAAAATAATTTTTTATTTTTTAGAGGTAACTATGATTTATAAAATTATGCATACATAATCAAATTCTTTTAATGAGTCTTTCTAATACTCTTTTATTGAGAATATCCCACAGTTCAACATGGTGTGTATTCTGTTTTGCTCCTATATAATAAACCCAACTTACTTCTGTGTGTCCCTAGTGGTCTTAGGCTAGACACCACTGACATACTGTTCATTTAGGGGTGTGTGATAATGGTGTTTTGATAATGCTAAAAAGCTTGTTAAAAGCTTATTTATCTTATTAAAGTGTGGTTGGTTAGCAACGTTGTGTTGATTTCAGGTGTGCAGCAGAGTGATTCAGTTATACATGTGTGCACATGTATGTGTATAAGTGTCTTCTTTCTGAATTCTTTTCCATTATAAGTTATTACAGAATGGTGAGTATAGTTTCCCATGTTAATCAGTAGGTCTTTGCTTGCTGTTTTGTACACAAGAGTGTGTATCTGTTAATCCCAAACTCCTAATTACTTAAATTAGTAATTAAAATTTATTTTTATTAACAAAAATAAATCCCAGAAACCTATCCATGAAAAAAATTTTTTAAATAAGCATGCACTCCACATAGAATATAAAACAGCTTTCAATTGTATATCAAGGCACTTTGTATTGTATATCAACCATTCTTTGGCCTGCTAAATCATAGATAATGAAAGGTATAATGGCTAAATACTTGGGTTCATATAATCAGAACTGTACAAAGAAGACCTTCACGACCCAGATAATCACGATGGTGTAATCACTCACACTCACCTAGAGCCAGACATCCTGGAATGTGAAGTCAAATGGGCCTTAGAAAACATCACTATGAACAAAGCTAGTGTGGGTGATGGAGTTCCAGTGGAGCTATTTCAAATTCTGAAAGATGATGCTATCAAAGTGCTGCACTCAATATGCCAGCAAATCTGGAAAACTCAGCAGTGGGCACAGGGCTGGAAAGGTCAGTTTTCATTCCAATCCCAAAGAAAGGCAATGTCAAAGAACGCTCAAACTACCGCACAATTGCACTCATCTCACACGCTAGTAAAGTAATGCTCAAAATTCTCCAAGCCAGGCTTCAGCAATACATGAAGTGTGAATTTCCAGATGTTCAAGCTGGTTTTAGAAAAGGCAGAGGAACCAGAGATCAGATTGCCAACATTCGCTAGAGAGTTCCAGAAAAACATCTATTTCTGCTTTATTGACTATGCCAAAGCCTTTGACTGTGCAGATCACAAGAAATATGGAAAATTCTGAAGGAGATGGGAATACCAGACCAGACCTGCCTCTTGAGAAATCTGTATGCAGGTCAGGAAGCAACAGTTAGAACTGGACATGGAACAAAGACTGGTTCCAAATAGGAACAGGAGTACGTCAAGGCTGTATATTGTCACCCTGCTTATTTAACTTCTATGCAGAGTACATCATGAGAAATGCTGGACTGGAAGAAACACAAGCTGGAATCAAGATCGCCGAGAGCAATATCAATAACCTCAGATATGCAGATGACACCACCCTTATGGCAGAAAGTGAAGAAGAACTAAAGAACTTCTGATGAAAGTGAAAGAGAAGAGTGAAAAAGTTGGCTTAAACCTCAACATTCAGAAAACTAAGATCATGGCATCTGGTCCCGTCACTTCATGGGAAATAGATGGGCAAACAGTGGAAACAGTGGCTGAATTTATTATTTTGGGCTCCAAAATTACTGCAGATGATGACTGCAGCCATGAAATTAAAAGAC
>SJYX01009051.1:62850-116016 GCA_006410675.1 Oreotragus oreotragus
GATTGAGGGCAAGAAGAGAAGGGGACGACAGAGGATGAGATGGTTGGATGGCATCAGCAACTTGATGGACATGGGTTTGGGTGGTTTCTGGGAGTTGGTGATGGACAGGGAGGCCTGGCATTCTGTGGTTTATGGGGTTGCAAAGAGTCGGACACGACTGAGGGACAGAACTGAACTGTAATCAAAATAACTGTGGTATATTCTATAATAATAATATCAGGCAGTTATTTAATATTTCTGCAGTGTCTCTCACTCCAGTACTCTTGCCTGGAAAATTCCACGGATAGAGGAGCTTGGTAGGCTGCTGTCCATGGGGTCGGTAAGAGTCAGACACAACTGAGTGACTTCACTTTTGCACTTTGATGCATTGGAGAAGGAAATGGCAACCCATTTCAATGTTCTTGCCTGGAGAATCCTAGGGATGGCAGAGCCTGGTGGGCTGCCATCTATGCAGTCACAGAGTCGGACACGACTGAAGTGACTTAGCAGCAGCAGCAGCAGCAGCAGTGTCTCTATGGTCTGTTTCCCTATTTTACAATAGTGATAACAATATTATTCATCTAATAAGGTTATCTTTCTTAATCCTTTCACACATGCCTGGCACACAATAAGGACTTATAAATATGGGTCACCTCAGTCACATGTGATCATGTTGTTGTTCAGCTGCTCAGTCGTATCAGACTCTTTGCAACCCCATGGACTGCAACACACCTTACTTCCCTGTCCTTCTGAATCTCCCAGAGTTTTTTCAAACTCTTGCTCATTGAGTCAATGGTTCCATCCAACCATCTCATCCCTGTTGCCCACTTCTCACTAAATCTTTGCTGGCATCAGTCTTTTCCACTAAGTCAGCTTGTCCCATCAAGTGGCCAAAGTAATGGAGCTTCAGCTTCAGCATCAGTCCTTCCAATGAATATTCAGGGTTGATTACCTTTAGGATTGACTGGTTTGATCTCCTTGCTGTTCAAGGAATTCTCAAGAGTCTTCTCCAACACCTCAGTGGGAAGGCATCAGTTCTTCAGCACTCAGCCTTCTTTATGATCCAACTGTCACATAATTAATGGAAAAAAACCATAGTTTTGACTATATGGACCTTTGTTGGCAGTGATGTCTCTGCTTTTTAATACACTGTCTAGGTTTGTCATAGTTTTTCTTCTAAGGAGGAAGCATCTTTTAATTTCAAGGAGGCAGTCACCATCCAGAGTGAGTCTGGAGCCCAAGAAATAAAGTCTGTCACTGTTTCCATTTTCTCCCCATCTATCTGCCATGAAGTGATGGGACTGAATGCCATGATCTTCGTTTTCAAAAAGGTTGAGTTTCAAGCCAATTTTTTCACTCTCCTCTTTCAATTTTATAAAGATGATTTTTAACTCAGCATTCAAAAAACAAAGATCATGGCATCTGGCCCCATCACTTCATGGCCAATAGACGGGGAAACAATGCAAACAGTGACAGACTATTTTCTTGGGCTCCCAAATTACTGCAGATGGTGACTGCAGCAATGAAATTCAAAGACACCTGCTCCTTGGAAGAAAAGCTATGACCAACTTAGACAGCATATTAAAAAGCAGAGATATTACTTTGCTAACAAAGGTCTTCATAGTCAAAGCTATGGTTTTTCCAGTAGTCATGTATGGATGTGAGAGTTGGACAATAAAGAAAGCTGAGCACTGAGAACTGATTCTTTTAGACTGTGGTGTTGGAAAAGACTCTTGAGGGTCCCTTGGACTGCAAGGAGATCAAACCAGCCAATCCTAAAGGAAATCAGTCCTGAATATTCATTGGAAGGACTGATGTTGAAGCTGAAACTCCAATACTTTGGCCACCTGATGTGAAGAGGTGGACTCACTGGAAAAGACCCTGATGCCGGAAAGACTGAAGACAGGAGGAGAAGGGGACGACAAAGGATAAGACGGTTGGATGGCATCATCAACTCGAAGGGCATGAGTTTGAGTAAGCTCTGGACGTTGGTGATGGACGGGGAAGCCTGGTGTGCTGCAGTCCACGAGGTAACAAAAGAGTCAGATGCGACTGAGCTGAAGAGGCTCTTTAGTTCCTCTTCACTTTCTGCCATAAGGGTGGTGTCATACGCATATCTGAGGTTATTTCTCTCGGCAATCTTGATTCCAGCCTGAGCTTCATCTAGCCGGGCATTTCACACAATGTACTCTGCATAAAAGTTAAATAAGCAGGGTGACAATATACAGCCTTGACGTACTCTTCCCAATTTGGATCTAGTCTGTTGCTCTAGGTCCGGTTCTGTTGCTTCTTGACCTGCATAGTTTTCTCAGGAGGCAGGTAAGGTGGTCTGTTGTTCCATTTCTTTAAGAATTTTCCATAGTTTGTTATGATCCACAGAATCAGTCACATGTGGTCATATATCTACTCAAACTCTATATTTTGCCCCCCTATTTTAGTCCCCCAAAGTACTGTTCTCTTCAGGCTTTGCAAATATTGCTCCCTGACCAATTTTGTCCTCAATTTCACCATTCCAACTTCTCACTTTCTTAATCTGAAGCTGGTTTATAGGGCTGGCCAAAAAGTTCCTTCTGTTTTTAAAAAAACAAGGGATATGATATATTTTCATTTTCACCAACAACTGTATTGGAAAAATGTATTCACCAGTTTTTTCACTATCTTCTGCCACTTTCCTGGCAACTTCACAATTCCATCTTCCCAAAACTTTTTATCTTCATGAACAATGAACTGTTCCAGGTATATTTTATAGTCTTTCAGGGAATTAAAAATTTTTCCATTAAGATAATTTTTTAAAGACCAAGAGAAATGGAAATCTGAAGGTGCAATGTCTGGTGAATATGGTGGATGAATCAGAACTTCCCAGCCAAGCTGTAACAATTTTTGCCTGGTCATCAAAACATGTGGTCTTGTACTAACCTGATGGAACATTATGTGTTTTCTGTTGAATTATCTAACTGGGAGCAGTACTTGTTGGAATTAACACCCCTTCTACATCATCACTCTCAGGGGATACCTGAGTCCTTTTATTCAACTAAGAGGCAGTAAGAGGAAAACTAGTTCAATCGCTACTCCCACATTTACAAACCTAACTGTATCTGTGCCTTTCCTACTGATGGACAGTAACCAGCTCCTTTCTAAGATTATTTCTTCACCAACTGTTCTTACATTCACTTTTAAACACATCATAATCAAGCTTTTCTCTTTAGCAGACTAAGGAAACCACACTTATCAAAGTCACAAAAGGAGTCTGCTGGTGAGCCAATGGTTAAGATGCAGGATTTTCTCTGCCATGGCCCAGGTTCAATCCCTGCTTGGGGAACTAAGATCTCACAAGCTGTATGACATGGTGGGGAAAAAAAAAAAAGTCACCAGAAACATTCCCAGTGCCAAATGAATACTCATTTTTCTATCTATGAAAATCCTACTCTGTCTCAGAAACAAGTGACAGTTATTCACAACATCATTCTTGTCTTCTGTGGCTGCTGAAACATCACATGCTGTTTTCCTTCTACCTCACTGGTCGTACCTTCTCAATCCCCTTTGCTGAATCTTTTTCCTTCTTTCAGACAGTGCTCAGCTCCATCTTCCGATTCTCCTCATAAATAATTTCTTAAGTCCTTGTTAACAGCATCTATATCTACATGGGAGAACCAAGATATACCCATAGCTCTGTGCACAGTCATTCCACACCATCATGTGAATGACTAATGGGCATACTTAATGTGTTCATAATAATATTCTTCATCTCCCACCACCTGAAATATTTCTCCCCTGCCGAAGTTTTTCTGTTACAATGAATGGCACCAGAATTGCCGCAAATCTTATTGCTTTTCATCACTTTACCACCCTAATCCAAGGCTCTGTCTGAATTAAGGAAATTATCCTCCTGAACAATCTCCTGCTTCCATTCTTGCCTATCTACATTACATTCTCAAAAGAGTCACCAGAAAAATCTTTCAAAACATAAACCAGCAGTCTCCAGACTGGCATTTCAGGGGCTAGGAAGTCGCCACTCTATCCCAACAAGTACAAAGGTGAACAAACTGAAAACTCATCAGCACTTCTTAGACTCAGGAAAGTAATTGCCCCCACAATTGGAGAAATGATCAGGTTGACACAAAGAATATTTATCAAAAACCAGTGGTTCTGTGAGAACCTGTGCCAGGGTAGGAAAATCTAAACTGTAGTTGATAAATTTCAGGAGGCTCAGTGTAGACAAATATACAAGTTAAAAATTCCAGGGGAATCTAGTCATAGAGGGCCTCCTCAAAATTTTGTGAATTTTACCTCTTGGAGCTCTAGCCAGTCTGCAGAGTAAATATCAGAGAAAAATCCTCTATGACTTTCAACAAGGGGAAGGGAAAAGGAAACACCCTGAAATATACCAGGGCATTCTTTTCTTCTTAACAAGGCCAGCCCTTCAGCAGAAATTGCCATTCTAGAGTTTAACCTCGGGGAAGGCAATGGCACCCCACCCCAGTACTCTTGCCTGGAAAATCCAATGGACGGAGTAGCCTGGTGGGCTGCAGTCCATGGGGTCGCTAACAGTCGGACAGACTGAGCGACTTCACTTTCACTTTTCTCTTTCATGCATTGGAGAAGGAAATGGCAACCCACTCCAGTATTCTTGCCTGGAGAATCCCAGGGATGGGGGAGCCTGGTGGGCTGCTGTCTATGGGGTCACACAGAGTCGGACATGACTGAAGTGACTTAGCAGCAGCAGCAGCAGCCNGAGAAGGAAATGGCAACCCACTCCAGTATTCTTGCCTGGAGAATCCCAGGGATGGGGGAGCCTGGTGGGCTGCTGTCTATGGGGTCACACAGAGTTGGACACGACTGAAGTGACTTAGCAGCAGCCGCAGCAGAGTTTAACCTGCTGGAGTTTTAGCAGAGCCTAATCTATCTGAAAGAAGGGAAACATTCAAATCCAGCCCCTTCTAGCCACTCTATTCCAACTAAGTGGAGAAACACCGGCGAAGCACTGCTGAAATTCACAGTCCAGCAGCACAGGCTCACCCAAAATAGACGGATAATGTAAGCAGATGCAAGAGACACAGTACATGTACCTTCGATCTCTGGGCCAGGAAGATCCCCCGGAGAAGGGAGGTGCCAACCCACTCTATTATTCTTGCCTGAAAAATTCTAAGAACAGAGGATGTCAGGTTGCAGTCCAAAGAGCTGGACATGACTGAGTGACTAAGCACAAACAAAATGTAAGTAGAGATATGGAAATTCTAAGACAAGAATCAAAAAAAAAAAAAAATACTAGATGCTGGAGATGAAAAACACTGCAACAGAAGTGACAAATGCCTCTGACGGATTCATTAAAAATTGGACAAGGCTAAGGAAAAAAATCCCTGAGCTTGAGGATATGACAACAGAAACTTCCACAACTGAAAAGCAGAGAGAACAAAAACAAACAAACAAAAAGAGCAAGAGAGAATATTTAAGAGCTATGTGAAAGTGAAAGTCGCTCAGTCGTGTCCAGCTCTTTGCAACCCCATGGACTATACAGCCCATGGAAGTCTCTAGGCCAGAATACTGGAGTAGGTAGCCATTCCTTTCTCCAGAGGATCTTCTCAACCCAGGGATCAAACCCAGATCTTCCAGATTGCAGGCAGATTCTTTACCAGCTGAGCCACAAGAGAAGCTACGGGACAACAATAAAACACAAGATGAGGTCATGATACTGTCCTCCTAAAAACCTTCAAATGGTTCCCTATCATTTAAAACAAATAAGGGCTTCCCTGGTGGCTCAGCAGTAAAATCTGCCTGCCAATGCAGGAGACATGGGTTTGATCCCTCGTCCAGGAAGATCCCACATGCCATGGAGCAACTAAGTCCATGTGCCACAACTACTGAGCCTGTGCTCTGAAGTCCAACAGCCACAACCACGGAGCTCACGTGCTGCAACTACTGAAGCCCATGCACCCTAGAGCCCATGCTCTGCGACCAAAGAAACCCACATACTGCAACTAGAGAGCAGCCCTCGCTTCCCACAACTAGAGAAAAGCCTGTGGAGAACGAAGACCCAGCGCAGTCAAAAAATAAGACCGAGCAGGTGTAAGGCAAAATGGGAAAGCAACTTTTAGAAATAAGTAAGTAAAACAAAGGCAAAAGCCCTCACACCATGGCCGCCAAGACCTGACATAGTCTGACCACTTCCTCTTCCTCACGTCTTTTCATTTCCTCTATTCAGAGTCACAGGTGTCATCCTGTTGTCTTTTAGAGCTTGTAGTATTTGTCTCTTCTTCAGATCCACTGCATTTGTTGTTTCTGCTGCATGGTCCTCCCCCAGATTTTTATGCAGACCACTCCCCTTCACTTTGTTCAGAAGTCTGCTGAAACATCACCTTCACAGGCAGGTCCTCCCTCAGCATTCTACTGAAAACACCATCCTATCTCCTTTTATCTTGTTTTACTCTCTACAAAAATATTTTCTATTTTGTGACACAGTATTTATGTTATGTAATTTTTTAATGTTATGTAATTTTATGTCATGCATTTGTTCATTTTCTATCTCATCCACTAGAAATACAAGCTCCTTGGGCTTGGGGAACTTTATTACTTCACTATACCCAGCACCTAAAATGGTATCCAACACAAATTAGATGCCCAATAAATACCTTTTTAATTAATAAGTGATTTATTTTTAATTAAAAATTCTAGCTTGGTTTTATTTTCTGTATAAATGTGAATGGATTATGATAAAATTACTAAAACTATTTCATTCAGACTTCTAAGTTTCTGAGAAGAAAGCTTTCTTAAAAATATGTCCTTCTTTCTGCAGTGAATTTCCAGACCCCAGATTTCTAGTATTTCCCCCCAAATAAAGAGAAGAAAAATTAACCTAATAGGCTGAAGTTAAGATCCCATACAATTCTTGGTGATAAGAACGAACATTTCTATTTAAATCAAAGTATCTTTTACTCCCTCTGACACACACATATATATACTGATAGCTTGATTATGTTTGTTCTAGTTTTCATTAAGTTTATTTTTTACACCAGGTAAAATATTCACATAGCTAAAAAGAAAAGTCTAATAAGGTATACAGTAAAAAGTCTCCCTCCTATCCCTCAGACACCTAGGTTCAAGTTCCCATCACCAATAACATCAAAAGCAAGGATGGCAATTTGTTCAATCAAGTGCCAGACGGTAAATATTTTCAGTCTTGTGGGCTATAAAGTCTCTGTCTCAATTACTCAGCTCAGCTATTATAAAACAGCCTTAGACTACATGTAAAGTGAAAACAACCTTAGATTACATGTCAATGAAGCTGTTACAAAACGAAAATAGCCTCAGACTACATGGAAATAAAATGAACATAGCTGTGTTCCAATAAAACTTCACTTGTAAATACAGTGAGATAAATTTTTCCAGTGGAGTCAGACCCTAATTTAAATGTCTCTTTGATAATGGCAGTGTTTGAAAGGAAATGCAATGAAGGGTTTGCAACAAAGATAATTATTTGAAATTAAAAAATTCATCCTACTGCTCATGAAACATTGATATACTTTTAAAAAGAATATAAAATTTTCATATGAATAGACTTTAGGTTATTCCAAGATGCCCTCTTTATAATATTTTTTATAATATATATTACTTCAATTATATACCTGTGGCATAATTATGAAGAACCAATGAAACATCAAGACAAAACAGACTGGTAATCTAACTAGCAAGCATGTTGTCAACATTAAAAGTCTTGCCCCAAATGTTCTCTTAAATGGTAGATCAAATATATAATATTTTCATAGAATACATTATAAAATTAACCCAGAATTCTTATTTTTCAAAAAACTAAATCCCAAAAATATACTGCCCAATCACATCAATTCTAAAATGCAGGTTTCTAATGTGTCTTACAAAGGATTTAATTTAATAAAACAAAGTTTAAAGAGAACCAGCTGTCTCTGCAAAGGGCATCACTGTAGACTGAGTAGACTGAATTTCTCAAAATTCAAAGGTATCCCAGCAATACATCTTACCTTAGATGTCATTCTCAAAAAAAGTTTGTTGTGATTTTCTGCTGTTCCCATCTTTTCATTCTTGACTAAATCATTTAGACTTAAGTTATCATCATCATGAAAGTATCTGACTCTTTCTTTTTCCTCATGAGTTGAAGCCTATGACAGAATGAACACTGTAAGTTTAGTGAAAACACAAGTCTGAAGTATTTTAATGAACTACCTGTAAATCTGACATTAAAAGTAAAAATCCCAATATATATCATAATCTTTCCTTCTAGTTTCTTTCTATTCTGTCTGCATCCATGTGGAAGAATTTCCATTAAAATGACACTTCCTACCTCTTCTATATCATTACCTTCCTCCTCCCAAGGGATGGAAGCATGGTAGTATCTGATTTCTGAGTTTTAGACAAAGGGCAGAATTGCTTTATGCTTTCTCTCCCCTCCTTGTAGTAAAAAATCCTATCTCTGTAGAGTTAAGTCAGGAGTTATTCAGAGATTGAGAAAGTATATCAAGAACAAAAGTGAAGTTTTAAGCAAATCTACTTCAAACAGCTGTATCAGAAGCAAAGCTGATATTCTGACTCTCATCCAAACAATTCTGGGTTTTCCTTTCAGTTGGTTCCATACCTATCAGTGGAAAAGAAAAGTGCTATGTATTACCTACCAAATCAAATCTCAACACTGATCTCAAATTCCCTTATTCAAATAAATCCTGCTGTTCAACTTCTTTGGAACCACCCTCTTATTATTTTATGCCCATGTTACTATTCTCATCTTCACAACCTTGCATCTCACGTTCTATGACGTCAGTCATTCCTTGGAAGCAAATCTTTTTCTGGTCTTCTTATCCTTTCATTATACTCAAAAAGCAAACCTCAGTGCCGAATGAACGTGTCTACCTCTTTACTCCTGTACCTAGATTATTCAGTAGTAAGAAATTCAAGAACACTACTGAATGCCATCTGGCATTGGGTCTATGAACCCTAAGCCAGTTCTGTCATCTCATAACAATTCAAACCTTTACTATTTTCCTATGACATCTTTCTTGCAAAACCTGAATACCTCCCATTTCATCAGAATAGGTATCTATCCCATTTCTATTTGCACTCAACAGGCATATTATAAACATCTGACAGAAAAGATTCTAAATGACTCTTTGTGTACTCAAATTACTGCTTATAAGATCTTCCAAATTTAAAACAAAAAATCTAACTTGAGAAAATTGAATATGTTGTTTTTGCCATTTTAAGAGCCTCAAGGCAGTGCTATAAATTAACTGCAGCAGTTAGAAGGCAGAAAACAAAATTAGGTTTATAAAGGATCAAACACAGATAAGAGATCTATGGGACCAGGGTTTTCCCTAAGAGCTATGATGAGTATGTAAAAAGAAGCTAGAAACAATGTCAAAAAAATAAATGTTAAAATTAAGACTTCCTTAAAAATTCAATGTTCACAACTGCTGTTGAATTAGATTACATTTTGTAAAAGGCAAAGGGATATAATTAGAAGTAATATCACTATTTACTATCTTTTAATGTTTGCATTGGGCTTCCCTGGTGGCTCAGGGGTAAAGAATCCGCCTGCCAATGTAGGAGATGTGGGTTCGATTCATAGGTTGGGAATATCCCCTGGAGAAGGAAACAGCAACCCATTCCAATATTCTTGCCTGGGAAATGCCATGGATAGAGCAGCTTGGCAGGCTGTAGTACATGAGGATGCAAAAAGTCATATACTACTGAGCTATGAAAGACCAACAGTGTTTGCATTATTGAACTACATGTCTAAAAATATTTCAAAGGACAGCTGACCCTTGAACAATGCAAAGGTTAGGGGCAGTGAATTCCTTTTTTTCCCTTTTGTATCAGATTATAGATGATCCTTAAACTATATTCCATATCCACAGGTTCAAACCACCACAAATATGTAGTACTACAGTGTGTAATTTATTGAAAAAGTTTTGTATATAAGTGGACCTGAGCAAGTCAAACTGAGGTAGTTAAAGGATTAACTGTAAATCTGATACAAAGGGGAAAAAATGAATTCTAAATTAATAAACAAAAGATATATGTTAAACATACAATCTGTCTTTTCCTTCTTCCTTCTTGTTTTCCTGGTGTGTTTACAGGCCAGACTCTTCCGGAATGATCTGTTCTGACAAGGATCACTTCTTCCTGATCTTCATCCTATATAAAGTTTTAGAGGTAACAAATGAAAATATTGAAAAAAATACTGAATGCTTATATTTAATAGGCAAAAAAGCATAAATGATTTTATTTTCAGATAATATTATAGATTATCTAAAGCATCCTGAACTTTCATTATCTACTATAATGTAAAGTGACCATAATCTTTTCAGGGAAAAGGTGGAAAAAAATATCCAAAGTTTACTTAACTTTCAAAATAATCACAGAGGCAAACCTCAAATTAAGCTTTCATTTAGATAATATAAAAGATGACAAAACACCAATGGTTCAAACAGGTACTGTATGAGAGTGCCCACTACCTACAGAGCAGATGTTATATTTAACAAATGTTTCTGCAATTTAAAAATCTACACGGCAGAATAGAAAGAAGTGGGCTCAACCCTTATTACAGAAATTTTGAGATCACAAGTAATTGCTGAAGAATGATTGACCAAAAAAATGCTGAAACCTACCTAAAAAGACACCCTAAACCCAAAGAAAAGAAGCTACAATGAGATGGAATGAGGGGCACAAAAGCAATAAAATCAAGTCCCATACCCACTGGGTGGGCCAACCCACAAAGTGTAAAAAAATATATACTACTGAAGTTCTCCAACAGGAGTGAAAGTCCTGAGTCATTAATCAGGCTTCCCAGCCTGCAGGTCTGGCAATGGGAGGAGGAGACCCCCAGAAATTTTGCTTTGAAGGCAAATCTTCAGTGATTTAACAGTGATTTAACAGAAATTCCACTTCTAAAGGGAGCACTTGGGGTCTCATGCATACCAGGACACAGGAGAAGAAATAGTGACCTCATAAGAGACTGGACCACACGTCTCTGTTAATATTAGAGGGTCTCCCAGGGACAGGGGGTGGGAGTTATGGCTCAGATTTTCAACGGCATGAGGCTCCAATACTTTGGCCACCTGATGCAAAGAGCTGACTCATTGGAAAAGACTCTGATGCTGGGAAAGATTGAAGGTAAAAAAGGAAGGGGGTGGCTGAGGATAAGATTGTTAGATAGCATCACCAACTCAATGAACAAGAATTTGAGCAAACTCTGGGAGATAGTGAAGGACAGAGGTCCCTGGCGTGGTATACTGTCCATGGGGTCAGACACAACTTAGTGACTGAAAAACAATAATAACAGGAAACATATATCAATAATTATCTTAAATGTTAATGGGATAAATACTCCAACCAAAACAAAGACTGGTTGAATGGATATTTAAAAACAGATCAGTATATATGCTGTTTACAAACACCTACTTCAGATCTAGGCACATATACAAGCTGAAAGCAAAAAGATGGAAACAGGCATTCCATGCAAATGGTAATCAAAAGAAAGCTGGAGTAGCAATACTCATATCAGACAAAACAGACTTTAAATTACAGACTGTTACAAGAGACAAGAAAGGATACTACATAATGATCAATCCAAGAAGACATAAAAATTATAAATATACATGTACCTACTGTAGGAGCACCCCAATAATACAAATACTAACAGTCATAAAAGGAAAAATAGACAAAACAACAATACTAGGAAACTTTAACTCTTTCCTCAATTAACAGATCATCCAGACAGAAGATCAAAAAGAAATACAAGCCTTAAATAAGAGATTACACTGCACAGACTTAACTGGTATTTATAGAGAACTGCATCCAAAAGCAGTAGAATATATTTTCTTCTCAATTACATAAGAAAATGCCCCAGAAGAGATCACATCGTGGATCACAAATCAAGCCTCAGTAAACTTAACAAACTAAAATCATGTCAGACATCTTTTCTTACCACAACACTATGAGATTGGACATTAACACAAGAAAAAAAATCTAAAAAACACAAATACATGGAGGCTAAACAACCAATGGATCAGTGAAGAAATCAAATAGGAAATAAAAAATATCTAGAGACAAAGGAAAACGAAGCCCAACCATCCAAAACCTGTGGGATGTGAGAAAAGAAGTTCTAAGAGAGAAGTTTAAGATAATACAAATTTACAGCAGGAAAAAGGAAAACCCACAAATAAACAACCTAACCTTACAATGAAAACAACCAGAAAAATAAGAACAAACAAAACTCAAAGTTAATAGAAGGAAAGAAACTATAAAGATCAGGGCAGAAATGAAATAAAATTTTTTTAAAATTGAAAGATCAATAAAACTAAAACCTGGTTCTTTGAAAACAAAACTGATAAACCTTTAGCCAGATGCATCAAGAAAAGGAGGGAGTGGGTTCAAATCAATAAACTTGGAAATAAAAAAGAAGTTACAATGGATTACAAAAATTAAAACTCTCATAAGAGACTGCCTTAAGCAACTAGATGCCAATAATATAGACAAGCTAGAAGAAATGAAGACATTCTTATAAAGGTACAATCTCCCAAGAATCTTCATCCATTGCAGAAACAGAAATATGAACAGACTAATTACAAGTAATGAGCTGAGATTATGATTAAAAATCTTCCAACAAACAAAACTCCGGCAACAAATGGCTTCACAGGCAAATTCTACCAAACATTTAGAGAAGAGTTAATATCTACATTTAGAAAGAGTTAACATCTATTCTTCTAAAACTATTTTGAAAAACTGCAAAGGAACAGTCCCAAATTCATTCTATGACACCACCACAGCCATAATGCCAAAATGAGACACAGATGACTACAAAAAAAAGAGAAAATTATGGGCCAATATCACTGATGAACATGGACACAAAAATCCTCAACAAAATACTAGCAAGCTGAATCCAACAAAATATTAAAAGGGTCATGTACCGTGACCAAGTGGAATTTCTCCCAGGGTTGCAAATAATGTTCAATATTTTCAAATTAATCAGTGATACATCAACAAACAAGAATAAAAACCATACAGACATATCAACAGGTGTAGAAAAAGCTTTTGACAAAATTCAACACCCATTTATGATAAAAAACAAGAAAACCTTCCAGAAAGTGGGCATAGGTGAAACACGTCTCAACACAATAAAAACCAACTATGACAAACCTACAGCCAACATTACACTTATGGGTGCAAAGCTCAAAGCATTTCCTCTAAGATGAGCAACAAGACAAGGATGTCCACTTTTGCCACTTTCATTCAACACAGTTTTGGAAATCCAAGCCACCGCAACTGAAGAAGAAAAAGAAATGAAAGAAATCCAGATTGGAAAAGAAGAAATTAAACTGCCACTGTTTACAGATGACATGATACTATATGTAGAAAATCTTAAAGATGCCACCAGAGAACTTCTAGAGTTCATCAATGATTGGTAAAGTTACAGTATACAAAATTAAAACACAGAAATTTGTTACACATCTACACACTAAAAACAAAAGCCCAGAAAGAGAAATTAAAGAAACAGTCCCACTTATCAACACATGAAAAAGAAACAAACAGTGACAAAATTCTAGGATAAGACCATATGATACACATATGGAGTAGAATATCACTTAGCAATTTTAAAAAAATGCAATTTGCAGCAAAACAGATAGACCTAGAGAATGTCATACTGAGTGAAATAAGTCAGATACTGAAAGAACAATACATGTAATACTGCTTATATGTGGAATCCTAAAAAAAAAAAAAAAAAAGAGGGCGGGCACCAACAAATTTATTCACAAAACAGAAACAGATTCACAGATTTAGAGAACAAGCTTATGGTGACCAGTAGGGAAGGGCAGGCAGAAGGGATAGATTGGGCGCTTGGGACTGACATATATGCACTACTTTTAAAACAGATAACCAACAAGGAACTACTGTATAGCATAGAGAACTCTGCTAAATATTCAGTAATAAACTAAATCAGAAAAGAATTTCAAAAAGAATTGACACATGTATTTGTATAAACTGAATCAGTCTGCTGTACACTAGAAACTAACACATTGTTAATCAACTATGCTACAACAAAAAATTAAAAAAAAAAAGAATGGCAATTCTGTCATAGCAGAAGGAGACTGAAATTCCACATCTTGTCCCCTTCAAACCATAAATGAAGTATACTTACAAAGACTGTATAGGCTTAAGGTACAAAAAAGAATAAAGACCCTACCAAATCTTGAAAGCAATTAAATGACAGAATGAACCTGTTGAATTATCTACCACAATGGTATTCCACGTAACTTCTATTCTTTCAACTAACAGCCCTCAAATGATTTTCACTTCTACTCTTCAAAAGAAGTTATTCCCATGAACTTTTATTGAATATATACCAAACTGCATTCTATGATAAAAACAGAATTTTACTGAAAAGGTCCTAATAAAAAAATGACATAAAGTATACTAGCTAACAACTTCATTAAAAATCAATTCAAAACAAGACTAAGAAAATTATTTGCATTTCAGTCTATCTCTCCAAAGAGAATTAATTATTTAAAAAACTATTTCAATTTCATTACTAGAGATTTACTTTCCCTGTTGAAACAGAAAGGGAAAAAATGCACCCAAATGTCCAAATTTACATGCACACACAATATTATGTATTTTCACTATTAATCAACTAGTATTAACTAATAGTGTCATAAAATTTTAAAGGATATCTCAGCTAACAGATAACTTCAACCTTGTAGGTGAAGGACAAAGATAAAAACCTACTAGAACAACCAAATAAAGAGGAGACAAGAAATTTATATGAAAAAAAAATTTAGAGTAATGAAAGTAAAGAAGACCCAAGATCTCAAAAAGAGATGTGTGGGCCTGGCAGCCCTGGGGAGGTGCTGTGGGCTGGTGGGCAGGCTTAGCAGGCGGTGGGATGGCAGAATTTCCACAGTGACAAGTCAACAGCAGAAAATCTGAAGAGATGTGAGCAGCAAAAAGAAACTAAACCAGAAGGTTCTGATGCTTGAAAAAGTAAGTGTTCTCTCTGAGCTGTAACCAAGCTGTTAACACTGGTCCGCTGTTTCAAATCTTTGCTGCTCCAAGACAGAACTGAGGAAATTATATACTCCCCCCAGTGTATCTGGTGTCGTGACCTGGATGTAACCTGGCTGAAATAACTTCAGCTCAGCCCCTGCAAGGCAGAGACCAAGCATGGCAGAAACCAAATTTGGCAAAAGCTCATGCTATGGAAGCCAAACACAGAAGAAATCCAGCACAGTGGAATTGACAAGAAGCCCAGCATGCTGGAAATCAGGACAACAAAAACAAACTTGGCAGAAAGCTCATGTGGCTCAGTCTCAGATTCCAAAAGACCTCCAGCTAAGAGATCAAGTGCTCTGAGCTTTTAGAGTGGGAGCACTAACTCCAAGACCCTAGACTACCAGGGAACTAACCCTAGGAAGTATCAAATAGTTAGAACTCCCACAAACGAAACCACTTGAATACAAGAACCAGCATCATCCAACCATCAATAGCACCCTGTGCAGGACACCTCACCCAAACAGCAAAAAAAAATACAAACCCAATCATCAGTAGACAGGATTACCACCTCACTCAGCCTTGCCCATCAGAGGAAAAAGCCAAAAAAAAAAAAAAATTCAGCACAAATCTCACCCTACAGGAAGCTTACACAAACCACTGGACCAACCTTAGAAGGGCAGAAACCAAAAGGAAGAAATAACTCAACCTTGAAGACTGGGGAAAGAAGACCTCAAACACAGTAAGTTTTAAAAAAATAATGAAAAGGCAGAGAAATACTGCATAAATGAAGGAGCAAACTAGAAACACAGAAGTCCAAATAAATGAACAGGAAATACACAAACTACCTGAAAAAGGATTTGGTATAACGATAGAAAAGATGATCAAAATTCTTGAAAGTAGAAAGGAGAAAATGTAAGAATCAATTAACAAAGACCCAGAAGAACTAAAGAATAACCATATAGAGACAAACAACACAATTACTGAAATTAAAAATACTCTGGAAGGAATCAAAAGCAGAATATCTGAAGCAGAAGAACAAATTAGTGAGCTGGAAGATAAAACCATGGAAACAACTTCTGAAGAGCAGAAAAAGTAAAAAGAATGAAAAGAACTGAGGATAGTCTCAGAGAATTCTGGGACAGTATCAAATGCACCAACATTCAAAATATAGGGGTCTCAGAAGAAGAAGAGAAAAAGAAAGGATATGAGAAAATTTTTGAAGAGATTATAGATGAACATTTCCCCAACATGGAAAAGGAAATAGTCAATCAAGTCCAAGAGGCACAAAGGGTCCCATACAGGATAAACCAAAGGAGAAACACACTAAGACACATACTAATCAAACAGATTAAACACAAAGAAAGAATATTAAAAGCAGCAGTGGAAAAGCAACAAGTAATATACAAGGAAAACCCCATACATTTACCAGCTGATCTTTCAGCAGAAACTCTTACTGAAAGGAAAAAATCTACAACCAAGATTACTGTACCAGAGTAAAACCACCTATCTCATTCTAAACTGATGAAGAAATCAAAAGCTTTTCAGACAAGCAAAAGTTAATAGAATTTCAGACAAGCAAAAGTTAATAGAATTCAGTACCACCAAACTAGCTTTACAACAAATGTTAAAGGGACTTATATAGTCAAGAAATGCAAGAGAAGAAAAAGATCTACAAAATCAACCCCAAACAATGAAGAAAATGGCAATAGGAACATATATATCAATGATTACTTTAAATGTAAACAGATTAAATGTTCCAACCAAAAGGCACAGACTGGCTGAATGGATAAAAAAACACAACCCATATATATGCTGGCTAAAAGAAACCCACTTCAGACCCAAGGAGACAAAGGGACTGACACTGAGAGGATGGAAAAATATATTCCATGCAAATGGAAAGCAAAAGAAAGTGGAGTAGCAATCCTCATATCAGACAAAGTAGACCTTAAAATGAAGAATGTTACACGAGATAAGAAAGGACACTACATAATGATCAAGGGATCAATCCAAGAGGAAGACAGAATTGTAAATACCTATGCACCCAAGATAGGAGCACCTCAGTACATAAAGCAAACATTAACAGACATAAAAGGAGAAATTGACAGCACAATAATAGGAGATTTTAACACCCCACTCACAACAATGGATAGTTCATCAAAACAAAATTAATAAGGAAATACAAGTCTTAATTGATACATTAGATGAGATGGAGCTCACTGATATCTTCAAGACATTCCATCCAGATGCAGAAGAATATACCTTCTTCTCAAGTGCACAGAGAACATTCTTCAGGATAGACCCACATCTTGGGTCACAAATCAAACCTCAGTAAACTTAAGAAAACTGAAATCATATCAAGCATCTTTTCTGACCACAATGCTATGAGACTAGATATCAACTACAAGAAAAGAACTATAAAAAACACAAACACATGGAGATTATATAA
Source organism: Oreotragus oreotragus (assembly GCA_006410675.1). NCBI lineage: Eukaryota > Metazoa > Chordata > Mammalia > Artiodactyla > Bovidae > Oreotragus > Oreotragus oreotragus. The sequence goes on from SJYX01009051.1 coordinate 80,288, forward strand.
TATGTTTCTAAACAACCAACAGGTTATTGAAGAAATCAAAAGGGAAATTTTAAAATTCCTAGAAACAAATGACAATGAAAACATGACAACTCAAAACCTATGGGATGCAGCAAAAGCAGTTCTGAAGGGTAGTTTATAGCAATACAATCCTGCCTCAAGAAACAAGAAAAACACGAATGGACAACTTAACTTTACACCTAAAACAACTGGGAAAAACAAAACAAAAACCAAGAATTAGCAGAGGAAAGAAATTATAAAGATCCAAGCAGAAATAAATGAAGAATAAATGAAAGAAACAACATTAATGATTAATAAAATTAAAAACTGGTTCCTGGAGAAGATAAACAAAATTGACAAACCTTTAACCAGACTGATCAAGAAAATAAGAGAGAAGAATCAAATCAACAAAATTAGAAACGAAAAAGGAGAGGTTACAACAGAAAATGCAGAAATACAAAGGATTATGAGACTATTATGACCAACTATATGGCAATAAAATAGATAACCTGGAAGACATGGACAGATTCTTAGAAAAGTTAATTCCCAAGACTGCATCAGGAAGAAATAGAAATTATGAACAACCCAATTACAAGTACTGAAATCGAAGCTGTAACCAAAAAATTTCCCAAAAGACAAAAGCCCAGGACCAAACAGCTTCACAGGAGAATTCTATCAAACATTCAGAGAAGAGCTAATGCCTGGATAGGCATTAGAAGGATTTCTAAAATTCTTTCAAAAAACTGCAGAGGAAGGAACATATACAAACTCATTCTACTAGGGCACCATCACCCTGAAACCAAAATCAGACACAGACAACACAAAAAAAGAAAACTACAGGCCAATATCACTGGTGAACATAGATGCAAAAATCCTCAACAACATTTTAGCAAAAAGAATTCAACAACACATCAAAATGCTCACTAATCATGATCAACTTGGGTTTATTCCAGGCATGCAAGGATTCTTCAATATATGCAAATCAATTAATGTGATATGCCATATTAACAAACTGAAAGATAAAAATCATATGATAATCTCAATAGATGCAGAAAAAGACTATGACAAAATTCAACACCCATTTATAATTAAAACTACTTAAAAAATGGGCATAGAAGGAACCTATCTCAATATAATAAAGACCAATTATGATCAACCCACAGCAAACATTATTCTCAATGGTGAAACCTGAAAGCATTCTCAATAACATCAGGAACAAGACAAGGGTGTCCACTTTCACCACTATAATTCAACACAGTTTTGGAAATCCTAGCTACAGCAATCAGAGAAGAAAAAGAAATAAAATAAATCAAAATCAGAAAAGAAGCAAAGCTCTCACTGTTTGCACATGACATGATACTATACATAGAGAACCCTAAAGATAGTATCAGAAAATTACTGGAGATAAAGATAGTTATCAGACAATTATCAGAGATAATCAGCGAATTTAGCAAAGCTGCAGGACACAAAATCAATACACAGAAATTACTTGCATTTCTATATACTAACAATGAAACATCAGAAAGAGAAATTAAAGAATCAATCCCATTTACCACTACAACAAAAAGAATTAAACATCTAGGAAAAAACTTACCTAAGGAGAGCAAAGTGTACACAGAAAATTATAAGAAACTGATGAAAGAAATCAAAGATGACATAAACAGATGGAGAGATATTCCATGTTTCTGGGTAAGAAGAATCAGTATTCTGAAAATGACTATACTACCAAATGCAATCTACAGATTCAATGTGATCCCTATCAAATTACCAATGACATTTTTCACAGAACTAGAACAAAAAGTTTCATAATTCAAATGGTAACACAGTTCAGTTCAGTCGCTCAGTCATGTCCAACTCTTTGCGACCCCATGAATCACAGCACGCCAGGCCTCCCTGTTCATCATCATCTCCCGGAGTTCACTCAGACTCACGTCCATCGAGTCCATGATGNAATCTAGAAATATGGTACTAAAGAATTTATTTACAGGGCAGCAAGGGAGAAACAAACATAGAGAATAGACTCATGGACGTGGGAGAGGGGAGGAGAGGGTGAGACATATGCAAAGAGTAACATGCAAACTTACATTACCATATGTAAATAGATAGCCAATGGGAATTTGCCATGTGGCTCAGGAAACTCAAACAGGGGTTCTGTTTCAACCTAGAGGGTAGGACGGGGAGTGAGATGGGAGGGAGGTTCTAAAGGGAGGGGATATATGTATACCTATGGCTGATTCATGTTGAGGTTTGACAAAAAAACAACAAAATTCTGTAAAGCAATTATCCTTCAATAAAAAGATAAATTAAAAAAAAAAAGACACAGAAAGGCTGACTAGATGATAAAAGAAGAGCCTACAATAAACTACCTGCAGAAAACCAACTTTAGGGCAGAAGACACATATAGATAGAATATGATGGGTTGGAGAACGACAGCTTGTGCAAATATAACTGCAAGAAAGCGGGGTACCAACATTCTTCTCAAACAAAATAGACTTTAAAGCAATGGCTATAAAGAGAGATTAAGAAGAATCCTATATAATAAGAAAGTGAAAGTCACTTAGTCATGTCCAACTCTTTGCAATCCCATGGACTATACAGTCCATGGAATTCTACAGGCCAGAATACTGGAGTGGGTAGCCTTTCCCTTCTCCAGGGGATCTTCCCAACTCAGGGTTCGAACCCAAGTCTCTTGCACTGCAAGCAGGTTCTTTACCAGCTGAGCCACAAGGGAAGCCCATATAATAATAAAAGGATCTACAAAAGAAAAGGACTTTACACTCATTAACATATGTGCAACCAATATAGGAACACCCAAAGTAATAAACATATACTAACAGACATAAAGGGAGAAAATGATGGGAATACAAAAATAGTAGGAGACTTGATACGGAACTCCTATTAATGGACAAAGCTTCCAAACAGAAAATCAATAAGGCAACAGAGATTCTAAATAATACAATATAACATTTAAACACCATTTATGTTTTCAGGACTCTATATAAAAACAAACAAAAAACACAAATTCTTTTCAAGTGTGAATAGAACACTCTCTAGAATTCACTATAAACTAAGACACAAAACAATCCTCAAGAAATTTGAGTATAATAATTATTTCAAGCATCTTTTCTGACCACAATGGCATGAAACTAGAAATCAAATATTAAATGAGAAACTAGGGAAAAAACCAATAATATGGAGACTAAACAACATACTACTTAAAAACTAAGGGTCATGATGAAATCAAGAGGAAGTTAAAAAATACCTTGAGATAAATGACAATGAAAACACAACCACAGAAAATCTATGGGATGCAGCCAAAGCACAGAGAAGTTCACAGCAATACAAGCCTTTCTCAAAAAAACAAGAAAAATCACAAATAAGGAACACAACTTGCCACCTCGAAGAATTACACAACAAACAAACAAAACCTAAAGATAGGATAAGGAGGGAAATAATAAAGGTCAGAGAATAAATAAAGGATTTTTTTTTTAATAGAAAAATATCACTAAAACCCAGAGCTGGTTCTTTGGAAGAATCAACAAATCTCTGACCAAGAACTTTAAGAAAAGAGAGGATCCCTCCCCCTAAAAAATAAGGAGAAATAACAACCAATATTTCACAACACTAAAGTACCAAAAGAAAATACTAGGAACAATTATATGTCAACAAAATGTACAACCTAGAAGAACTGGACAAGTTTCTAGAAACACACAGCCTACCAAAACTGAACAAAAATGTAGTAGATAATTTGAAAAAGACAGATGAATTTCACTAGAACTGAAATCAAATCTGTAAAAATAAAAATCCTTCCTGCAAAAAACAAGTCCAGGACCAGATGGTTTCACTAGGAAATTCTGCCAGATACACAAATAAGAGCTTACAGTGATCCTTCTCAAACACTTCAAAAAGATTGAAGAGGAAGAAACACTCCTAAATTCACTCTATAAAGCCACCATCACCCTGATAATCAAAACCAGACAAAGAACTGCCAAAACAGAAAATATCTTTGATGACTATAGATACAAAGATTCTCAACACTAATTCATATTCCTCTCTCATCTAAACCATCACAATAATCAAGTCAGCTCTCCTTCAAAATATACACGGAAAACATTTATGCATATAAAAAATCTAATTACTTCAAACATCTCTTCAGCTACTATCTTAGTCAAGTTCACTGTTCTTTCTTATGTGTATTAATGCAAAAGCTTAATTAGACCCCGTGTTTGTCCTATTCTCCTTAAATCTACTCTTAACAAAAAAGCCAGGATGGTTCTGTCAAAATACATTTCTGCTCAAAAATCTGAAACAGTTTTACTTCTCACCCAGAATAAAAACCTACTTCCTTGACTTTTAAGCTTAACATGATCTAGCCTCCCACAGACTCACTAAACTGGATCTTCCACTTTCTTCTCTTTCACTCATTTCACTCCAGCAACACTGGTCTCCTTGCTATTTTGTCTAAATACTGGACACACATCCAATCTTCTGTTCCTTATGTCCACAGTGCTCTTCACTCAGATATACAGAGATCACTGTTTAACTTACTTCCAGTCCTTGCATCATTGCCACTTTTCTAATGAGAATTAGCCTGTGCATCCCAAGACACACACACATAAACATACAGCATAACTGACGCTCAAGATTCCCTCTACCCTGCTTAGGATATGTAACTTGCTACTATGCTGTATAGTTTATTATCTTTATCACAGTATTATCTTTATCACTGCTGTATAGTTTATTATCTTTATCAGTTTATTATCTCTCTCTTCCTGTTCAAATAATATTCCACAAAGACAGATTTTTTTATCTGTTTTATTGACCAATAGACAGGCAAACGAATCCTAGAACAAAATATTTTACATGAGAGGGATACCAAATTCAAGTGTCTCATTCTGGACAGAAAGAAGTTAATTACCAGTTTGACTTGTGCAAGGTCAGTCAGTAAATGGCAGAGCCCAGAATAAAACCAAGCCCCCTTGACCCTAGACATAGGCTGTTGCCCATCAGGACACAATGGTGTAAGATAATACATATGAAAATAAATATTAAAAATAAGCAAACAACCATAAACATATACAAACACATCAATAAGAGATACAGACACATTTAACATTAAATAGTACCACTGCCAAGCAGAAGTATTTCACAAGGTAATTGGCTACCTATAATCAAACTGTTATTACTTACCTCTATTCTAGATTTTTTTGATGACATCTGTGTTACAGTGTCTTGGAATTTATTTGCTTTATCAAGTTGGGCTTTAAGTTGTTCAGCTAATTCCTTCACATAGAAAAGATAAGAAAAACAGCTGTGACATATAGTTTAATTCATTTGTAGAATATTTCAAATTCATATGATGATGATGATGATGTTCAGTCATTGAGTCATGCCCAACTCTGTGACCCCCTGGACTGTAAACTGGCAGGCTCTCTGTCCACGGAGTTCTCCAGGCAAGAATATTGGAGCGGGTTACCATTTTCTTCTTCAGGGAATGATCCCGGATCAGGGAACAAAGCTGCACCTCTTGCATTGGCAGGTGGATTCTTTACCACTAAGCCATCTGGGAAGCCCTAAACATTCAAGTAGCTAACACCTAAATTCACTTACCAGTCTCACAGTCTAATGCATTACATTTTAATGAATTCATCTGTGTTACAAAATTCTCAAATATTTATGGAAATTATTTATAGTTTGATAGCAAATAATTACAAGGACATATAGTTTAGAGAAGATAAAAGAAATGCATACCCTTCAGAAGGGAATTTTTATAATTCCTTAGATACTATAAACTTCCAATGCTCTGAATTTCAGTTATGCATTACTTTTTAATGAATTCATCTGTGTTACAAAATTCTCAAATATTTATGGAAATTATTTATAGTTTGATAGCAAATAATTACAAGGACATATAGTTTAGAGAAGATAAAAGAAATGCATACCCTTCAGAAGGGAATTTTTATAATTCCTTAGATACTATAAACTTCCAATGCTCTGAATTTCAGTTATTTCTAAAAAGAAAGCCATCATAGTATTAAAATAATACCTTATTTACTGTTGACAGGTAATTTACATAAAAACTGAATGCATTTCATTTTTACTCTAAGAAACCTATAAATATTTATAAAAAATGCTAACATATAAAACAATAAATCACAATGAAATAAATTAAATGAATAAAATACTATGACAAGCAAAGACAGTTTTCTCCAGTGCAGTGGTTCCATGAACACAGAACACTTCTTTTAACATAGGTTTATCTCCTAACATGGTTACCTTCCTTTCACTATTTCAAGCGATTTATTTGTGCTTTCAAAACACAAATGTTATTTTCTTGCTGTTGGTGGTGGTCTATCTCGCTTACTAATTTCTGGGTTGAGCTTAAGTTCACTGTCATTAAGGATCAGATTCAAAGAGAGAGAGCACAGCATATGCAAAATATGATTTTTATTAGAGATACACACTGATAAAAATAGAAGTATCAGGTTTGTTCACTTTTTGTTCTACCTCAGAGTGTCACATAGATAGTGCACCAAAACAGAAGACTACTTAAGATGACTTATATTTGGATTGGAGATGTGTACACACATATGACCACAACAGAATCAATTTTTTCAAGACACAGAAAGCTGTCTGACTTTGCCATTCTGCCATGTGCAGTGAATGGCACCCCACCGCAGTACTCTTGCCTGGAAAATCCAATGGACGGAGTAGCCTGGTGGGCTGCAGTCTATGGGGTCGCTAACAGTCAGACAGACTGAGTGACAGAGCGACTTCACTTTTCTCTTTCATGCATTGGAGAAGGAAATGGCAACCCACTCCAGTATTCTTGCCTGGAGAATCCCAGGGATGGGAGAGCCTGGTGGGCTGCTGTCTATGGGGTCACACAGAGTCGGACACGACTGAAGTGACTTAGTAGCAGTAGCAGATGCCACTCTTACTAAATAATTTCATTTCTATTCAATTCTCAGTTTAAGTCTCAAATCACCACATTATCATGGGAATTAAGTGCGCTTCCAAAGCATGTAACACAGTCAGGCACAAACATGTTGCCTAAAATTTTGAAAAATTAATTAACCATTCTTTTTAGTAGCTCAATTTTAAAGTTCCTAAGTAAGGGAATTTAAGAAAGTAACACATTATTAATAAAATATGACTAAAAAGCAAAGGAAGACAGTGACATTTCTGTATTTTCCTCAAATATGTTCAATAAGTTATAAATAAGAGAATAAAGCAAATATCCAACTTAAAAAGAAAATTGAAAAGCATTTAGTTCCCTAAAATCATAAATTTCAAAAATTTGACAAATTACATAGTTTACTTAGAAATAGACAATACTGTTCTCAGGAGTGCTCAGGACTCTCTTCAAAGAATAAGCAGCATTATTGTCCAAAGATGCTACATCCCCATAGCTTAGGAACTGCCAAAACTACTTGTAAGAAGTTAAATATTTAGTAATTATTCTCCAAAAGAACAAAATATAAGCCTTACCATATTGCCCATCATCTCTGCCTTGATAATTTTGGCTCCTAACTTGTTCTTCTCATCAACACTCAAGACGTGGATAGACTCATCCTCTGGACTACTTCTATTTGAACAGGACAAACAAAGAGCATATGAAATATAAGTACATATTAACAACATGTAAGCTGTTGTAAATAACAACACCAAGATTCAAATGTTATTTCAAATGACCTTCACAAAGCAATCAGCACAAACAGAAATAATAAATTTAAAAGCCTCAATGCCTCCCTAAAAATCACTACTTAAAGATACTGTGTTACAATGCCATCATGGCCTATGGCAGTTGTAATACCTGACCAAAGACCTAGTAGCAGTGAGAAAAATAATAAAGGTAATATTCACCATAACTTAATATTCCTGGGAAGTGAAGTGAAAGTCACTCAGTAGTGTCCAAATCTTTGGGACCCCATGGACTATACAGACCATGGAATTCTCCAGGCCAGAATACTGGAGTGGGTAGCCTTTCCCTTCTCCAGGGGATCTTCCCAACCCAGGGATAAACCCAGGTCTTCCATATTGCAGGCAGATTCTTTATCAACTGAGCTATCAGGGAAGCCCCTAATATTCCCATTGCCATCTCCAAATATTCCCATACTCATTCTAAAAAAAGAAACAAAAATTAACACTATAATCAGGTCATAATTCTACACACCTAGAGGAATTCTTCTTATTCAATGGGTAACTTACTGATAATCTAAGAAACTATAATCAGAAAATTACATTTATCTACATTTGAAGAACAAAAATAGTGACCACGTGCTCTTTTGCAAAGACAACTCACAATTAGACAACATAAATCTAATTTACAGCTTAGTAGTAAGTAAAGTCACTCAGTCGTGTCCGACTCTTTGTGACCCCATGGACTACAACCCACCATGCTCCTCAGTCCATGGGATTCTCCAGGCAAGTACACTGGAGTGGGTTGCCATTTCCTTCTCCAGGGGATCTTCCCGACCCAAGGATCGAACCCAGGTCTCCCGCATCAGAGGCAGACGCTTTAACCTCTGAGCTACCAGGGAAGATGTATCAAACCTATAGGGTGCAAGCCTCAAAGAAGGAAAGATAAATTTCCAGCCCAGGTCAGATTCCTGGCATATACAATGCTCTCCTAAGAAACTTTGCCTTATTGCCACAAGAAAGATTTGAGACTACAATACAGGGAGGGTGAGCCTATGTAGAGCATGAAGGACTACAAGGCAGCTAAAGAGGGGAGAGCTGCACAGTGAAAGAATTCCAGAGAAGTGTAGAGAGTTCCCCTTGAGTAATAAGCAGAAAGTACCTGTAGTTGTGAAAATAACATCTCAAAGAATTAGAGCAACAGGATTCAGCATTCCTGGTAACAGGAATAGGTCCCAATAGCCAGACTAGGAAAATTCATAATTATGAAAGCAGTGGGTAGAGTATTAAAGGTCCTTTTTCATGAATAGGAAATAAACCCTAGACTAAATGCTGCTCTGGGCCCATCCAACAAATATTAAGGGCAGGAGTCCAAAGGACCAGTTTTAAATGAATTTAACCTTGTCCCAAAACAAAATTCAAGAATACTGTCAGGAATACAAATATATCTAAAACTGAAAAAGTAAAACTCCTTTTTTAATTTAAATTTATTTTTAATTGGAGGATAATTGCTTTACAATATTGTGTTGGCTTCTGCCATGTATCAACAGGAATGAAAAGGACCAGTTTCCAATTTAGTTAACTGTCTCCCAAAACAAAACTCAAGAACATTTACATGAATGCAAAAATATCTACCATGGAACAAAATAAAATTCTCAGTATCTAGTATCTAATTCCCCACTCCGGTACTCTTGACTGGAAAATCCCATGGATGGAGGAGCCTGGTAGGCTGCAGTCCATGGGGTCGCTAAGAGTCGGACACGACTGAGAGACTTCACTTTCACTTTCATACATTGGAGAAGGGAATGGCAACCTACTACAGTGTTCTTGCCTGGAGAATGCCAGGGACGGGGGAACCTGGTGGGCTGCCATCTATGGGGTCGCGCAGAGTTAGACACGACTGAAGCGACTTAGCAGCAGCAGCAGCAGTATCTAATTAAAGAATGTCAGACATGCAAACTAGAAAAAAGTAAAACCCTTAATTAGGAGAAAAAGCTATCAATCAAAGCACTGACACAGATTTAACAAACAGAAGACAAGGGCATTGAAAGTTAATATAAATTTATTCCACATGGTTGAAAAGTAAGAGACCACTAAGACATAAAATAGATTAGAATTTAAATTCTACAAGTGAAAATTACAATGGTCAAAATAAAAACTGCACTGAATAGGATTATCGGAGATTAGACTGCAAAAGAAAAAAATTAAATTGAAACATTAGTTTCCAATGCCTAACTTCTATAATAAAATGAAACACACAGAAAAAAAAGAATTTCAGAACAGAAAAGAACAATGGAGATGTATTTATGTATACAACCATAAACAGCCTAGTATTCATATTATTGGAGTTCCTGAAATAAATGGGAGACAGAAGAAACAAAGGTCAAAGTTTACTAAAATTAGTGAAAACTAAAAATCGAGCCTACAGAATTCCTAGTACAAAAAGAAAACAAGAAAACCACATCAAGGCACGCCATAATCAAACTGTTCAAAACTAACGACAAAGAGAACAATTCATAGCAGCCATAGGAGGGGGAAAAAAGACATTTATGCACAGAGAAAAAAAGGAGAGCAGATTTCTCATCAGAACAACATATGCAGGAAGAGAGTAGCAATATCTTTAAAGTACTTCAAACTGTCAACCTAGAATTGTATATCAAGTCAAAGCATCTTTTTCACTTCAGAGTAATGGAAATAAAAACGACAATAAGCAAATGGGATCTAATTTAACTTAAAAGCATTTGCACAACTAAGGAAACTATAAACAAGGTGAAAAGACAGCCCTCAGAATGGGAGAAAACAATAGCAAACAAAACAACTGACAAAGGATTAATCTCCAAAATATACAAACATTTCATGAAGAACTGTTTCAATACAAGAAAAATGAACAATTTAATCAAAAGGTGGGCAAAAGACCCAAACAGACATTTCTCCAAAGAAGACATACAGATGGCTAATAAACACAAGAAAAGATGCTCAACATCACTCATTATTAGAGAAATGCAAATCAAAATCACAATGAGGCATCATCTCACATGGGTCAGAATGGTCATCATCAAAAATTCTACAAACAATAAATGCTGGAGAGAGTGTGGCAAAAAGGGAACCCTATTACACTGTTGATGCAAACTTATACAACCACTATGGAGAAGAGTATGGAGATTTCTTAAAAAACTGAAATAAAATTCCATACAACCCAGCAATCTCACTCTTGGGCATACAACCCAGGTCTTCCATATTGCAGGCAGATTCTTTATCAACTGAGCTATCAGGGAAGCCCCTAATATTCCCATTGCCATCTCCAAATATTCCCATACTCATTCTAAAAAAAGAAACAAAAATTAACACTATAATCAGGTCATAATTCTACACACCTAGAGGAATTCTTCTTATTCAATGGGTAACTTACTGATAATCTAAGAAACTATAATCAGAAAATTACATTTATCTACATTTGAAGAACAAAAATAGTGACCACGTGCTCTTTTGCAAAGACAACTCACAATTAGACAACATAAATCTAATTTACAGCTTAGTAGTAAGTAAAGTCACTCAGTCGTGTCCGACTCTTTGTGACCCCATGGACTACAACCCACCATGCTCCTCAGTCCATGGGATTCTCCAGGCAAGTACACTGGAGTGGGTTGCCATTTCCTTCTCCAGGGGATCTTCCCGACCCAAGGATCGAACCCAGGTCTCCCGCATCAGAGGCAGACGCTTTAACCTCTGAGCTACCAGGGAAGATGTATCAAACCTATAGGGTGCAAGCCTCAAAGAAGGAAAGATAAATTTCCAGCCCAGGTCAGATTCCTGGCATATACAATGCTCTCCTAAGAAACTTTGCCTTATTGCCACAAGAAAGATTTGAGACTACAATACAGGGAGGGTGAGCCTATGTAGAGCATGAAGGACTACAAGGCAGCTAAAGAGGGGAGAGCTGCACAGTGAAAGAATTCCAGAGAAGTGTAGAGAGTTCCCCTTGAGTAATAAGCAGAAAGTACCTGTAGTTGTGAAAATAACATCTCAAAGAATTAGAGCAACAGGATTCAGCATTCCTGGTAACAGGAATAGGTCCCAATAGCCAGACTAGGAAAATTCATAATTATGAAAGCAGTGGGTAGAGTATTAAAGGTCCTTTTTCATGAATAGGAAATAAACCCTAGACTAAATGCTGCTCTGGGCCCATCCAACAAATATTAAGGGCAGGAGTCCAAAGGACCAGTTTTAAATGAATTTAACCTTGTCCCAAAACAAAATTCAAGAATACTGTCAGGAATACAAATATATCTAAAACTGAAAAAGTAAAACTCCTTTTTTAATTTAAATTTATTTTTAATTGGAGGATAATTGCTTTACAATATTGTGTTGGCTTCTGCCATGTATCAACAGGAATGAAAAGGACCAGTTTCCAATTTAGTTAACTGTCTCCCAAAACAAAACTCAAGAACATTTACATGAATGCAAAAATATCTACCATGGAACAAAATAAAATTCTCAGTATCTAGTATCTAATTCCCCACTCCGGTACTCTTGACTGGAAAATCCCATGGATGGAGGAGCCTGGTAGGCTGCAGTCCATGGGGTCGCTAAGAGTCGGACACGACTGAGAGACTTCACTTTCACTTTCATACATTGGAGAAGGGAATGGCAACCTACTACAGTGTTCTTGCCTGGAGAATGCCAGGGACGGGGGAACCTGGTGGGCTGCCATCTATGGGGTCGCGCAGAGTTAGACACGACTGAAGCGACTTAGCAGCAGCAGCAGCAGTATCTAATTAAAGAATGTCAGACATGCAAACTAGAAAAAAGTAAAACCCTTAATTAGGAGAAAAAGCTATCAATCAAAGCACTGACACAGATTTAACAAACAGAAGACAAGGGCATTGAAAGTTAATATAAATTTATTCCACATGGTTGAAAAGTAAGAGACCACTAAGACATAAAATAGATTAGAATTTAAATTCTACAAGTGAAAATTACAATGGTCAAAATAAAAACTGCACTGAATAGGATTATCGGAGATTAGACTGCAAAAGAAAAAAATTAAATTGAAACATTAGTTTCCAATGCCTAACTTCTATAATAAAATGAAACACACAGAAAAAAAAGAATTTCAGAACAGAAAAGAACAATGGAGATGTATTTATGTATACAACCATAAACAGCCTAGTATTCATATTATTGGAGTTCCTGAAATAAATGGGAGACAGAAGAAACAAAGGTCAAAGTTTACTAAAATTAGTGAAAACTAAAAATCGAGCCTACAGAATTCCTAGTACAAAAAGAAAACAAGAAAACCACATCAAGGCACGCCATAATCAAACTGTTCAAAACTAACGACAAAGAGAACAATTCATAGCAGCCATAGGAGGGGGAAAAAAGACATTTATGCACAGAGAAAAAAAGGAGAGCAGATTTCTCATCAGAACAACATATGCAGGAAGAGAGTAGCAATATCTTTAAAGTACTTCAAACTGTCAACCTAGAATTGTATATCAAGTCAAAGCATCTTTTTCACTTCAGAGTAATGGAAATAAAAACGACAATAAGCAAATGGGATCTAATTTAACTTAAAAGCATTTGCACAACTAAGGAAACTATAAACAAGGTGAAAAGACAGCCCTCAGAATGGGAGAAAACAATAGCAAACAAAACAACTGACAAAGGATTAATCTCCAAAATATACAAACATTTCATGAAGAACTGTTTCAATACAAGAAAAATGAACAATTTAATCAAAAGGTGGGCAAAAGACCCAAACAGACATTTCTCCAAAGAAGACATACAGATGGCTAATAAACACAAGAAAAGATGCTCAACATCACTCATTATTAGAGAAATGCAAATCAAAATCACAATGAGGCATCATCTCACATGGGTCAGAATAGTCATCATCAAAAATTCTACAAACAATAAATGCTGGAGAGGGTGTGGCAAAAAGGGAACCCTATTACACTGTTGATGCAAACTTATACAACCACTATGGAGAAGAGTATGGAGATTTCTTAAAAAACTGAAATAAAATTCCATACAACCCAGCAATCTCACTCTTGGGCATACACTCCAAGGAAATCAGAATTAAAACAGATTCATGTACCCTAATGTTCACTGTAGCACTATTTACAATAGTTAGGACATGGAAGCAACCTAGATGTCCATCGGCAGATGAATGGAAAAGGAAGTAGTGGTCCATATACACAATGGAATACTACTCAGCTATAAAAAGTAATGCATTTGAGTTAGTTTTAATAAGGTGGATGAACCTAGAGCCTGTTTAGAGTAAAGCAAGTCAGAAAGAGAAAGACAAATACCATATATCAATGCATGTATATGGAATCTAGAAAGATGGTACCAATGATCCTACGTACAGGACAGCAAATGAGACACAGACATAAAGAACAGACTTTTGGACTCAGTGGGCGAAGGAGATGGTGGGATGATTTGAGAGAACAGCGCTGAAACATATACATTACCATATGTAAAGGAGACAGACAGTGCGAGTCTGATGTATGAAGAAGGGCACCCAAAGCTGGTGCTCTGGGACAACCTGGAGGGACTGGGTGGGGAGGGAGGTGGGCAGGGGGTTCAGGAGGAGGGGACACATGTATACCTATGGCTGACTCATACTGACGCATGGCAAAACCCACAATATTGTAATTATGCACCAATTAAAATAAATTTTTAAAATGTAAAAAAAAAAAAAAAAGGTGAAATGAAAGACATAAAAAGCTGAAAGAATGTTAAAGAAAAGCCTTCAGATAGAAGAAAAATTATACTAGACTGAAATATGGATCAACTCAAAGGAGGGAAGAGCAGCAGAAATGATGACTCCAAGGGTAAATATATACTTGTTTCTTATTACTTAAGTCTCTTTAAGATGACTGAAGAAAAATAATAGCAAGCATTCATAACAAGTATAAGGAAACTGTATGAAAACACTAACGGAAAGGACAGGATGGGGGGGATGTAAATAAACTACTATAAAGTTCTTACAGGAGTGGCATAATATCACTTGAAGGTAGATAAGCTAAAGATGTATGCTGCTGGGACTTCCCTGGTGGTCCAGTGGCTGAGAATACACCTTGCAATGCAGGGGATGTGGATTCAACCCCTGCTCAGGAAACTAAGATCCCACATGCAGTGGGGCAATGCACGGCAACTACTGAACCTGCATAATCTGGAGCTGTGTACAACAACGGAAGGTTCCATTTGCTGGACACAGACTGGATGGATGGATAGAAAAGCCAGAACTGTATATATCCTGTCTTCAGGAGACTCACTTCAGACCCAGGGACACATACAGACTAAAACTGAAGGCATGGAAATCAAAAGAAGTAGCAAAACACATATCAGAGGGACTAGACTTTAGAAGAAAAACTGGAGACTTCTCTGGTGCTTCAGTGGTTAGGAAATCACCAGCCAATGCAGGGGACACAGGTTTGATCCCTGGTCCAGGAAGATTCCACATGCCCTGAGGGCAAGCCAGGTACCAACAACTACTACACTCCCTCCCCCATAAGCAATTCCTACAGTTGTCTCCCATCACCCACATCCACAGCCACATTTTCCTCTTCTTTAACATTTGCACTCAGGATAATCCTACCTGCATGAGTACACTGTATCATACACATATATACACTAACTCTGAATTCCTGCGGAATTATCCCATATGTCATCATTCTACATTTTTAGCTCCTTTCAAACTTGATACTGTCTTTTCCAGTAATATATAAACATATTCAAGTATCTGCACCTTAAAAAATATGGGAGTGAGGGAGGCACTTTGTTAAACCCATGTCTCCCACATATACCTTCTACCTCTATTATATCATAATGCACAGTCATAATTTAGTCCATGAAATCTGGCTTATAAATCCTCTTTTACAATGATAATATTCTTGATTAAGTTGCCAAAGATTTCTATTATTGCCTACACAAAGGCACATCTTTGTCATTTTTATCAGACTCTTCTCTGTTTTTGAGAAACTTTCATTTTCTCTTCACTTCTCAGTATACAAAGAATCAATCAAGAGACAGCATCCAAGAAGGAATGCAGACTCCAACCAAAACTCACAAGTTTCAAGAAGATAACTGAAATCTCAGAGACCTTTAAAAGAGGCACCTTTCATGGTCATAAAATTTGTACTCCAAACATTCCTTTTTTTGTTGTTTTGATGGGGTTGTGGAGGGAGTATAATTTCTAACAGAATTGTTTATTAGTACTGAAATGTAGATCAGGATAAATATGACAATACACCAGAATTCTGAGTATCTCTGGCATTTTCAATATTAACAGATAATTCAACACACAACAGAACAATACTAGGTATCAAATAAAGACATTACAATGAAAGCTGTTGGGCATCAATGACTGAAGAATACATGATCATTAATAACACAGTAAAGACACTGCTCAGCACGGACAACTCTTCCATTTATCATGGAAGACTCTAAGCATTTATAATGGCGAGCATATGCTCTGAAAAAAAATCACCATGGCATCTGCAACTATCCTATAAAAAGAAAAAAAGTACAAGCATTTCTCATTTTTCAGGGTTACTGCTATATTTCAAAAGCCCTCTTCAAAATTATTTTCTGAAAAGCAAATTCATTTTCCCACTTAAATGTACTCTTTTTACAACACACATCCATACACAGACACACCTACAACAAATTCTGGCTCAAACTTTTGAGGAAAATGTAATTTTAAAAGCTCCAATCCAATCACATTTCAGAAACCTTGAGTATACTGCAATTATTCTCTGCCTGCTGACAGTGTTCATAGATCCCATCCCTTTAATTCTTTTCTTACTACCTATTCTCAGATTTTCTCCCCTAAAGATCTCAGTACTCTTGCCTGGAAAATCCCATGGACAGAGAATCCTGGTAGGCTACAGTTCAGGGGGTCGCAAAGAGTCGGACACGACTAAGCGACTTGAATTCACTTCATTTCAAGGATCTCATGACTAATACTCAACACTTCAGAACTTGGTATCCTCTTGTCCTAGGCTATCATAGAAAATTCTGCCAAGGTTTTTAACCTTTTTAACCTTATGTAATATTTTCTATTATATAAAATGAGTCGGATCCTAATATTAACACAGATAAAATCTAAATTAAGGACATCACGTTAGTTTTGCTCATACTATGTACTACTCTAGGTTTCAAACTTTTGAAAATATATTAGCTAATATATTAGCTAATATATTTTCCAATAAAACAGAATTATATACAAGCACATTTTATTTCTAAGAATAAAAATCTTAAAATTACTAATCACATGGACCACTGTTAGAGGATGTTTTCCAGCTACTTCAGGGCCTACAATTAACAAAGGAAAAGAATGATAAATTGATCACCATAAGAATGAATGGACTTCCCTGGTGGTCCAGGGGCTAAGACTCTGCACTCCCAATGCAGGGGGCTGCGGTTCAATCCCTGGTCAGGGAACTATATTCCACATGCCACAACTAAGACCTGGCAAAGTCAAATAAACAAATAAAATAAATTTTTAAAAAATAAATGAAAGAATAGATGAAAAGAGAAAAGAGCAAATCTAAAAAGGAGAAAAAATTAAATATATCACATGACAACTATAAAAATGCTCATAAAACACCCTTAAAACGTAGGCAAAATATATGACTAGCTAATAAAATAAAATTAAAATAACATTTATAAAAATAGGCCAAAGTTCACTCATACATACATGCAAATTGAACAAAGTTCCTATTCCTTAAATGTACCTATGGCAAAGATTAAAAACCTCAATAATACTACAAGCAAGGAAGAGAAAAGTCATTCTCATATATGACTGGTAAGAGTGTAAATTGGTTAGTACAATGAAATATATAAATACAATTCCACTCTTAGAATTTATTTTACAGCTATGTTTAACTTGTATGCAAAAATACATGTACAAAACTATTCACTGCAGTATTATTTAGAGCAACACACTAGAAACTACCCAAGCCCAACAAAATGAAACTGATGAGAAATACTAGCTTATCTCTAAGGTTTACAACAGAATATTAAAGAGACTTTAAAATGGAAAAAAAAAAAAAAAGGCACATACATATGGGCTGGTAAGGAAAGATCTTTAAGATACACTGATTGGAAAGAAACAAGATTCAGATCAGTACAGGCATCTGCTGGTGTATCCCAGGGCCCTCTGAAGACCCAACATCTCCAGATGCAACATCTCCAGATGCTGAAGTCCCTTATTCAAAACGGCAGTCAGCCCTTTCCTATCCACGGGGTTTACATTCAATCAACCATGAATTGAAAGTACTTAGGAAAAAAATTTCAGAAAGTTTAAAAAACCAAAACCTAATCTGCAGAGAGTTGGCAACTATTTACACAGCATTTACACTATATTTACAACTATTTACATAGTATTTACATTGTACTGGGTATTAAAAGTAATCTATAGATGATTTAAAGTATATGGGAGAACATATGTAGGTTGTATATAAAAATACTATGCCTCTTTATATAAAGTACTTGAGCATCCCTGGATTCGGGTATCTGTTAGTGTCCTGGAACCAACCTCCTGGTGATAACAAGAGATGACTGCAATGATATGTTATCTCTGGTATGCAGGTCACAGACCCAGAAAATGGACAAGTGTTACATATAGTTGCCAGATAAAACACAAGACACCCAGGAAATTTTTAATTTCAAGTTAAAAAACTTTTTTAGTTTAAGCATGTCCAAACATTTGTTAAATCTGGCAACCCTAGTTATATAACATTGTGTAAGGCACAAGTTCAGTCGCCTCAGTTTCTGCATCTGGAAAATACCTGGGACAGTCTATGACTTCTTCTAGTTCTAAAATCAGTTCTATGATTTTTTTTTTTTTTTTAGTTCCAAAATTCACAGGTTTTAAAACTCCCTAGAATTCTGGCATTTTACAAAAAATTCAACATACACCCAGGATAATATTCAGACAAATTAACAACTTCTAATAATCCTTCACTGAATCCTTCCAATCCCTGAAAACAGGCATTCTTCAAGGTCGTATTCTTGTTTTCTTACTTTATACCACTCTACATGCTCAGGAATTCTTTTGTTTCACATATATGTGGATAATTTCCCTCTCCGGTCAACTATGAAATTAATAGAAAGCTTCAAAATATCTGTAACATCAAAATTAACACAGCTAACAAAGAAGACTGTCTTCAGACCACAACACAAGGTTTTAGTGAGTGCCCATATTAGTGTTTCTATCAGAAGTTTATGATACAACATACCAACATGAAGCAATTACAGAACCAAAAGGAATATTAACAATATGAGACTGCTTACATGCTCTTCTTAGCAGCAGTCACAGAAGTAAATACCTACAGGTTACCCAACTGTTAAGCCAATCCAAATGATATCAGGAAATAAGAGCTTCATCCCACTTCTACATGTTTCTAGCAACTGGGACTGGAGATAGTCTACCTTCCAGAGTACCTGGAATGAAACCTGGACAATTATATATGTGGACAGCCTCAGACATTCTCTAAACCCTGCCATGTTTATCCAGTCAGTATAACTGAATTTCTCCTTTCATTTCCTAGGAACAAAGCCCTGATTTGAACCAGAACCCATCTGACTGGGCCTCCCATCATTCAGTCTAGATTTTGCCAGCTTCCCTTCCTCCATTCTACTGAAAGCTACACATCAGGCTTTATAATAAACAGCTTCAGATGAAGTAACTAACAAAAGTGATTTACCAGACTCAGGACCCCAAACCACAAAGCTTATACCTACTACTGCCACCAATGAATTCTATTACTTCCTAAAATCTTTTCCTTTAGCGTCCCATTCATTTGGTGGTACTTTAAAGCATAGTTTAACAATCATTCAAGTACAGGTTAGTTATTATCCTCTGGATACACATTTTCTACTTATGGCTATTTCAAACAGTGTCAACCCTATGGCTAAAGCAAGTTTCCTAGGAATGACCCACTGAACCTGGGATTCCTGACTGAATAACTCAGCCCTATATATAAGTGCTACAGGGACAAGAATAACAAAAGCAGTTAGTGCTACTGATTTTTCTAATCATTATATGTTCAGTCACTATCTTAACTATATTTTGCTTTCAAAACCTCTAACATTAGCTATAAATCCTGTCAACTATCAAAGTAGATTTCCTTCTCTGCAAAACCACCACCAAAATTCATGCTTCCCTCTGCAAGATCTTTCACGTATCTTTTTCACTTCATATCTGGGCTATGGCAGCATATTTTCCTTCAGTCTCCCAGACCTCCAGTAGGCATGTGATATTGACAGTTATGACTGTGTGCTTAAATATGTATTAATTTCATTTGAAAGTAATATGGCAGTACTAACAAAATCTGACCAACCTGGACAACATATTAAAAAGCAGAGACATTACTTTGCCAACAAAGGTCCACCTAGTCAAAGCTATGCTTTTTCCAGTAGACATATATGGATGTGAGAGTTGGACTATAAAGAAAGCTGAGCTCTGAAAAAATGATGCTTTTGAACTGTGGTGTTAGAGAAGACTGTTTTGAGTCCCTGGACAGCAAGGAGATCAAACCAGTCAATTCTCAAGGAAATCAGTTCTGAATATTCAGTGGACGTACTGATGCTGAAGCTGAAACTCTAATACTTTGGCCACCTGAAGTGAAGAACTGACTCATCTGAAAAGACCCTGATGCTGGGAAAAGTTGAAGGGGGGAGGAGAAGGGGATGACAAAGGATGAGATTGTTGCATGGCATCACCGACTCAATGGGGAAGCCTGGCATGCTGCAGTCCATGGGGTTGCAAAGAGTTGGGCATGACTGAGCGACTGAACTGAACTGAACAAAATCTACCAAAATATTTTATGTAGCATATCCATTTATAAGAACTATTAAAGTCATTTAGCTATACAGATTGCAAAAAAGCAAGTTTTGAGGAAATATTCACTACTGAATTCATCTTTCAGCTTTTTGTTAAATAAACTGAAATGAAATACAATATATAAAATGAAACTACTGAACTGTTAAAGGTGCATATCTTATCTCTTACATCAAATTTAAGAAAAAAAATCATAACATATCTAATCAGTAACTGATGCTCTAAAAAGTACAGTTCAGTATCTTGAATCCTCTGGACTTTTGTATTCATTTATCAGGTTTAGAAAACAAATGACAGAATACCTGGTAAGTGAAGATTTTGTATCCTGTAGATGTTCTTTTGTCACAGAGTCATCTCTCAAGCCTTCCTCCTGTGATTTTTCTCTCACGTCTTCTGAAACGTATCCATGGTCAACACTTGTTTTTAGTGGTTTTTGATTTGAATGTTTCCTGTCTCCCCTCCCAAATCGACTCCAGCATGATAAACTTTCTTCACTGTTCTCTGTGGATTTTTGAAAACCACAATGCACAAAATCTTGAGGGACTACTGCTGAAGATGAACTAGATGGTTCAAAATTCCTGTCCTTGCTATGAAATGACACTTCTTCATCATCAGAGGGTCTTAAGAATTTAGCTCTTAAATTTACATGAGAAGAAAATTCTTGATTTTTCCTTGGACTGGGTTCTCTTCTATATGTTTCTGAAAACACAGATCTACCATCTTTTTCATCACCACCAAACTTATCTTTAGTGATACTGTTTGCAATATCTGTTGTATTATATCCACCTCTTGAACTTTTATTATATTTTACCAAGTCTGATTTTCCACTTTCTTGACTACTGTGTGCTCTATCTGAGTATGTTGGTTTCTTCCACCGTTCTCGTCTACCATCTTCTTTTGTAAATGCAGCTTTTTCAGCTTCTTTTAATTTCAACTGAAATACTTCCATTGACTAGAAAGGAGGAAAAATTCAACAAGATATTTAAAATTAAAAATGGCTCAATGACTTGTACTCCACATGCCACTGTGTCATGATACATTGTCATGTAGTACAATGAAAGAAAAAACTTAAAAAGGGGAATGAAAGACCTTTACAATCATCCTAAATGACATAGGCTGAAATATGTACCCCTTCCAAAGTCATATGTCAAACCCCTAACCCATAGAACCTCAGAATGTGACATTTGTAAAAAGGATCTTTAAAGAGGTGATTGGAGTTGGTGATGGGGACAGGAAGGCCTGGCGTGCGGCAATTCATGGGGTCGCAAAGAGTGGGACACGACTGAGCGACTGAACTGAACTGAACTAAGTTAAAATGAGGTCAATGGGTTATGCCTTAATCCAGTATGATTGCTATGCTTGTAATGAGAAGAACGTGGACACACAAAGAGATAAGCACACACAGAGTATATGCACACACAGAGAAAATACCATGTGAGGACAGAGCTAGAAGGCAGATACTTATGAAATAAGAAGAAATGCCTTAGAAGAAACCAAACCCTTTAACATCTTGATCTTGAACTTCAATTCTCCTGAACTTTAGGAAAATAAATTGCTGTTGTTTAAATCACCCAGGAACTGTGTTGTGGCAGCCTGAGCAAAGAAACACATTGCTATAAAATGAGTATTTCAAAAAATATGAATAATCAAAGAAAAATTACCAAATAATAAAAAAATTCTGGGAGCTCAAAAGAAGCCATTTAGACCAAATGCCCAGCAGTAAAACAAAACAGAATTCAGAAATCAGTAAAGACATAATATTTTAAAAGGCATTTCCTACTATCAGTGAGATTCAAGATGTTACTGCATTGCTAAAACAAAACAGACTCTTATGAAAAGAAGAGCAAGAAAGACAAAGAAAACTATGTTCTAAGATAGGCAGGTAAACTGAGCGACTGAACTGAACTGAACTAAGTTAAAATGAGGTCAATGGGTTATGCCTTAATCCAGTATGATTGCTATGCTTGTAATGAGAAGAACGTGGACACACAAAGAGATAAGCACACACAGAGTATATGCACACACAGAGAAAATACCATGTGAGGACAGAGCTAGAAGGCAGATACTTATGAAATAAGAAGAAAGGCCTTAGAAGAAACCAAACCCTTTAACATCTTGATCTTGAACTTCAATTCTCCTGAACTTTAGGAAAATAAATTGCTGTTGTTTAAATCACCCAGGAACTGTGTTGTGGCAGCCTGAGCAAAGAAACACATTGCTATAAAATGAGTATTTCAAAAAATATGAATAATCAAAGAAAAATTACCAAATAATAAAAAAATTCTGGGAGCTCAAAAGAAGCCATTTAGACCAAATGCCCAGCAGTAAAACAAAACAGAATTCAGAAATCAGTAAAGACATAATATTTTAAAAGGCATTTCCTACTATCAGTGAGATTCAAGATGTTACTGCATTGCTAAAACAAAACAGACTCTTATGAAAAGAAGAGCAAGAAAGACAAAGAAAACTATGTTCTAAGATAGGCAGGTAGTGAAGAGCACAACAGAAAGTGTTGACTCCAAATCTGCAAACTCAACACTAGCCTAGGAATTTGCTATACTTGGGAAAAGATGGTAAACAAATATAAGTTATAGCAAAAAGACACATGGACAATTAATTCTACAGAACATGCATATACTTTCAGAAGGAAAAACCAGACAGTAGAAGCATTAACAAAAAAATTTCCCCAGCTAATTTTCTAGATCCAAAGGTCTCATCCAATAGCCTTAGGGGAGGGAAGAAAGTGAAGCATACAGAAACTCATACATAAAAAAATCCTAATTCCTGAATCTCAAAATTTGTGCAGAAAATAAATTTTTCACAAAGATCAGATCAGAGGAAGGAGTGAACGTGAACAAGTAAACAAAGGGGAGTTAGGTAAACAACATTCTGCCAACAAAGGAAAGGAAGTTAAGACTGTTAACAACTTTTCACTAAGTGCTAGAAGATCATGAAGTGAAGATGAAATTTTGAAAAATAATTCTAAGGTAATAATTCTAAATAAAAATTCAATTCAGTCAAATTATCTTTCCTTGACATGTACAGAAGAAAGGCATTTTCCAAAATGCAGCATATCAGAAAGTACATTACTTACATTAAGCCAAACAGTAAATGAGTTAGGGCAGGTATCTTTGAAAAAAGGAATTCAGGCCATAAACTAAATGGCAAATGTAATGGTTAAGTCTAAATAATTGTTCTTATAGTTGTGAAGAATACAACTGTCAAGGATAACATACATATTTTTTAAACTTATAGTAAACTGTAATTAACATTTTTAAATCTTTCCATAAAATCTTAGAGTTGAGATGGAAAGTCATTATCTTAGACGAGGTAGAGATAATCCATTATATCAAATTATTTTTTTAAATCTAGGCTTAACATGTTTCTTAAATTTAATGACAACATGAACAGAATGAAAATGATGGCAGTAAAGGGGAATATTTTTGCAATTTAAGCATTAACTCATAGGTAACCTTTTTCTTTCTTGGTTATACATAAATTAACAGTATCTTTATAATTAGTGGCTTCTAAAATTCAATAAAATATGGTAATAACAAAAACAACAAGAACAGTAGCTGACACAACTTATCCAATGCTTATTGTACTACACTTTTGAATAGGGTCTACATAGAATGTCTAGGTTGAAATTTATTCATGAATTTCATAATCTTGGTTATTTAAACTCAGCCTCAGTTTCCTCATTTACTAAATAAAACTAATACTATAATTGTGGCTATTAAATAAATTTAATTATACATGAAGTAATACATCAGTAGCTGGCAGATGAAAAGCATTCAAATTATTATTAGTGCTCACAACAATTCTATGAGAATGATACTAATAATCGTGTCTTTAAAACAAAAAGTAAAATGAAGCTTAAGATCACACAGCAAGAGTAACAAACCTGATATTGAAATTCAAGACTATAACTATACAGCAAATGTTTTTAACCATTATGTCAAATGCCTGATTCTTAACTGTTTCAGAGAATTCAAAAATTATATAAAACTTCAAAGTTTCAAAAATAAACTTATAATAACCCTTAAAAGATAAAAAGAAAAATAAAGATAATACATATAAAGATATAAACAAACACACAGAAAGATGCTCAACGTCACTCATTATCAGAGAAACGCAAATCAAGACCACAGTGAGATACCACCTCACACCAGTCAGAATGGCTGTGATCCAAAAGTCTGCAAGCAATAAATGCTGGAGAGGNTCCTGGAGGAGGGCATGGCAACCCACTCCAGTATTCTTGCCTGGAGAATCCCATGGACAGAGGATCCTGACAGGCTATAGTCCATGAGATCACAAAGAGTCAGACACAACTGAGCACAGCACACATATAGCTAGATAGATGGATAGCTAGTTTATCTATATATAGATTATAGATGTATGTCTATCTATATATGTATCTGTATGAAGATAGTTATTATAGGGATAGGCTCATGTGATTATGATCTTCCCTCTACAAGCTGGAGACCCAAGAGAGCCAGTGGTGTAATTCAGTCAAATTCCAAAGGCCCGAGAACCAGACACATCGATGTCCAAGGACAGGGGAAGTCAACGGCCCACTTCAAACAGAGAAAGAGAGCAAATTCACTCTTTTTCCATCTTTCTGTCATATTCAAGCTCTCAATACATAGGATGATGCCCACCCATGTGGTGGGCACATCTTCACTCAGTCTATGAATTGCAATGCTAATCTCTTCCAGAAATACCCTCGCAGACACATGCAGAATTAATGCTTTAGCAGCCAAGCTGACACTTGAAATTAACAACTGATGATGTACCTTTGAGTTAGCTGCCTTCCCTTTCTTGTCTCACTCCTCCACTCTCTCACCTCACTCCTCTCCTTGCACTCAAATTCTTGTCTTGGGGGCTGCTTCTGGGAGAATCCAAACTGACACATAGTCCCCACTAGTTGTGAGATCTCGAGCGTGTTACTTAAATTCTCTGTGCCTCAGCATTCTGGTCTGTAAGTGAGAATACTTTTACTTATAGAATTATATTATGAGGATGAGATGAGCTAAACTGAGCTTGGAAAAATGCCTGAAAACAGAAAACGCTATAAATATTAGATATTATTATTCTCAAGGTCTAGCAAAGGGCCTGGCATATGCTAAGGCTTCAGAAAATGTTTGCTGGTTAAAGCACATTGAGTCTCTCAGGATGGAGGAACTCTGTCTATTACACCTCTTCACTCCACGTTAGTCAGGGCCTTCCGGTTGCCAAGAACTCACTCAAGCTAACACAAGCAAGACAGCCTGTTTGAAGGATGCACCTGCAGGAACAGAGACAGGCATCTCTAGGAAACTGCAGAACCACCAGCCAGGCAGACCAGACCAGGAGCATCACTGGGGACACGATGGTGTTCAGATTCCCTGAACAGCGCTGCGTGGTAGTCACTCCGTCATGTCCGACTCTTTGCAAACCCACAAACTATAGTCCAACAGGCTCCTCTGTCCAAAGGATTCTCCAGGCAAGAATACTGGAGTGGCTTGCCATTCCCTTCTCCAGAGAATCTTCCTGACCCAGGTATTGAACCCTGGTCTCCTGGATTGCATGCAGATTCTTTACTGTTTGAGCTATAGGAACAACACTAACGAACAGATTATCTTGTCACCCTCCTCGACCGGCAGAATGTTTTTGTTATCTTCCCTCTAGAGACCTATCGCTCACACGGCTCATCTGCTCCCTCTGTCTTGCCTCTCTTTGTACAACCTTCTGGTTCCACGGAGGTCTCTGAGTTTCCAGTCACATCTCCTTCCTCTGTGAGTTCTGATCCAGGTGAAAACTGCTCATAGGAGTCAAACTGGGGTGAAGACATCAGCTCTGGTGTGATAAAGCTATGCTGAGAAACACGGTATAGACTTGTGACAAGAGGCGAGGATTCCACTCCTTCCCCCACCTCCCAGGCTAGACCTTGATTCTTCCCTGCTTTCTAGCTGATGAGCCCCCCCGTCCACTGAGCAAGAAAAGACCAGACAGGGGAGGGAATACAGGTCATCTCACTACCCAGGAGCAGGAGCCGAAAACAGATGTTCCTAACAGCAGGGCGATTGTGAAACCAGTTCTTGAAAGAGATTGATCTGACCACTCTCAAACCTGTTCCCAGGCTCACCAACAGATCATCTCTTCACCATTATTGTTAGAGTGAGAAGAGGAGGGGGAGGAGGAGGGATGGAGTGATACCCTCTCTGATACTTTCAAAAGGGTAGAAAATGTTATTTTAATGGACTATGGCAGACTAACTCTGGTAAATACTGTTTTACTTATAAATCCTAAAGCAGGTTTGACTGTATCTTATTTAGAGGAAAAAAAACTTAAAAAAAAATAAAGTACATAGATTTAAAACAACACAATGTAGAAATACTGTGTATAGAAACACCGAATAGTAGAGAGTGTTGCAGATTGTGGTAAATGAGCTTACGTGTCTATTCTGAAGGGCATACACAAATTCCATGTGACAGTGGCTCTGTGGGTTAAAGGTATACAGAAATTCTCAGGATTTACAGAGCTCTTTGTCTCCTGTGACCAAGGTCAATGTCAAAACAAATAATCTAGAGGTTTCCTGGATTCCTGTACCTCCCTGAGCTGTTGATTTTATGGCCATCACTGAACAGGCAGGAAGCCGGGGGCAAAGAAGAGAGATTTTCTATAGTCTTGGATGGGTCTTGTGACCCTAGCCAGTGTTTAGGTGGGCATGGTCTTAATTGTCCTCCAGTTTTTGCTGCTACTGTGGCAGGTTTGACCCTACCAGGACATGGAAAGTAGGAGATAGCTGTGTTGATATAAGATTGGTTGACTTCCCCGAAGAAATGGGAGATCCAGGTTTTTATGTAGAACCATTTTGTTTCTTAACAGCTTTATTGGTTTATACTTGGAATAGAATAAACTGCACTTAAATTGTGAAGCTTGCTAGGTGGTTCAGTGGTAAAGAATCCCCATTAAGCAAAAGAAGTGGGTTTGATCCCGAGTCAGGAAGATTCCCTGGAGAAGGAAATGGCAACCCACTCTAGTATTCTTACCTGGAAAATCCCATGGACAGAGAAGCCTCGTGGGCTACAGTCCATGGATCACAAACGTATTGGGCATGACTTAGCAACTAAACAACAAATAGCAGACTAGGCAGGGGAGGGATGAAACTTTTTTTTCTTGAAGCTACTAACTGACCACCACTGCCTATGTCACTAGTTCAGTTTCCCAGGGTAGAGGACCTGACGGGCCCAGGGACTCATCTTCACCTCTGAATAGCTAGTCTATGAATTGCTACCTCAAAGGCGATTGGTCAACCTACCCCTTAGTGCAAGCTGAAATTACCCTGTTCATTTATTTGTTTATCATCTGCCCATACCCCAGCTAGGATGTCCCTGAGGAATGGGAATCTTGTCTGGTGTGGCCTTTGTTTCATCCCCAGCATCTAGAAAGGTACATGACACAAAGTAGGAGCTGGATAAATACTTACTGAACATAAGATTGCTCTATCACTCAGGGAACCCAGCTCTAGCCCGCAGCTTATTTAGCCCATGGAGCAAAGTCCCTCAGGTAATGAGACCCC
Organism: Oreotragus oreotragus; assembly: GCA_006410675.1. Taxonomy (NCBI): domain Eukaryota; kingdom Metazoa; phylum Chordata; class Mammalia; order Artiodactyla; family Bovidae; genus Oreotragus; species Oreotragus oreotragus. The sequence goes on from SJYX01009051.1 coordinate 108,343, forward strand.
ACTCACCTAGAAGACAATTGAGTTTCTGTTGTCATGGTAGTGTGCCTCTGATCCTCATAAAAGCAACTCAGCCAAATGTTCCTTCCAACCACTGAAATCTTTTTGAGAGATGTTCTGGCCAACATAACTTTCTCTATCTTATTCTATTTGCAGTGATTTTTTTTTAGCCCTTCTTGAAACTGGACCACTGCCCTGATTACCTGCTTCTTAATCCAACTCCCTCTGCACCAATACCCTTGATTAACACATTTCCCATAGACAATAAACTCTTCCTCCAGCTCACAATCCAGGGCATTATTTAACAGAAACCTAAATCCAGCACACTAATGAAAACAGCTATTGCAAATAATCCTTTAAAGGGATTTTAAGTACCCACTACCTACTAAAACTGATGCAAATTAACGACCTTTTGGGGGCTTCTAAAAATCCACTATTCTTTTACCCAGAATGGAGAGTCGATGAGGTCACAGATAATAAGAAGCACCAGGACAAGTCAATCCCAAGCTTCATCACTGCTGAGCCTGACACAGTGTTAGAAGGGAAAGTGCCCTGAAGAGCTCAGAAGAACAAGGACATCAGCGTTGCTGAGACAGACAGAGATGCCCCAAAGGAAGGGGCTTTGTCCCAATTTCCTCGCATTGGTCAGAGGGACTGGGAAACTTAAAAGCTGAGCTGCACTCCTGAATAAATAAGACCTGCTGGTTGACTGTGCAGATCAGAGATAATATATGAGAAGTGCCAGCACAGAGCAGATGCTCAGTAAAGGCTAACTGTTGTTAAGATGAGAGGCGCACACCGGTGCCAGGAGAGTAGGGACCTGGAGAAAGAGGATCAGACCAGAAGCAGGGATGTCTAGGCACCAAAAGGAGTTTTGTGCTCTAAGCAAAGTGGAGGCTCTGGAGCTCTGAGTTTTGTAGCTCCAGGACATGGGTTTAAGGGCCTCTACGAAGGGTCAGTTTAGGAAGGTCCTAAGTTAGCTGGGTGGCTCAGTGGTAAAGAATACACCTGCAACCCAGAAGACACAGGAGACGTGCGTTTGATCCCTGGGTTGGGAAGATCCCCTGGAGGAGGAAATGGCAACCCACTCCAGTTTTCTTGCCAGGAAAAGTCCCATGGACAGAGGAGCCTGGTGGGCTAGCAGGCATGTAAGTTAGTTGACAAGTTGAGAGGGCAGAACAGAGGCTTCCCCTAAAGGGAAGAAGACCTCTCCTGAGGCCAGGGTGAATCTCTCCAATGCTGAGAGTCTATGCTAAACCAGAAGAATCTTTCCTTGAATTCCTCTTAAAATTCACAGTGTACTCTCTCTACCCCTTCTCACCATCCCTGTCCTCTGATTTACAGCTTTAGGTTCACCTCCTCCAGGAAGCACTCCTAGACTTTTGCAAGCTACATACTGCTTTTCCCTTCTCTATATCCCTATGACATTCACAATCTGCAGCAAACAGTCTAGGCTGCTTTTCTCACTTTACACCTTACTGGTTTCTGGTAAGGGGTTTCCCAGGTGGCACGAGTGGTAAAAAACCCACCTGCCAATGTGAGACCTTGAAGCCCTCTTGAGGGTTCAGACTCTGGCTCATAGCCTCATGTATCCCTCACAGTTATGTTTTTAATCTAAGGCTTTTCATGCTGTAATATGCACATGAATTCCCTGGAGATCTCTTGAACCTGTAGATACTGATTCTGCAGGTCTTGCATAGGGCCGGTGACTCTGCATTTCTAACAAGCTTCCAAGTGATGTCGTTGCTACTTTGAGTAGCAAGGATGTAGAGCATCTTACCAACATTGTTTCTTCAAGCTTTCAATGCGTTACATATCTGAAAAGACAACAAGTCTACTCCAGGAATTCTCTGAGCCTTTAGTGGGTATTATGGGCATCAAAGAAGAAGTTATGGTGGGCAGTGTCTCCCAACAGAAGCCTCTGTTCAAGGGCCGTCCTATAGCATTTATCTCATTATCAGACACACGTCAGTTGCTAATAATAAGAACAAATATTTATTGTATCCTCACTACAGGCCAAGCATTTTAGACATATCATCTTATATAATGATTCCACTGAACACTGTGAGGTACATACTACAGGGCTCCTCAATTTAGAAGAGGAGATGGAAGCTAAGAGGAGTTAAGCCATGTGCCCAGGTGTGTGTGGTAGAGTCAGGAACTGAACCCCATTAGTTTTGACTCCAGGGTCCTCCATTTTAACCACCGCACTTGATCTCTAAGCCTGGGCCCACAAATCTTCCTTCTGCCATGAATAATTAATATTTAAGAGTCCTAACTTGGTGAGGGTGGACCTCTGTCTCAACAGCAATCAGTGTTGTCTAGGTGTTCTTTTTTTTTTTTTTTGGATGATGTGGGGTGGGAGGTGGGAGGGGGGTTCATGTTTGGGAGTTCGTGTACACCCGTGGCAGGTTCGTGTCAATGTATGCCAAAACCAATAGAGTACTGTAAAGTAAAATAAAGTAAAATGGAAGCTCTAAGGAAAAAAAACAACTTATAATGGAAAAAAAATGCAAAATAAAATATTAACAAATTTAATTAAGTAGAATATTAAAGTAAATGCCATGATCAAATAGGAGTTAAAGAATCCAAGAACGGCCCGAAGATAGAAAATATGTTCAAACAATTCACCTCATTAACAAAAGAAAAAAATAATTTTATCTCAAAGGATATCAAAACAATTATTTCATAAAAATTAGATACTCACTCCTAATTTAAAAGCAAATTAACAAAAAAGCATCTTTCAATAAACCGTGAATGCAAAGATACTTTTTAAACATGACAATCTTCATCTTAAAGGCAATTAAACACAGAAGAAAGGTGTCTATATCAAAATCCTAAAATTCTATTTCAAGAATACAAGAAAGTTTAAATACTGTAATACTGAGCAGGAAAAAGTAATCAACATTTCCATGTAACTATTTTCCCAGATAAGCCAGTTTAAAAGAGCTATAGATGTAATGACAAGAGTTTTTTAAAAATGGGCAGACTAATACCAGTCAAGTCAGAAAACGTAAAGGAAGAAAGACTAAAGGAAGAAAGACTCAATATATACTTGAAAAAAATAAAAAATATACTGAGGATAAGGATATATATGTAACAACAAATGGAGAAATACACTGAAAAGAATAAATGAAAATTTGAACTGATGAATAACCAGTATTTTAGGATGAGATAATTCAATATTGTTATTCAGTCACTCAGTCATGTCTGATTCTTTGTGACCCCAGAACTGCAGCCAGGCGTCCCTATACTTCACCATCTCCTGGACCTTGCTCAAACTCATGTCCACTGAGTCGGTAATGCCATCCAACTACCTCGTCCTCTATCGTGCCCTTCTCCTGCTGCCTTCAATATTTCCCACCACCAAGGTTTTTTCTAATGAGTCTGTCCTCCGCATCAGGTGGCCAAAGTATTAACCTTCAGCTTCAGCATCAGTCCTTCCAATGAATATTCCGGGTTGATTTCCTTTAGGATTGACTGGCTTCATCTCCTCACAGTCCAAGGGACTATCAGGAGTCTTCTCCAACACCACAGTTCAAAAGCATCAATTCTTCAGTGAACAGCCTTCTTCGGTCCAATTCTCACACCCATACGTGACTACTGAAAAAACCATAGTTTTGACTATCCAGACCTTTGCAGGCAAATCAATGTCTCCGCTTTTTAACACACTGTCTAGGTTGGTCATAACTTTTCTTCTAAGCAGCAAGCATCCTTTAATTTCATGGCTGGAGTCACCATCTGCAGTGACTTCGGAGACCAAGAAATAAAGTCTGTCCTCACTGTTTCCACTGTTTCCCCATCTATTTGCCATGAAGTGATGGGACTCAATGCCATGATCTTATTTTTTGGAACATTTGAGTTTTAAGCCAGTATTTTCACTCTCCTCTTTCATCTTCAAGAGCCTCTTTAATTCCTCTTTGCTTTCAGCCATAAGGGTGATGTGATATGTGATATGATATCTGAATCTCTTGAGGTTATTGATACTTCTCTTGATTCCAGCTTATGCTTTATCCAACCCAGAATTTCTCATAATGTACTCTGCATATTAAGTTAAATAAGCAGTGTAACAATATATAGACATAACGTACTCCTTTCCCAATTTTGAATCAGTCTACTGTCCCATGTCCAATTCTAACTGTTGATTCTAGACCTGCATACAGGTATCCCAGGAGACAGTTATGGTGGTCTGATAGTCTCACATCTTGAACAACTTTCCACAGTTTCTTGTGGAAAGGCTTTAGTGTAGTCAATGAAGTAGATGTTTTTCTGGGATTCTCTTGCTTTGCCTAGGAGCCAATGAACGTTAGAAATTTGATCTTTGGTTCCTCTGCCTTTTCTAAATCCAGGTTGAATATATAGGAGTTCTTGGCTCATATACTTTTGAAGGCTTGCTTGGAGAATTTTGAGCATTACTTTGTTAGCATGTGAAATAAGTGCAATTGTGTAGTAGTTTTAACATTCTTTGGCATTGCCTTTCTTTGGTACTGGGATGAAAATTGATCATTTCCAGTCCTGTAGCTACTATTGAGGTTTCCATATTTGCTGGCATATTGAGTTCAGCACTTTCAGAACATCATCTTTCAGGATTTGAAATAGATCAGCTGGTATTCTATCACCTCCAATATCTTTGTTCGTAGCAATCCTTCCGAAGGCCCACTTGACTTCGCATTCCAAGATGTCTGAGTTTAGGAGAGTGATCACACCATTGTGGTTATCTGGATCATTAAGATCTTTTTTGTATACTTTTGTGTATTCTTGTCACCTCTTTATATCTTCTGTTTCTGTTAGGTCTGCACCATTTCTATCCTTTATTGTGTCCACTTCTTCAGGAAATGTTCCCTTCAATTCACTTCAGTTCAGTCGCTCAGTTGTGTCTGACTCTTTACAACGCCATTAACCACTGCACGCCAGGCCTCCCTGTCCATCACCAACTCCCGCAGTCCACCCAAACCCATGTCCATTGTGTCAGTGATGCCATCCAACCATCTCTTCCTCTGTCATTCCCTTCTACTCCTTCTCTCAGTCTTTCCCAGCATCAGGGTCTTTTCAGATGAGTCAGCTCTCTGTAGCAGGTGGCCAAAGTATTAGAGTTTCAGCCTCAACATCAGTCCCTCCAATGATCACTCAGGACTGATCTCCTTTAGGATGGACTGGTTAGATCTCTTTGCAGTCCAAGGGACTCTCAAGAGTCTTATCCAACACCACAGTTCAAAAGCATCAATTCTTCAGTGCTCAGCTTTCTTTATAGTCCAACTCTCACATCCATATATGACTACTGGAAAAACGTGGTATCTCTAATTTTCTTGAAGAGATCTCTAGTCTTTCCCATTCTATTGTTTTCCTCTATTTCTTTGCATTATTCAGTTAGGAAGATTTTCTTATCTCGCCTCGCTATTGGGACTCTGATTCACATTGGGTTTATCTTTCCTTTTCTCCTTTGCCTGTCACTTCTCTTCTTTTCTCAGCTATTTGTAAGGCCTCCTCAGACAACCATTTTGCCTTTTTGCATTTCTTTTTCTTGGGGATGGTTTTGATCATTGCCATCTGTCAGTACAGTTCAGTTCAGTCGCTCACTCGTGTTGGACTCTTTGCCACCCCATGAATCGCAGCACGCCAGGCCTCCCTATCCATCACCAACTCCCGGAGTTCACTCAGACTCACGTTCATCGAGTCAGTGATGCCATCCAGAAATCTCATCCTCTGTCATCCCCTTCTCCTCCTGCCTCCCCCTCCCAGCACCAGAGTCTTTTCCAATGAGTCAACTCTTTGCATGAGGTGGTCAAAGTATGGGAGTTTCAGCTTTAGCATCATTCCTTCTAAAGAAATCCCAGGACTGATCTCCTTCAGAATGACCTGCCTCTTGAGAAACCTATATACAGGTCAGGAAGCAACAGTTAGAACTGGACATGGAACAACAGACTGGTTCCAAATAGGAAAAGCAGTACGTCAAGGATGTATATTGTCACCCTGCTTATTTAACTTATATGCAGAGTACATCATGAGAAACACTGGGCTGGAAGAAGCACAAGCTGGAATCAAGATTGCCAGGAGAAGTATCAATAACCTCAGATAGGCTGAGGACACCACCCTTATGGCAGAAAGTGAAGAGGAACTAAAAAGCCTCTTGATGAAAGTGAAAGTGGAGAGTGAAAAAGTTGGCTTAAAGCTCAACATTCAGAAAACAAAGATCATGGCATCTGGTCCCATCACTTCATGGGAAATAGATGGGGAAACTGCCACCTGTACTGTGTTACAAATCTCTGTCCATAGTTCTTCAGGCACTCTATCAGATCTAATCCATTGAGTCTATTTGTCACTCCCACTGTATACTCATAAGGGATTTGATTTAGGTCATACACCCATGGCCTAATGGATTTCCCTACTTTCCTCACTTGAAGTCTGAATTTTGCAACTAGCAGTTCATGATCTGAACCAGGGAGTTTTTGCTGACTTCATCTTCCACTCCAAGAATATAATTACTCTGATTTTGGTACTGACCATCTGGTGATGTTCACCAGATGTCCACCATCTCTTGCATTGTTGGAAGAGGGTGTTTGGTATGACCATTGCATTCTCTTGGCAAAACTCTGTTAGCCTTTGCCTTGCTTCATTTTGTACTCCAAGGCCAAATCTGCCTGTTATGCCAGGTATCTCTTGACTTCCTTGCATTCCAGTCAACTGTGATGAAAAGGACATCTTTTTTGGGTGTTAGTTCTAAAAGGTCTTATAGGTCTTCATAGAACTGCTCAACTTNGCCTTGCTTCATTTTGTACTCCAAGGCCAAATCTGCCTGTTATGCCAGGTATCTCTTGACTTCCTTGCATTCCAGTCAACTGTGATGAAAAGGACATCTTTTTTGGGTGTTAGTTCTAAAAGGTCTTATAGGTCTTCATAGAACTGCTCAACTTCAGCTTCTTCAGCATTAGTGATTAGAGGCATAGACTAGGATTACTGTGACACTGAATGGTTTGCCTTGGAGACGAATAGAGATCATTCTATTGTTTTTGAGACTGCAATCAAGCCCTGAATTTCGGACTCTTTTGTGGACTATGAGGCTACTCTCTTTCTTCTAAGAGATTTGCCCTCAGTAGCAGATATAAAGGTCATCTGAATTAAATTCACCCATTCTAAACCATTTTAGTTCACTGATTCCTAAAATGCTGACGTTCACTCTTGCAATCTCCTGTTTGATCACTCCCAATAAACCTTGATTGATGGACTTAACATTCCAATGCAATACTGTTCTTTAAAGCACCCGCACCCGATTTTACTTTCACCACAAGACACACTGACAGCCGGGCGTTGTTTCTGCTTTGTTGAATACAGATTGTTTCAGCCTCTATTCCTTCTGGAGCTATTTCTCCACTCTTCCCCAGTAGCATATTGGGCATCTACTGACTTGGGGAGTTCATCTTTCAGTGTCACATCTTTCTGCCTTTTCATACTGCCCAAAATCACTGCAGATGGTGACTGCAGCCATGAAATTAAAATATGCTTTCTCCTTGGAAGGAAAGTTATGACCAAACTAGATAGCATATTAGAAAGCAGAGACAAAACTTTGTCAACAAAGGTCCATCTAGTCAAGGGTATGGTTTTCCCAGTAGACATGTATGGATGTGAGAGTTCGACTATAAAGAAAGCTGAGCACTGAAGAATTGATGCTTTTGAACTGTG
>SJYX01009052.1:0-10483 GCA_006410675.1 Oreotragus oreotragus
AAGAGGAAAAATTTTTGAGAAAAGTTAAGACATAAGTGAATTCGGTATAGGTAAAATCAGCTGCTTGTTGTCATGTTTTCAAATCTTTTTTTCCCAGGACTCACAGCTGAAATTATCTAATTTCCTCTATTTGTTGCTACATCCTCACTTCTTTGTTTCAAGTTGCTTTTAATAACCTAAAATAATTTGTTTCAAGAGAATTCAGTAAAGATAATTAGTCAACAGACCACCTTACATGTACTATTTGGCACAGGTTTTGAAGGATAACCTAAAAGTTTTAAAAGAAAGATTAAACAAGCGTCAAAACACACACACACACACAAAAACCCTTCAAAGTTCTAGTAATACAAATTTAAATAGATAACAATATCAAGATTTGTTCAGCTTCAACACTAATCTTTCTTAAAGTGAAAAAAGAAAGAAACCACTTAAGTACGTACTTAGAAGAACTTCATTCTACCCCCTTCTCATTTATACAAGAAAATGGGACAAAAAGAAGAATCTATCTAGCTTCATCTTGGATTCTCAGGGATTAGGAGATGCTGACACTTCTACAAGATCAGTTTCTTTATTCTCTTTACATGTAATCATGTGCTCTCTCATGCCAGTTTTTAAAGTATAAAAATATGTTTATTAGTTTAAATGTTCAAAGGTACTCGCTCAACAGTGGTTAAAATAAAAACCGATGCAAACTTGTCCGCCAAATGGAAAAGCACAACTTATGGGGAATAGTAAGCAAGAACATTCAGTTATGCTGTTTAAAATTTTTACTGACAATGCAGTGCTCCCAGAACACAACAATTAAGCTGGCTCCATTATTGCTTTTTCATGCAAAAGATACAGAAACAAAACACAGAGACATCATGAAGGTCATCATTCTTGTTTTTAATTGGGGAAATAGCATAAAGCAATCTTGCTTAGATTATTACAAAACACAATCCAACATAAGATCAAATGGTCAGGAAAGTTTCAAGCATTAAAGAAAAAAAATTTTTTTAAGTGGGACTTTGGCAAGTTTTCAGCTCAGGGCAAATAAAAGTGCAAGTCCGTTTTTTTTAAAAAGTAAGATTTATTATAACTTACAGTTTTCATCAAAACCAACACAATCAGGCTATTAACCTATACTGAAGTATTAAATCATTATATTAAAACCATTAGTAAAAAATGTGACACCCACTGAGATTCCATGAAAATATTTGTAGAAATACTTGAGGGGCTTTATGAACAGTAGGGGAAAATGGTCGGCCAATCATGTGCTGTAACGACTGAAAATATTTTGCTGACTACATATATTGACGTTTTATTAGCTCTGCCTGTATTATAGAGAATCTTAAGAATAAGCTTCCAGAACTGGATGAAAATAATTATTTAGAAGAGAATATTAACTACAGATTTTAACAGTTCACTCCTTTGCCAAGGTATACAGATTTAGAGTTTTGGTGATGACTAGCAAACCCTCAGAACTGATGTTGCTACAAATGCAGAAATTCGGTTACATCAGCAGCAAAACTGTAGGGACTACACTGTACCTTGACAAAATAATAATATGTTTTCTGAAACAGTATGCCCTTTGTAACAAGAAGAAAACTTGTATAGATGTTTAAAGGAAAATTCAAACTACATTAGTCTAGCAAGAGATGTCACATATGCTACCATTAAAACCAATACTTAAGAGAGCAACATGTCCGACATGCCTTAAAATACATACTTGTACTTTTGAAAGAAGTTTGGAGCTTCAAAAAGTTTGGACCACTCTGCCTTACTCAGCAAAATTTCATCTGTGATAGCAAGACCTAAATTAAAAACATATTAAAATATTTGCATGCTTCAGTCTAAGAATCTAGAATTTTAAAGATCTTTTAAATATACCACATGCATTCATTATAATCCTAAAATCATAATTTTAACAGCAATTTTAGTCTATAAACTCTACAGCATAAAGATTCTTACATACGTACACTCTTTTCAAAAACAAAAAAAGCTGGAGAACTTGAGATCCACGTTTCTGGAAACCTGCCATTACTTTAAAATGCCATGCTCATAGAATGCCTCTCTCCTAAAACTGAAGCACTTGTTACCCAAGGAAAAAAAATTTTTTTCCATAAGCTTTCCTGCCCTTCTAAAAAAATTTCCTGTAAAAGGACAGTAACATCTTCCCGTGAAGAACACCTTTAGACTACAAAAACAACTTTACAAATCTGCATTTGAAGTTGGCAGTCATATAGCTGATTCTATTTCCTTGACTTGTGTCAAATTAAAATAATCCAGTTCAAACTACTTCCCTCAAAGACCATTTACCATAGCTACTCCTTCAAATTAGCAATACTCATAGTATTCAGAAGTTTAGAGGTTATTCCAAAACAGTGGGCAGTGTGGCCAAAATCCTACCCAAAGCTTTTTCCAAGTATACAGCCTGCTAAAAGCCTCTCATGTCAATCAATGGAGAGAAACTGATATTTAAAATTTCACATGGCAATAGTACGGCACTAAACCATAAAGGCCCAGCTAAGGACACAGCTTTAAATGTTAAATCTTCCAATATATAATCAAGAATAATTTGCTTAAAAGAAATTAAACTAAGTTTTTCAATTCTCAAATATAATCTGTAATTAGTAACACCAGAATCCACTTTGGTGAATGCTTTCTTCCATTTAACTGAACACCCGATTACTGGGTGAACAATGGTATGCAAATCCTTCCTGTATAAAGGAGAGCATAAGGATGAACACTTACCTTGTTTAAACTCCTCAACCATGACCATCCGTGTTGAAACGGACACATTGTACGTGGAGTTCTGTTGTGGGTATGCTGGTGTAATTATAGGCATAAGATGGTACCTATCACTGGGGTTTACCTACATACAACAACAGCCAATCAGTTTCTTCAAGTACACAGTCAACAGATACTTGGACTTTTTACCCCTTGTTAAACTGAACCAATGATTAAATTTTACTTCATTCATAGCTGGAGTTGAGAAAGAAAAACCATGTAAAGAGACTTTTTTTTTTAAGGAATTCTTTACAGAAACTGTGACTTGGTCCTAACTAATGGGTTGTTTCAATCATTTGGGCATGACTACTCTGGTGACCTTACTAGAAACAGTGAGCCTGTTGAGCAAAATAAAGGTTCTAACTGGCACCTACTGGTGTTTAGTTTTCCTCTTGTCAACAACAGAAACAGGGATGCACACACAATTACATTTTTGAGAAACGTCACATTACAGCATGTTCTGTGTAAAATGAATTTTAAACAAGCTGGAAACTTAGTCTTTAATATACCCTTAACTTATCAGGAGTAGAAGCTTATTAACACAGGGTACAACTACATTATCCATGTTGGTATAATTTTAAAAGATAACAAAACAATTTAATAACTATTAATCTTAATCCATATAACTAATGATGAAAGTGGCATTTTTTTTTTAACAGAAAAAATTGTAAATTCATATCCTTCCCAAATTAAATGTCTTGAGGTTTGGAAAACCTGAAAATACACAACCTGATGTCATTAACAAGGCTTAAAACTGAAAATATTTTTGATACTGTAATGAAAAAATTAAACAGTGTAGATAAATAGAATTTTATAAACCTAGAAATCCTTACAAACCTAAATTTCTTTTATCCATTAATAAAGTGCATGTTGTTAACATTTAAACTGAGTTAGCAGTGAAAGTCATAACTTCCAAAAAAGTAGAATGGAGGCTCCTCTTCAGCCCAACCATGCTTTTGTAATCTGAATTCGCCAAACCAATTTTTACAATTACATCATAGTAATTGAAGTGATATTGCTTAGACGTTATCTATCATGATTAAACATTAAGCAACAGTTTTCCTAAAATAACCCAATTTTAACAGAATATTTAGATCGAACAAAAAAAAATACAGGGATTTTTAGTATCCTTTTATTATTATTTTTTTTAAGCACAAATGCCCACACAACTTTGACTTACAAGGTAGTTCTATATATAAATTGTTAGTGACTTTGATATTATAAACTACGTACAATTAAATGTGGATCCAGGGTACATAATTATGCTTCTCACACCAGAGGACAATTCTAGTTGAGATTAAAAAGAAAATGTGATACGAACATGTCCACTCATACGTAACAGAATGGGAAGTCTCCCTCAGTTTATGCAGATGACTTCAACTCGTTATTGCACAGTGTGAATTTGTAGGGGAAAAAATAATACACTAACCCTTGGGTCCCATACAGGCAAATTAAGATTGCATTCTTCAGGCTGTTTCAATAGGACTGGATTTGGCCATTCCCTGTTTAAAAAGATTGTAGCACTTTATAAGACTATTGGATATTACCATCTACACGTATTTTGCTAAACATACAGCATTTGTGAATGTGATTCTTCTTCATTCATTTTGCATTCTTGGTATACATAACTTTTCACTCCTCTGTCGACGTTAAGACTATTTGGATTAATTTTTTTTCTATGAAATTAACTCCAACCACCTGGTAGCTTTCTCAGACTGAAGTCAAACATCTTCTCTGCCTCTCAAAGAACTGATAAAGCACTATTCAAATTAAAAAGTACTACCCCAAGACAATCTGATGTGTTCATCTCAATGTTGAACAGGAAAGAATCTCCCATGAAAAGACAAAAACCCTATCTTTATGCTAGCTCCAAAGACAACCCAGGATGAAAAGCTTAATTCATTACAGGCAAAGGAGTATGAATAATTATAATCTCTATCTCATGACTTAAAGGTTATTAACATGAATATGAGTAATGATGTGAACACACTGTTTTAAAGTTGTGTCCTATGAGTTAGCTACTCCAGTCTTTATAGAAGAGATTAAAAACTGGAAAACAGCTGGCACCTTTGGCATCAAGATTGTTGTTGCTATTCATTCATAAGTTGTGCCTCTTTGTGAACCCATGGCCTGCACCACACAGTATCAAGATTAGCTTCTTAAAAATATTATTTGCTATGTACGTGCAGCATTAAGAGAAATTCTGACATTTTCCTCACCAATTTTAGTTATATATAATTAAATGCTATCAAATCCATAAATTATAGGGTGTGTTCTGAAAAGAGTGACAAAGCTCTAATTATAAACTGTCTCTGAATAACTCTTAATTTTTATAAACCTACTAAAACACTATTTTAGAGGGAGAAGGTAGAGAGGCTGACACACAAATATGGAAGACAAAGCTTTCAGATTAATTTGATTAAAAACCAAGAACTCCAACCTTTTGGGTCAAAGCAACTAATATGAAATAGCAATCTTTTATCTTACCTAAATAACGGTCGACAAATGTGACCAAGCTTAAATGAGGAAGAGCTTTAAAAAAACCCTTCCTGAGTTAATAATTAATTTCAAAGGGATAATCAATTGCTTTTCAAGCACTTATAGTTACCCTTAAAAGCCATATAAACATTTATATCTTTAATATTCTACCAAAGATAAATGGGCAGCTGAAAGCAAAACAAACACCCATGAGACATGGTCTACAGATTTAGAAGAATTCAAAGAGTAAACGAGGTGCCAAGTTTTATCCAAAGGAACTAATATCCCAACCTATCAACTCAGTGGATTTTAGCAAACATTACAGCTAAAATTCAGTTTATTTGGAGAGTAGGTTTATGCATGGAAGTACAAACAGGACCTGCCTTACTACCCTGGGAAAGCTGGCAAAAGGAACAGAACTAGGCTTGTCACTTTATATATAACATGATCTCCCCAAGGCTATCTACACTGCCACATCGTGAACTTAAATTTGAATCTGAGACCAGCTGCAGAAATGTCATAGAAATAAGACTAAACTTCAGTGTCTACAATCAATTTTATTTTAATATAATCTAAACACATACCATTTAGAAAATACCAAGAAAAATTTATGTACAAGAGTTGATGCTATTGCATTTGGATAAAGCTGGCAAGTTCTTGCTACTAGCATAGCCCAGGAAACACCACCGAGGAAACCTAATATATTGGAATAGATGTTGTGGCCTGTTGATAGGGAAAAGCAAAAAGGAAAAGTTAGTGTTGAACAAAAGCTTAAACATGTTTAATATGCTAGCCAACAAATTCTGAACTCACGTTTGGCCCACAGTTTGATAGCTCTCAGGGTTAACCTGAAGTTGTCAATGTTTGGTACTAGATGTAAAATTTCATCGGTTACCCTGCAACCTGATTAACAGGAGTAAAAAGAAAAAAAAAAAAAAGATCATCAAAGGTTTAATCAGAGTACTCATTTAAAATTTTCTGAGACTAATGTCAAATTAAATAAAAATCTGCTTGGTAAAATCAGTAATGTTTTTACTGAAGAGGCACTACATAAACCAAAGAATCTGAATTGTACTCTGTTTCATCTCAAACTTTCAACCCAGAATTAACATGTCTTCCAGTTCAGACACACTGAATAGGGCATGAGCCACTTAAGTCTCTAAGAACTGTTCTTTAAGAGCACTGTAACAAGCAATGCTAAAGTAAGTGTTCAAATGCAGCAACATACAAAAATGTTATGAAGGTTATCGGGATCAAAATTTAAACAGAGTTACACAGTGAGACCTAAACCCCTAGCAACAGAGTACAAATATCAGACAGTATTTAAAAGTTCCAGAGAGCAAAGAAGTAATAGTGCAAGACATCGACGAGTACAACAAATTACTAAATATCTCACTGCAGTCTAAAGTAAAAAGCTCATTTTATATGACTCTATATGACTCACTACAGATAAATAATAGGGCTATTAAAAGCTTCATTACAAAACCTGAGTTGAAAGCCATTTCATATTTGACTAAAACTGCTATTATGCGAAAGGAAGTAGGCTTTTACCTACCGTTAAGACTTCTTATACATCTTATATCTAAGTTTTTAAGCAGACTGTCATCTCTTAAATCCAAGTCTTCGGGAATAGTCTGCAGTGCTAATCTTGCAAACAAAATATCAATCTAAAACAAAAACAAAGTTTAACATTCCATATCTGTCAAACTGTTTTTTGAACTTTTAATTTTATACAGGAATATAGTTAACAATGTTATATTAGTTTCAGCTGTACAGCAAAGTGATTCAGTTATACATATGCATGTACTACTCTTTTCCAAGCCAGTTTTAAGACATTTCTTTAAAAAAGAAAAGACTTAATACTCCTTAAAACCAGGATCTTTTTCATCAGCTGTTAACATGACAATTCCACAAGTTCCAACAAAATTCTCACCATAGGTATTTCAACCAATCTTAACCAGGGTAATACTAAACAGCTTTTATAGTTACTTGCCATTTGAATCATACTCACTAAGTTTAATTCACTACCCTTGCTAAATGCATACATACTGGATTACTTAGTTAACTGTTTAAGTTTCCATCCATTAATACGTGAACTGTGTATTGATTATATGCTGAAAGGTTCCCAAATATAAGGCTAATATGATTAAATCTGGCCCAAATAAACATGTCAGGATACTTCTTGTATTTATGAACTTATGTATTTATATAATATTAGTCTATTTCTCCAACTTAGTTTTGACTAACAGAAACAAAAACTGGCTAATTTTGAGGTCTATTCATAGAATGCTACTGACAAAATTGTTTTTTTTTTCTCCTTTTTTCAAGGAAAGGTGGAAGCAAAAGAAAACTTGGCAAAGATTTGGTAATTATTCCTGAAAGCATGATTTCATGGTTCCAAACTCTGCTGCTAGAGAAACAAGTCTTTTTGTAAGACCACTTTAAAAAGGTATATTTTAAGAGCTTATTGTGAAAAATCATTTAAACATGCACCTACCTATAAGATCAGGAAAAAAACTACACAAATCAAGTTTTTGGTATAGTCTAAATTTTCCAATGATACAGATACCAAAATCTAGTATCTCCCCCAATTTAGACAGAAATAATGAAGACTATGGACTTCCCTAGTGTCTGCCTACAACGGGGGAGACCCAGGTTCAATCCCTGTAAGATCCTCTGGAGAAGGAAATGGCAACCCACTTCAGTACTCTTGCTTGGAAAATCCCATGGACAGATGAGCATGGTAGGCTACAGTCACGGGGTCGCAAAGAGTCGAATACAACTGAGCGACTTCACTTTCACTTTCAATAAAGACTACATGCTTAAAGCAGGGAAAAATATAAACTCAAAAAGCAACTCAGTGGTAACAAACACATTAAATATTTCAACTAACCATTTGACTTTTGTCTCCATTCTGAAAAGTTTACACAATGAGGCGGGTCTCCACCAAAAAAATAAAAAAAACTTGGGAAAACAAGGCATCACCTACATTACAGGTTGTTTTTTATATTTAATAAACTGACAGTAAGTATGGCTCAGCTGGTAAAGAATCCGCCTGCAATGAGGGAGAGCTGGGTTCGATTCCTGGGTAGGGAAGATCCCCTGGAGAAGGGGAAGGCTACCCACTCCAGTATTCTGGCCTGGAGAATGCCACGGATTGTATAGTCCATGGGGTTGCAAAGAGTCGGACACGACTGAGCAACTTTCACTTTAGTAAATCAAAACTGCCTGAACTTGACAATCCTTTACCGAATTTAGCATTTTATGTCGACANGAGAAGGGGAAGGCTACCCACTCCAGTATTCTGGCCTGGAGAATGCCACGGATTGTATAGTCCATGGGGTTGCAAAGAGTCGGACACGACTGAGCAACTTTCACTTTAGTAAATCAAAACTGCCTGAACTTGACAATCCTTTACCGAATTTAGCATTTTATGTCGACATATTAGTCATATATATTAGGCACCTTATGCAGCAATTACAGAAACCACTTTTTCAAAACTGAAGTATTATCTTTTCAGTTTGTAGAACTTCACAACTGTAATCACTCTCAGTGGTGCTCCGGCACCATTATGTGTGCGGAAGTAAGTAACAAATGCTGAAGCTCCTGCACGGTCAGCCTCACTGCAGCTAGTGTCATGACACACGCTGGAAACAGCAAAGAAAACGGCACGTCACCTCAAGAACCTAAGCTCAGCTATCCTTCTCTATCAGAAAACATTTCAGCACACACAACACCAGGCCACAATTTCCTCTCAACTTCTTACATATTTCACTTAAATAAAAGTTAAGGAAAAGTTCTATTTGCAAAAATACACTGTTATATTGCTTTCGGTTCAGTTGCTCAGTCATGTCTCTTTGTGACCCATGGACTGCCTTAGTGAGATTAAAAGTACATAGAATCTGCATATGGAAAACCTATCAAGGAAACTGTTCTGCAGCAGCATTTCAAAGACAGTACTTTGTCTGTATTTTAACTTCAGGTTTCACAAGTCTCTTTAAAAAAAAAAAAAAAAAAGACTAAAAATGTTATAAAAGAACAGGTTACCATTTCCATTAAAAAAATTCTTATTAATATCACACCATCTCACCAATTACAAAACTCTTAAATAAGTCAAGTTTTTAACCTGCATCTATCAAAATTACAATNAAAAAAAAAAAAAAAAAAGACTAAAAATGTTATAAAAGAACAGGTTACCATTTCCATTAAAAAAATTCTTATTAATATCACACCATCTCACCAATTACAAAACTCTTAAATAAGTCAAGTTTTTAACCTGCATCTATCAAAATTACAATAGTAAGAACTGTAAGAACTGTCTATTTGAACCTTACCTCTATCCCATCAAAACACAGTTTAATAACTGGTACAAATGCCTCTTCAACAGCCTGTGAGAAAATTAAGTAAGTTTAGTGTCTCTGAAACCATATATTAGAATTATACTAGTTTTAGTACACTTAAATAAATGCAATACTTAAAACTGTTTAAATATAATTTACTAGAATGCCTGACACAAACTAGGTTCTCAGTAAATACTTTAAGACACTAGAATCCTAAATCAGACAAGCCTTGGTTCAAATCCTTGATCTCTGCTACTATGATATATGATGATGGCCAAGTTGCTTAGTGTTTATTTTGTTTGCCTCATTTCCTACTCTGTACATGAGATTACAGATTTATGATTTTTAGACTGCTGTAAAGAATAAAACACAAGCATGTATTATCTTAAGCTTAAAAGGGTCTGGCAAATTACAAGAGTTCAATAAAGTTGATAGCTACATCATAAAAAACTCACTCAACTGACTAAACTGACTTTTTTAACTTCTCCCCTTTCACCCAGAACATTTACGTACTCTTAAATCTTTTACTTCTTCCTGTAATTTCAACTTATCATAGAATGAGGTGAAAAAATCACTTCGATCAACATGTCTTGGTGCAACACACAATGCATCAATATCAGCACCTAGAAAAAAAATTAAGCCCAACTACTAATTAGTATTACAAGAAAATTATTTTGCACCTTATCATGGCAGTATTTGACAGTAAGGAGCCTCTAAAACTGCACCCCTTTCCTTAAAAAACAAAAACAAAAACAAGAAGAAAAGCTACCAGTCAGTATAATAAAAACATGAACCTAATTGATGGGATATATTTTTTCCTAAAGCAACTTCCATTTGCAATGGCCCAGGTCAACTGGGAGTCAAAGAAACCTGACTCAGATGGGAACTTTTATGGT
>SJYX01009053.1:4197-34226 GCA_006410675.1 Oreotragus oreotragus
TAAGTGGGTTCAGAAGGTCTCAGGATATATAAGGTAAACACACAAAATCAAATGCATTTTTATATACTATCAGTAAACATGTGGATACCTAAATTAAAAATATAATACTATTTACAATGGCTCAAGAAAGACCCTAAATCCTTTAGGCATAAATCTAAGAAAACATGTACAGAACTTATACACAGAAAGCTACAAAAGACTGCTACTTTCAAAAAATAAAAATAGCCAATTATTCTAGCTATTATCCTAGAAAGACCACCTTTCCCCCAGTGGAACAGTATAGGCACCTTTAGAGAAAAAAAATTGATGGCACATGTATTATGACCTCTTTTTGGACTTGATTCTGTTTATCGACTTCTTTATTTTATCCTCATACCAACAGACCATTCTATCTTAATTACTGGGGCTTCACACACATTTTGAAATCTGGAAATGCAAGTCACATTTTCTTTGTCTCATTCAAGGCTTATTCTAGGTCTTTGCACTTCCACGTAAGGTATAGAATAGCTTCTACCACAAGAGACTGAGGTAATTGATTGGGATTGTGCTGAATTTATGAATTCGTTTAGGACAGTTGACATCTTAACATATGGAGTCTTTGGGCCCACAGCCTCTTTGTCTGTGTCCTCTCTCATCTCTCTCAGCAGTCTGGTCCTCTCTAATTCCCTTCGTTAGTGCTGAGATTGTTGTGGAGGGCTTGCATTGCTGCTCTTGTTTAGTCTCTGTCGTGTCCAGCTCTTCGCGACCCCACGGACTGTAGCCCGCCAGGCTCCCCTGTCCGTGGGATTTCCCAGGCAAGAATACTGGAGTGGGCTGCCCCTCCCTGCTCTAGGGGATCTTCCCAATGCAGGGGTTTTTTCTACAGGTACAAACGTATGATGTGTAAGTAAAAATAGTCCACCTGGTTGGCAGGCAGACTCTCTACCACTGAGCCACCTGGGAAGCAAGGCTACAGTTTTATCTTTTATTTCATATAGCTTTTTTACCTTAATTGACCTAAATGCCCAGCATCAAATCCAGAGCTAGGACTAACTGGGTTAAGAAAAATGTGGATGCAGGGAATTAATTATGCCCAGAAATAGCCAGAACAGAGCTAGGATACCTGTCAATATGAGAACAGATTTAGTTCAACAGCCAAACAGATGGTACCAACCTCTTGTTTGGGGTTTTGAAAACACTGTTTCATTGATCAGCCTTAGGAAATGGTCTTTCCTGACATTAGAGTCTGTAGGCAGCAAGGACTGGTCACCACTGAGTACCAGGCCGTGATTTATGTTAGTTACCCCAGACCTCAGAAGTGAGGACATTTCTCATCTCCCTAAAATGATCTGTGATTTGTCTCTCTCAAATCAAAACTATTCTAGAGTTATTAGAGAGGAATCAAGAAGAGGTATTACATACCTTATATTAAATTAGTTCCCAGCATTTGATAAATGACATTTTAATTGCATTTTCTAATGCTTTTGCTAGAATCTAGAAATAAAATTGATTTTTGTGTTTGGTGACTGTATCAATGCACTAATAGGTTCTAGCTCTTAAACAGCTTTTTTAGAGGTACTTTGTATTTTCTACATGTATAAACTTGTGATCTGTAAATTAAAATAGTTTTGCTTCTCCTTTTCAAACTTAATATATCTTATTTTCTTCCCTGATTTGATCCTAGGCCCTCCATTAGGACAGTGAATAGAAGTACCTGTCGTGTTTGTGATCCTGTAGGGAGTAATATTGAGTTTGATATTTTCATTGATGCCCTTTATTAGATTTGGGAATTTCTCTTTTATTTTTGGATTGTTGGGAGTATTCATCATGCAGAGACATTAGCCTTTCATCAAATTCTCTTGATTTTTTAAAAGTAAATTAAGTACATTATTTTGGATTTCATCAAGCAAAGAAAGATAACTTCACCTCATATGGTCAGGATACAATCTTCTAAAATTAAAAATTCTGAAAAGAGCCAATAGGCTAAGAAACTTACTTTTAATTCTCCATATTTTGCTTTCCATTTTTTTGGTTTTCATTATTATTTAAAATGCCACTTTGAAATGTTTTGTACAATATTCTAAAAAAATAAAGTCAAAGAAACCAAGAAACAAAAAGTTTTTTTTTTTTTTACATTTTGCTAATATAGTAAAATAATATATTCCTACATAGCTTAAATGAATTCAATTTTAGTTGTTCCTATATTTTCAGTAGTAGTAGGTGTTGACTTGTGTGTGTGTGATCTGCCACATAACAGACTACCAAAGAAGATTTATGAATATTTGTTAAATGTTCATATGGGAATAATATTTATTCCCATTAGAGAGAGGTCGCTCAGTCGTGTTTGACTCTTTGCGACCCCATGGGCTGTAGCCTACCAGGCCCCTCTGTCCATGAGATTTTCCAGGCAATAGTCCTGGAGTGGATTGCCATTTCCTTATCCAGGGGATCTTCCAAATCCAGGGATTGAACCCAGGTCTTCTGCATTGTAGACAGACGCTTTACCGTCTGAGCCACCAGGGTATCATCAGTTTAATTTTCCTCCACCCGAGATTTGTGATGTTTGTTATCTGTTCTTGAATTTTGTCCACAACTATAACCCTCTCTTTATCCTGTTGGAGTCTTTTGTTTAACTTGACTTCTGTAGTATTGAAAGATTGCTTTTGGAATAATTTCAAGAGTTGTTCGGCATAACTTCTTTCACTAAGTTCATGAATAACAACTCATCTACTCATTCAGAAAACAGATAACTTTTGAGTGCTCTATGTGTACCATCCTCTCTTTATAAGCATTGAGTAAACTTTAAATGTGGGAAGATAAAAGACAAAAGTAAAACTACAAAGAAGCCAACAACTGAGGGTGTGTGACAAAGGAAGGAGCCAGAAATAATGGAAACAATTTGTGGAGTGGTATAGAACTAAGAAAACACAGATGAATACAGAGGTCGTACAACTAAGATGTGAGTATCGCAGTGTGTCCAACTATTGGGACTCCATGGACTGTAGCCCACCAGACTCTTCTGTGTATGGATTTACCCAGGCAGGATACTGGAGTGGGTTCAGTTCAGTTCAGTTCAGTTCAGTTGCTTAGTCATGTCTGGCTCTTTGCAACCTCACGAACCGCAGCACGCCAGGCCTCCCTGTGCATCACCAACTACCAGAGTCCACCCAAACCCATGTCCATCGAGTCAGTGATGCCATCCAACCATCTCTTCCTCTGTTGTCCCCTTCTCCTCCTGCCCTCAATCTTTCCCAGCATCAGAAGCTTTTCAAATGAGTCAGCTTTTCACATCAGGTGGCCAAAGTATTGGAGTTTCAGCTTCAACTTCAGTCCTTCCAAAGAACACTCAGACTGATCTCCTTTAGAATAGACTGGTTGGATCTCCTTGCAGTCCAAGAGACGCTCAAGAGTCTTCTCCAACACCACAGTTCAAAAGCATCAATTCTTTGGCACTCAGCTTTCTTTATAGTCCAACTATCACATCCATACATGACCACTGGAAAAACCATAGCCTTGACTAGATGGACCTTTGTTGGCAAAGTAATATTTCTGCTTTTTAATATGCTGTCTAGGTTGGTCAAAACTTTCCTTCCAAGTAGTAAGCATCTTTTAATTTCATGGCTGCAATCACCGTCTGATTTTGGAGCCCAGAAAAATAAAGTCAGCCACTGTTTCCACTGATTCCCCATTTATTTGCCATGAAGTGAAGGGACCGGATGCCATGATCTTAGTTTTCTGAACGTTGAATGTTAAGCCAACTTTTTCACTCTCTTTTTTCACTTTCATCAAAAGGCTCTTTAGTTTCTCTTCACTTTCTGCCATAAGGGTGGTGTCATCTGCATATGTGAGGTTGTTGATATTTCTCCCGGCAATCTTGACTCCAGCTTGTGTTCTTTCCAGTCCAGAGTTTCTCATGATGTTCTCTGCATAGAAGTTAAATAAGCAGGGTGACAATATACAGCCTTGACGTACTCCTTTTCCTACTTGGAACCAGTCTGTTGTTCCATGTACAGTTCTAACTGTTGCTTCCTGACCTGCATATAGGTTTCTCAAGAGGCAGGTCAGGTGGTCTGGTATTCCCAACTCTTTCAGAATTTTCCACAGTTTCTTGTGATCCACACAGTCAAAGGCTTTGGTATAGTCAATAAAGCAGAAATAGATGTTTTTCTGGAACTCTCTTGCTTTTTTTGATGACCTAAATCAAATCCCTTATGACTATACAGTGGAAGTGAGAAATAGATTTAAGGGACTAGGTCTGATAGACAGAGTGCCTGATGAACTATGGACTGAGGTTTGTTACATTGTACAGGAGACAGGGATCAAGACCATTTCCAAGAAAAAGAAATGCAAAAAAGCAAAATGGCTGTCATCTGAGGAGGCCTTAAAAATAGCTGTGAAAAGAAGAGAGGTGAAAGGAACAGGAGAAAAGAAAAGATATACCCAATTAAATGCAGAGTTCCAAAGAATAGCAAGGAGAGATAAGAAAGCTTTCCTCGGTGATCAGTGCAAAGAAATAGAGGAAAACAATAAAATGGGAAAGACTAGAGATCTCTTCAAGAAAATTAGAGATACCAAAGGAACATTTCATGCAAAGATGGGCACGATAAAGGACAGAACAGGTAGGGACCTAACAGAAGCAGAAGATATTAAGAAGAGGTGCTAAGAGTACACAGAAGAACTGTACAAAAAAGATCTTCATGACCAGGATAATCACGAAGGTGTGTTCACTCACGCTCACCTAGAGCCAGACATCCTGGAATGTGAAGTCAAGTGGACCTTAGAAAGCATCACTAAGAGCAAAGCTAGTGGAGGTGTTGGAATTCCAGTTGAGCTATTTCAAATCCTAAAAGATGATGCTGTGAAATTGCTGCACTCAATATGTCAGCAAATTTGGAAAACTCAGCAGTGGCCATAGGACTGGAAAAGATCAGTTTTCATTCCAGTCCCAAAGAAAGGCAATGCCAAGGATGCTCAAACTACCACACAATTGCAGTCATCTCACATGCTAGTAAAGAAATGCTCAAAATTCTTCAAGCCAGGCTTCAGCAATACGTGAACCGTGAACTTCCTGATGTTCAAGCTGGTTTTAGAAAAGGCAGAGGAACCAGAGATCAAATTGCCAACATCCGCTGGATCATCGAAAAAACTGGAATGGGTAGCCATTTCCTTTTCAGGAAGCTATCCTGATCCAAGGATTGAACCCCCATTGCCTACACTGCAGATGGATTCTTTACCGACTGAGACACCAGGGATATTCACCTTTCAATCTGAGAAACGTTTCAAAAAGTTGACATCCTGTTGGAGTTTAGCTCTGCAGTTCATTTATTCAGTCACTAGAGGGGGCTGCGTCATTTGGAAACAGCGGTCTTTTCTGGCTATCAAGGAAAGGAAGTCTATGTCTTCCACAGAAAAGTAAAAAAAAAAAAAAAAAGATTTTCATCATCTTTAGACAACTTGATTTTATAATCCTTTGTTGAGTGCATGTGGTCAAGGATTCAGGGAATCATAGCCTTATAGCCTAAACCTTTTCCATGTACCTCCTTAAACTTTCCTTTCCCATTTCCCACCCCTGTTAACTCTTCCCTTCCCTATTCCTTACACTCTGTTCTCTGCACTCCTCTTTTTCTGCCAGGATCATCCACCTCCACCCTTCGCCACCTCAGATAGTTTGCTTTCCCTTCTGTCTTTTCTCTCAGTGTCTGCATCTATGGTGCAGAGCACCTACAAACATGGGCACAGAGGACATAAGGATTAAGGACCATTGTTCAGGGAGGATGAGGAGAACACCATTCGTGTCATCTGTTACTATGTCAAGCACAGATGTATTGAGAAATGTTTGCCTAGATGGAGACAGATGCATGATTCCAAAGACCTTTTCAGGACGCAGAGCTCCAATGTCCAAGCTCAAGACGTTTAGTTTTCTGTCCCAATTTTATTAATATTTCCTGTTCCTCAGAGCAATCACAGCCTACTTTGAAATCTCACTTACATTTGCTTGAACATGGATGGGAATTTTTATCTCTTTACAATGCACAGCTCAGTACAGTTTTCGGGATTAAACAATGTTTTCCACAAGCTTCATGGAACACTAGAAAATGTCTTTGAAGAAGAAATGATAGAACAATGGTTCTGGATAGACACACCATTCTGATCAGCATTCCTTTTCCAGAGCCAGACTTTAAACTTCCCAGAGGATGGCAGCACATGCCCTGTGAGTTGGGGATGTCTCCCCTTCTTTGGGGGACATGATTAAAACAGGTAGGAAGACCTAAATAAGGAACTGCTTGGTCATTGGCTGAGAGATCCTGGCAACAGCAGACTGCAACGGATACCTGAACTGGTTGCAAGTCTCTAATAGCAGCAGTTGTTTCTGTTCTCTGGAAACAAGCCCAGGAGCAGACACAGGTCTGAACTCTGAGCCCACAGTGCTGGTTTGTCCTTGAAGTATGAGGCTGGTGATTGGAGTAACTGTTTTTCTGACCTTGGGTAAGTGTTCTGTGTCTACAAGGGATGACTTGAGGTCAAGGAACCATAAAAGGTCATTTGCTCTCTACTCCTCTCCCTGTGTTTTATTCAGCATTATAGCAATGGAACTGAGAACAGATCTATGCATTTTCTAGGGAGTACAAACTTCTATGTGACAGGTTAATTCATAGCCATGATGCAGAAGAGACCTTAAGGTAAGGTAAGCAGTAAGCAGGTTGGAAGAACTCTCTGGGGTTATTGAGCCAAGGACCCATGGGATAAAGCTTATAGCATTCTCAGATTCTTGGCATGTATCTTTGGTCCCTATATAATAAGCACCAATAATATTTCTCAGGACATAGATAAAAACACTGGAGTAGGGGGTAGGTCCAGACAGTTTGGGGAGTGTTGTGCTCTTGATCCACAGAATTACACTGATTTGTTGTCAGGGGATAATTTTATTTTCTTCACCCTTTAGGGACTGAAATTAATGCTAAGACAACCCAGCCCAGCACCATGGATTGTGCTGAAGGAGAAGATGTAACCCTGTCTTGTAGCCACTCTACCATCAGTGGAGATGACTATATACATTGGTATCGGCAAAATCCCGATCAGAGCCCACAGTATGTCATTCATGGCTTACGAGACACAGTGAACAGCAGCATGGCCTCTCTGACCATAGCTCCAGACAGAAAGTCCAGCACCCTGGTCCTGCCCCAGGTCACCCTGAGAGACGCCGCTGTGTACTACTGCGTCCTGAGAGGGGCACACTGGGGCAGACGGGGCTGCACCTGTGCAGGATCTCTGGTGGGAAGATAGGGGGGGACAGAGTTGGGGCAGCAGTCACAAGAGCAAATCTAGAGTCATCGGAAGGAGAATCAGAGAGCAGTAAGAGATGAGGAAAATGAAGGGAAGGGAAATGGAAGAGGATGGATAAAAACAGAAGAAAAAGAGGACAAGGAATAGCACCTAGTTTACTGATGAATCTGAAAAGAATTTTGAAGATAATTTTAACATAGCAATAAAGAAAGAGGTGTTAATAATTTTTATGACTCTTTCTTATGTGAATAAAATGCTGGTTTCGGTGTGCTAGTCCCAACATAAGAAGTGGGAAACATACAAATAATTCTCCTTGTACCAAAGGCTTCTTTCATTTGGATCCAAGGTCAAGTTGAGACTCTGATGTGTTATAGATTTTCCACTTATCAGAAACAAACTACTCTCTCTGAGAAAGATCTGAATTTTTTGTTGTTTTTGGTCTAGAACATTCATATTTCCCATGAAGACGTTTTTTGAAAGAAACAAAACTTAAGTAAATAATAATGTTTTACTTTCTAGGCAGGTCTGGAAACCCTGCCGCTCCAAGGAGTTTTCATCAATTTGATAATCCTTAAGCAGCACATGAGGGTTCCCCGGTGCCTCAGCAGTAAAGAAGCCGCCTGCAATGCAGGAGCTACAAGAGACTCGGTTTCAATCCTTGGTTCAGGAAGAGCCCTTGGAGGAGGGCATGGCAACCCATTCTAGTATTCTCCCCTGGAGAATCCCATGGACAGAGGAGCTTGGCGGACTACAGTCTTTAGAGTTGCAAAGAATCGTACATGACTGAAGCAACTTAGCATGCAAGCAGCACGTGGGGCTTACCCTGGTGGCTCAGTGGTAAAGAATCTGCTTGCCAATGCAAGGGACACAGGTTCAATACCTGGTTGGAGAACTAAGACCCCACATACCTTGAAGCAACTAGGCCTACACGCTGCTACTACTGAACCATCCTTGAACTGTCCATCTGAATGTTAGTGTCTGCAGATTACTTCACTTTCACTGCAGTGAAAATATACAGGTCCTCATCTTCCATCCCTTTTACTCCCAAATCTACTGACAGAGAATCGATATTATTTACAGAGTCTGAGATAAGAGCACAAACTAAACATATCTTCATATGGTCCTCAAAATGACTTATTTTTCTTTAAAATGGCCTACTAAAATTAAAAAGCAGAATACAAAACTAGTAATCAAAGGTTTAAAAATTTATTTACAATAGAAGCTTTAAAAATGATTTATTTTAAAATTATAGATGTTTTAATAAAAATAAAACTATTACAATTCAATTTTCAATGTCTAGCTGGTGGTTAAGATAACTAATAATGCTCTTAATGCAGGCTGAGTCTAAAATAAATATATATAACTTTTAAAGTCATCAGGACCATTTTTATAAAATCCATGTATACGCATTAATATACAATTTTTTTTCCTCTTTCTGACTTATGTCACTCTGTTTAACAGGCTCTATGCTCATCCACCTACTAGAACTGTCTCAAATGTGTCTTTTTACGCCCGAGAAACATTCCATTGTATATAAGTACAACAACTTCTTTATCTGTTCATCTGTTGATGGACTCCATTTGCAGGGCAAAAATAGAGATGCAGGCATAGAGGACAGACTTTGGACACAGTAGGGGAAGGAGAGAATGGGAAAATCTGAGAGAGAAGCATTGAAACATATGCTTTACCGTATGTAAAATAGCTAGCTAGTGGGAAGTCGCTGTATGATGCAGGGAGCTCAACACGGAGCTTTGTGACAACCTAGAGGGGTGGCGGGAAGGCTCAAAGGGAGGAGACGTATGTATACTTATGGCTGATTTGCATCATTGTATGGCAGAAGCCAACACAACATTGTAAGGCAATTATCCTCCAAGTAAAAAAAATTAATTAAAAAAATACTGTTTAATACAACAAAGTATTCCAGCCAATAGGAGCAGCTTCTGATACTGTGCTGATTCATGAGCACCTTCAGAACCACAAGTAAGTGCATAAGAGAAGCAAAAGCTGCATTCTCAGCACTTCTGGGAAACAGTATTTCATTATGGAAAAATCTACTGCATCCATGCCATGTGAGAGCAAGATGAGACTGTATAATTAATTTTTGCTTTCTTTTCCCTAAAATTCTTCCAAATTCCTAATCAGAGTCTGCCTTCTCCTAAATGTTCTCAGAAAGTATCCCTTAAGTCATAAAATAATGATCTTTCTATTTCCTGCTTTCACTCTACCCCTGGCCAGCACCCTCTGAGTTGGTTGCGGTAGGGGGTGGGGGTGGGGATGGGGCATCCTGTCAGTGTCACCTGAGCTGATTGGCTGCAGGAGCAGGAACGACTTAACGACACTCACTCCCTCAGGGTTTTGTTAAGTGTCTTGCAGTGAAAATGTCCCAATAAGAGGCAGCATCATGAAGAGGCTAGCAGGCACTGTGCTGGGGCTTTTGTTTGCCCAGGTTTGCGGTGAGTTGGGGCTGCCCCACAAGGGATCTGAAGGACTGAGGCGCTGCTCTATTGTTGCGGGAGGGAGAGGAGCTGACAAGTCCTGCAGACATTTTGTCCTTCTCATCATCTACGGGGATGGGGCGGCACTTTCAGGGTTTAGCAGGAGTTACAGTGACCCTCACCAGTGACTGTTTCTCTTTCCTCATCAGGTGTGCGAGGGGTGGATGTGGAGCAGAGTCCCCCTGCCCTGAGTTTCCAGGAGGGAGCCAGCTACACGCTTCAGTGTAATTTTTCCACTTCCTTACAGAGTGTGAACTGGTATCTTCAGAACCCTGGGGGCCGCCTCATCCACCTGTTTTACATTCCTTCAGGGACAAAGCAGGATGGAAGATTAAATGCCACAACAGTCCCTAAAGAACGCCGCAGCTCACTGCACATTTCCTCTTCTCAGACCACAGACTCAGGCACTTACCTCTGTGCTGTGCAGCACAGCGCTCCCCAGGCACCTGCAGCCTGTACACAAACCCTCCTCGGGCTCAGCCCCTCCTCCAGCCACAGTCACACCGTGAGGCCACCACAGGGCATTTGCAGTGCTTAATGTTACTCACCTTTATCAGGACAGTTTTAACCACAGACACTTTCTGGCCCTACAGATTATGGACTTTGGTCTTTGTCTTTCCTTCTCAACATGTATCTTCTTCTGCACTAGAAACTTCTAACTGGGAACTAGCAGAGTAGTTGATAAGAGGATAGAATTAAAATAAATAATTAACCACAGCTTCCCAGGGGTAAAGAATTTGCCAACCAGTGGAGGAGATGCAGAAGACACGGGTTTGATCCCTGGGTTGGCAAGATCCTCTGGAGGAGGAAATGGTAACCCACTCCAGTATTCTTGGGAAACACTCAGAAATCTCATGGACAGAGGAGCCTGGCGGACTCCAGTCTGTGGGATCTCAAAGAGTTGGACTGACTGAGTGACTAAGTACACATGCTGAACTCAAAAATGTTAAAAAGTGAAAGGAATTAAATGAAATCACTTCAATAAAGATATAATCCAGTGTGTGAGAGGATGGGGCCTACTGAGAGAATTAAAGCAGATATGAACTTGGAGTTCTAGCTGGCTGAGAAGAGCAGAAGAGGAACTTGAGTTGCCACTGAGCACTGACGCCAGAAACAATGGACAAGATACTGGGAGCATCATTTTTTTTCTGTGGCTTCAACTAGGCTGTGACTTGTGGAGGAGAAAACCTAGGATATCTCATCATTTAGGCGGACTGAGAAAGCTGGATTACAAACAAGTTCATGCAGGTAGAAACTCTAAGAAAGAAATAGGTGTCTGTGGAACTAATGACTTTTTATCTCTTTAAGTAGGGGTGAGTGGACCACAGAAGGAAAAAAGGGATCAAGAGCAGGTGAAACAGAGCCCTCAATCTTTGACAGTCCAGAAAGAAGAGATCTCCATTCTGAACTGTAGTTATGAGAAGAGTGCATTTGACTACTTCCTGTGGTACTGGCAATATCCTGGTAAAGGCCTTGCATTCTTGATAGCCATAAGTTCAATTATGAATGAAATGGAAGACAGAAGTTTCACAGTTTCCCTCAATAAGAGTGCCAAACAGCTTTCATTGTACATCACAATTTCCCAGCCTGGAGACTCAGCCACCTACACCTGTGCAGCAAGTGCCGGGCGCTCCCCAGGCACCTGCAGCCTATACTCAAGCCTGCAGCTGAGCTGCAGCCACACCCTGCTGTGTAGATGAAATACACATGCACACACACACACAATCTGTTTGGTCATAAAAAAATATATTTAAGAAAACTGAAATCATATAGAATTTATTCTTCAACCAAAATGGAAATGATACAGAATATCTAGCACAAAGAGATGTCTATAGAAACTCTAGAATATCTGGAATATATACACCAACTTAAAAATAACCATAGGTTAAAGAAACATGGGCTTCCCTGGTGGCTCAGAGGTTAAAGCGTCTGCCTCCAGTGTGGGAGACCCGGGTTCGATACCTGGGTCGGGAAGATCCCCTGGAGAAGGAAATGGCAATCCACTCCAGTATTCTTGCCTGGAGAATCCCATGGACGGACAAGCCTACTAGGTCACAGTCCACGGGATCGCAAAGAGTCAGACACGACTGAGCGACTTCACCACCACCAAAGAAACATTTACTCTGACTTTAGAAAATATTTTGAAAGTAAATATTGTGAGAGCACATTGTATAAATATGTATGAGATGCAGCTAAAATTATACATAAAAGGAAATTTATCTTTTTAAATGCTTATTTAACTAAAGAAAAAATGTTGAAAAACTATCATGTAGGCTTTCAGTGAAAGATGATAGAAAAGTGAATTAAACCCAACATAAACTGAAAGAACCAAATAACAAAATGGTGGATTGGTGAAATACAAAGAAAGCTTTAGGGATAGCCATGAAATACAAAGTTAATTTTGTTAAAATGGTTGATAAGATTGAAATATTTCTAGGTAGAATTATCAAGGGAAAAAAGAAAAAAACACAAATTATAAATATAAGCAACTAAAAGGAAAATTACGCTGCAAGTTCTATAATGTTAAAAGGGTAATAAAAGAATATAATTAACAAGTTTATGTCACTAAGTGTATAGAAGTAGATTTACAAAGGTAGGGAAGATTTATTTTTTTGACAAAGTTCAAAGACAATTCAGTGGGGGTAATAAATGAGCAATTGATGAGCAAATGATGTTGGGACAATTGGATATTCTTGGGAAATAGTTAAAACTTGGCCAAATATCACACCTTATACAAAAATTTGGGTACAGCCCCAAAATGAACCACACATCCAAGTGTAAGATGTAAAATTACCAGATCTTTTAGGAAAAACATAAGAGAATATCTTCATGACCTAGGATTAAACAAAAAGAATTTTGACATGACACCAAAAGCACGATCCATAAACAAAGTTAGATTTCATCAAAATTAAAAATTTGCTCTGTGAAAGACACTGTTTGCTCTGTGAAAGACACTGTTTAAAGAAGAAAAAAGATACACTGCAGAAATGACAGGAAATACATTTTCATCAAAAGATTGTGTTCCGAATACAATGAACTCTCTAGACAGCAGGAAGAAAACAATCTAGTTGAAAACTGGACGATAGATTTACACAGACACTTCACCAGAGAGCTATGTGGGAAGGAAGTAAGCATATAAAAAGATGGTCAGTCTAAATCAAATATCTTTCTTAGTAAATGTCACATTGCACTGGAAAATATGTGGGTTATTTTCAGATATCTTTTGATATTGATTTCTAACAATTCCATGGTGATTAGAAAACAGACTGTAGGATTTTAATATCTTTAGACCATGAAAATTTGTACCTTGTTTTATGTCCCTGGATATGTACCAATGTCTCCTAGTTTATAGTCTATGGAACCATGAATAGAATTTGCATCCTACTACTGTGTGAAAATTGCATAAGTCTTAGCTATGTTGATTCATAGTGCTTTTCAGATCTACTGTACCCTCCTACTTTTCTGTATATTCATTCTATTAATTTTTGAGAGTTTGCTATTGAAAATCCAACCAAAAATTGTAATTTATTTACTTAAAAAATAGTTGTAATACATAGTGGAACTGTATTTTGTGCTGTTTTCTAAGTCTAATAAATACTTTCATATTTAAAAAATGAGAAAAAAAGATGGTCGACATTATTAGTCATTAGGAAAATGCAAATTAAGGCACAAAGAGCTACTACTTCACATCTACCATAAAGAATAAAATTAAAAATACTGACAATATTGAGGTCTGGCAAAGATGCAGAGAAATTGGAGCACTCATATATTGCTGGTGGGTGAACGGTCCAGTCATTCTGGAAAAAAGCTCAGCAGTTCCACATAAACTTAAATATTCACTTACCTTACAACTCTGCAATCACACTCCTGAGTATTTGTTTGGGAAATGAAAAACTTATATTTACACAAAAATCTGTACATGAATATTCATAGCAGCTATATTTGTGATGACCCAAAACTGGAAACCAGTCAAGTAGTCTTCATTGGGTGAATAGATAAATAAACCCACTGTAATACATCTGTACAATGACATATTATTTATAGATTTTTTTCAACTTGTAATAGAGTTGTGTCTCAATAAACCATTTTCAGTTGAAAATAACAAAAATGCATTTAATATTCCTAATCCAGCCTACATTAAAGGTGCTCAACAGTTACTTTAGCCTATTTACTTTTTCTTTAAGTGGGAGAAATCATCTAACGCAAAGTTTATTTTATACTAAAATGTTGAAAATCTCATGTAATTAATTGAGCACTGTACTGAAAGTGGAGAATAGAATAGTTGTATGATTACAGAATGAAGGTAAGTGAGTCAGTTTTTTACCCTCATGATCTCAGGGCTGGCCAGGAGCTCAGCTTATTGGTGCTGCCCAGATCACCAAGGAATGCATAGCACATATATTGCTAGCATGGGAAAAGATCACATTTAAAAATTCAAAGTGTGGTTTCTACTGAATGAGCATCACTTTCTTACCACTGTAAAGTCAAAAATCCAAGGTCAAGACATCATAAGTTGGTGACAGTCTGTAGTGATTGAAGGAAACAGACTACTGATGCGTGCAATAGCTTAGATGGGGCTCCCGAGGTGGCTCAGTGCTAAGACTCTGCCTGCAATGCAGGAGACAGGGGTTTGATCCCTGGGTGGGGAAGATCCCCTGGGAGAGGAAATGGCAATCCACTCGAGTATTCTTCCCTGGAAAATTCCAAGGACAGAGGAACCTGGAAGTCTATAGTTAGTGAGGTTGCAAAAGAGTGGGGCATGACTTTCCAACTAAAAAACAATAGCCTAGATGGCTCTCAGGATGTTATGCTGAGTGAAGAAATAGTCAATCTCAGAGGCTACATGGTACATGATTACACTTATTGGATTATTATGATTGATGATTGTATACGTAGTGTGATTCTACTTATACAGCATTCTCAAAGAAGAAAATTAGAGATGAAAAAGAGATCAGTAGTCAGGGTTGGAAAGAGCTGCAGGGATGGGAAGAGTATGCACAGGGGATTTCTTTAAGAGACAAAACAATTCTGTATCATGATTTTAGTGTTGGTACAAGAACCAATACATGTGATAAAATATCATGGACTAATGCACCAAAACCAAAGAATGCATATAAAAACTGATGATAAAGTTATGATATTTTGATAAAATTTTATCAATATCAATTTCTTGATATATGTAATTGTTATATTACTATCTATATTTTATAATATCATGCTGCTTTGCAAGCTGCTGTGGTCATTCATGATCTCCTCTGCTTAGTTACAAATAATTTCATGCCCAGGCATTCGTTGCCTGTCGGCACTCAGAAGTGAAATNTTTCTTACCACTGTAAAGTCAAAAATCCAAGGTCAAGACATCATAAGTTGGTGACAGTCTGTAGTGATTGAAGGAAACAGACTACTGATGCGTGCAATAGCTTAGATGGGGCTCCCGAGGTGGCTCAGTGCTAAGACTCTGCCTGCAATGCAGGAGACAGGGGTTTGATCCCTGGGTGGGGAAGATCCCCTGGGAGAGGAAATGGCAATCCACTCGAGTATTCTTCCCTGGAAAATTCCAAGGACAGAGGAACCTGGAAGTCTATAGTTAGTGAGGTTGCAAAAGAGTGGGGCATGACTTTCCAACTAAAAAACAATAGCCTAGATGGCTCTCAGGATGTTATGCTGAGTGAAGAAATAGTCAATCTCAGAGGCTACATGGTACATGATTACACTTATTGGATTATTATGATTGATGATTGTATACGTAGTGTGATTCTACTTATACAGCATTCTCAAAGAAGAAAATTAGAGATGAAAAAGAGATCAGTAGTCAGGGTTGGAAAGAGCTGCAGGGATGGGAAGAGTATGCACAGGGGATTTCTTTAAGAGACAAAACAATTCTGTATCATGATTTTAGTGTTGGTACAAGAACCAATACATGTGATAAAATATCATGGACTAATGCACCAAAACCAAAGAATGCATATAAAAACTGATGATAAAGTTATGATATTTTGATAAAATTTTATCAATATCAATTTCTTGATATATGTAATTGTTATATTACTATCTATATTTTATAATATCATGCTGCTTTGCAAGCTGCTGTGGTCATTCATGATCTCCTCTGCTTAGTTACAAATAATTTCATGCCCAGGCATTCGTTGCCTGTCGGCACTCAGAAGTGAAATGAGACAGAAGAGTAGATGTCTCAGATAAATACAATTTCTCCTCCCTGCTTCAGTCATTTATGAGTTATTTTGACCTTAAATTCCATGAACTGGCACTATTTTAGGCCTTGTCTGTATTTTCGTTTCTACTTGTCTATTTGCCTTTGGTTCTATTATATTAATTCATCTATTACAGCAATGAAAGCAAATGGAAGATGGACAGCTACATTCCACATGAACATGAAACAGTGCACGAAACTTCAGTCACCAGCTTCTCTGGTGCTGACAGGTACTAAGTGTCTGCAGTCTGTAGATATTAAGTTTTGTAGGAGTGCATTATAGCATTAAATCAGAGAAAGATCTGGCATGTGTACCTTAACTTTATTTTACAAAGAGAAATAATAATGAGCCACTGACAAGTGAGACTGAACACTCTGGACCAATGAGACAGAAAATATGACATGAGAATGACTCTAGGACAGATGATCTAATAAGTACAATTTTACATTTAGAGGTAACAGGATTGAATAGCCTGATTGCCCTCAAAGTCTAATACATAAGACAATATAAAATTTGAAAAGAATAATATTTCATTTCAGTTATAATTTCATATAAATATACACCACTGAATAGACTCTGAAATTCAGATGGGCTGATTTTTTAAAATCATTTTATGTTGAAGTGATATTATTTATTGAAAAATCTAAATGGAGCCCTGGAACACAGTAAAAAAAAAAAAAAAAAAAGACAGAGGTATATTAATTCTTTTGTATAAGATTGCTATTCACCTAGAAGGCCTAAGTACTGTGAACGTTTTAAAATAGTCACTAGATTCTGGATGGAGAAAAGTAAGTATAGGCTAAATGAATGACCAGTCAGTACATTACAAGAATGTTTCAGAGGTTATACTAAATTACATCTTAAACAGGATGATGAAATTATTTTACTGAATCAATGTATGTCAACTTGTTTAATCTTCAGTTTCCCTCAGTTCAAATTTTTAACGTTAATTGCTTTCTTCATGCCCCTTTTTAGGATCTGCCAAACTTGATGACCAGGGAAAGAAAAATACACAAAGTAAAGGTGTGTGGTGAGCCAGACTTTATCCTGTACACAGACCCCCTGGTCGATGAACATGACACCCTACTTCCTGTTTGGGAGGAGTCACACAGAAACCAGTTACTATGTATATGTGCTGCCAGGCACTCCAAGACACTGAAATCTTAGCTTGAGGCAGAATTAAACACATTTGAGCAGGGGAATCCATGCCTCATGCCGCTCTCCAGTCTGCTCTGGGTGTTCCTGGCCTTCACCTTCTCTGGTAGGGATGCTTCCAAACATGAGTGTGCATGTTCAGGGTGAAAGGACTGCACACAGACACGNTTTGAGCAGGGGAATCCATGCCTCATGCCGCTCTCCAGTCTGCTCTGGGTGTTCCTGGCCTTCACCTTCTCTGGTAGGGATGCTTCCAAACATGAGTGTGCATGTTCAGGGTGAAAGGACTGCACACAGACACGTGGAGCTTCACAGGGACTTGGGGAGGAAAGGAGGACAGGAGAAAAGCAAGCATCTTATGATTTCAGTTTGGTTTGTAAATATTTGGGTCCAAAATAGGTCTAATTTCTACATTATTTTGTTCACTATTTCAGCTCTGTGTTCCTCTTTTTTCCACAGGATCTGGTGTGGCCCAGAGTGTTACTCAAGACCAGCCAGACATACTCAGTGAAGTGGGGAAGGCAGTCACCCTGAACTGTCGGTATGAAATAAGTTGGAACACGTTCTACTACTACATTTTTTGGTACAAGCAGCTTCCCAGTGGACGGATGACGTATCTTATTCGTCAGTATTCAGATGATGGGAATGCAAGGGACGGCCGCTACTCTGTCAATTTCCAAAAAGCTCATAAGTCCATCAGCCTCACCATTTCAGCCTTAGAGCTGGAGGATTCTGCAAAGTACTTCTGTCTTCTCTTGGACTCACAGTACTTGAAGTAATAGGAAAGGCTGAACAAAAACCCCAGAACTAAATAAAAGAGAGACACCCTGCTGCAGGACCCTAACTGAAATGAACACCTGCAGACCCCAGACAAGAAATGATAGTCCTGAAGTTGCTTCATCTGTAGTCTGGATAGGAGGATTTATTTCTAAATAAAAGCTTCTTTGATGTCATTTGGAAGCAGGTGTTCAGAGTTACTGTCGACTAATATGTTCTCCTCTTGAATTCTTGACTTTAAGTCAATCATACAGAAGATGTGTAAAGCTGTCTATAGCTGTTAACTTGCTCCATAATAATTTTAAGTGACAGTTTAACTAAAATACACTCACATCACAAATCTGGGTATAGTTATCATGAATCATCATGAAAATCATTTCCTTAGTCCTTTCTTCTTAGACTTGTGTCACTTAAGGCATCATCAGAGAAGCAGAACCCCTAGTGGTGTCTGTTGAATAAGAAGTTAGTTAAAAAGATTAGAATCCAGGCAATTGCTAGGTCTGGTAGAAGAGTGTATACAAAGCTGTTATCTTAGTATCTGGTGTTGAGACTGAATTTAGTGTTAGTTGGTTGGAGTAATATTTGTAGAAGAACATTGGATAGAGACTGAAGCATGGACGAACTGTCACTCACAATGGCATACTAGAACCATGAAGATGATGGAGCCCACAAAGACCCACTAAAACTTGTCTATGTCTCCCCTCCCTGCATTTCACAGTAGTGGGTGACCTTAGGAGAAGTAGGTGTCATTTGGCATCATGCTTACAATACATACTTGGCCCAAGACAAAGAGAAGATGAGAAGGAGATTTGGTTGTAACTGAAGGAGTTGTGAGTCAACAATAAAATGAGCTATCAGATCAGCAGTAACACGTGTGAGTAACCATAGTCCCTGGATCCCTGCACCAAATCCCCAAACATAAAAACTAAGGCTGCTTCATCACAACTATCTTCCAAATGTTAGACAAGTTCCTTTGGTGGCCAACCCTAAGTCAGAACAATATGGGAAGCACATTCTGGGAAAGATGTTTTCAGTTAGTTAAGATAGGTCAAAGCTGCTACAGTACCCTCTTTGGTAACTTGTCATCCATCTGCACTCTTTTAACCACTTTTGAATAAGGACGATTGGAAAGCTATGCTTCTCACTCATGCTGCTGTTGCTATTTAGTCACTAAGTCGTGTCTGACTGTTTGTGACTCCATGGACTGCAGCCTACCACACTCCTCTATCTTCCACTATCTCCCAGAGTTTGCTCAAATTCAAGTCCATTGATTTGGTGGTACCATACAATCGTCTCATCCTCTACTGCTCTCTTCTTTTGCCTTCAATCTTTCCCAGCATCAATCTCAGTCTTTTCCAATGAATTGGCTCTTCTCAACGAGTGGCTAACGTATTGGCGTTTCAGCTTTAGCATCAGTCATTCCAATGAATATTAAGAGATGATTTACTTTGGGATTGAATACTTTGATCTCCTTGCAGTCCAAGGGACTCTCAAAAGTCTTCTCCAGCACCACACTTCTTGCTACTATGATGCAGTAATTCCTCATCCAACCCAAAATTTTCTAACTGTATCTTTCAAAGATTAGAGCAAGTTCATTTATCCATTTGTAGGTGATGTTACTTTATCTTCTAGCTAGTCACACTCTCCCACTGAATCCTGTATCTTCACTACTGAGATAAAAGATATAAGATTGAGTTAAGTTAACATTCCTTTCTTATATTACTACATGCAGGAAAATGGGAGAGGGGAGTTAAAATTGGCTAATATAATACATAAATATATTTATATCAAAATGAAAAACAAATTTTCATAAGTATTATTGTTCTCATTCCTGCAAATGACCACAGGATTATACCTGGTATTTATAATGACCTCTTCCATTATCCATCCCATAATCTGTTTGCTCATAGCAAGCACTTCCACTCACTGCTATACTTGACTTCCTATAAAGCAATCTCCTTATTCAAGAGCAATGCTATGAGTAAAGCCATAAATTTGAATAAGGAATTCTGCAAGTCCACCACTCTGGTTTCGGCAGATGTCTGCAAGGCATTATATTCTGGGAAACATCATTAAGAATGATTAAAAGACGTTTGCTCTTTGGAAGAAAAGCTATAACAAAGCTAGACAGCAGAGACATTACTTTACCTACAAAGGTCCATCTAGTCAAAGCTATGGTTTTTCCAGTAGTTGTGTATGTATGTGAAAGTTGGACCATAAAGCTAAGCATTGAAGAATTGATGCTTTTGAATTGTGGTATTGGAGAAGACTCTTGAGAGTCCTTTGGACTGCAAAGAGATCCAACCAGTCATTTCTAAAGGAAATCAGTCCTGAATATTCATTGGAAGGATTGATGTTGAAGCTCAAACCCCAATACTTTGGCCACCTGATGCAAAGAACTGACTCATTGGAAAAGACTGATTTTGAGAAAGATTTAAGGCAGGAGAAGGGGAATACAGAGCATAAAATGATTGGGTGGCACCACTGACTCAATAAACTTAAGTTTGAGCAAGCTCCAGGAGTTGGTAATGGACAGAGAAGCCTGGTGTGCTGCAGTCCATGGGGTTGCAAAGAGTAGTACACAACTGAGCAACTGAATTGAACTGATAACTTCACATGAGAAGCAATAGAAACCACCAAGGTTAAAAAAAAAATTAAAGAGTTTAAAGAAAACAAGCTAAATATCCAAGCCAGTTTCTTGTGAACATGAAAATATACTTTTAAATTGTGTTTGTTATAAATCTCTGCTAAGAGTTTTGAAAGTTAATGCACAAACTGTTAAACTGCATTTGCAATGAATATTTCTGAAAAAGGACTCAAATCAGAATATGTTAGAATCTCCTTTAAATGATTAAGAAAACAGATAATAAAGGATGACAAAACCTTGGAGATCCAACTCAGAAATAAGATATCCAATAGCTAATACATATATAAAGACCTTAATATTATTATTAATTAGGGAAATGAAAATAATACTTTATCTCAGCGTTCCATCTTGGTCCTTTCAGTACTCTGAGTGTATCAGTGTGGCTAGGAGAATATGACTCCAGGACATAGGGAGAAATAATGACTGTCTCCAGGAAACTAAGTGATTAAGTAAATTTTCTAGAAGCTTCCATCATTGAACCGATGTGGAGAAAAGAACAAACAGTAACAAGTCACAGACCTGGACACTGAAGGAG
This sequence comes from Oreotragus oreotragus, assembly GCA_006410675.1. Classification (NCBI taxonomy): domain Eukaryota; kingdom Metazoa; phylum Chordata; class Mammalia; order Artiodactyla; family Bovidae; genus Oreotragus; species Oreotragus oreotragus. The sequence goes on from SJYX01009053.1 coordinate 25,282, forward strand.
AGGTAGGATTTACTGGAAAAAAGAAAGTTGGTATTTACTGAGCTTTACTCAATGTCAGGCACTGTAGTTTGCATTTCAGATTCATTATCTCATTCAAATATCAAAACTCTAAGAGATAGGTTTTATTGTTTCCTTTTAAAAAAAAATACTTTGGGAATGAGCCCTATCTTTCCTAATTGTGAAAAGCTTCTCTACCTCTTATTATCAGCCAGTGTGTTGCATTTTAGAGGGCTGCTTAGAAGCAAGGCCTGGACTATGGAGAAGCACTTGGCCCCAGAACTGAGTGGCTGGATGTCTCAGTGGTGGTGACATTATTGGTTTAAATTGGACGCTAAAGGAAATTAAGAAAGAAAATGCCAAACATAGATTCAACTGTCCCAGGATCAGTAAATGAGGAAAGCATCCACTAACTAGTTCACAGTGCCAGATGCTTTAATAAGTTTCTTAAGTAATAGTGTGCTGGGAAAAACGAGGGCTACAATGAGATTTCATTCCTTAAACACCCCAAGCTTGTTTCCCAATCAAGACCCGTGCCCCTTGTCTTTCCCTCTCTCCTGTGATGCTTTGCTGTTGTTTAGCCACTGAGTCATGTCTGACTCATCGTCTGTCCATGGGGTTTCCCAGGCAAGAATACTGGAGTGGGTAGCCATTTCCTTCTCTATGGGATCTTCCAGACCCAAGGATTGAATCCATTGGAAGGTGAATTCTTTACCACTGAGCCAGTGATGCTATCCCCCCAAATATGAACATGATGCACCTCTGAATCCCTTCAAGTTTCAACTCAAATGTCATCCCTTTGTGAATCTTTTGTCCAAATCTGTTTTTCCGTCCTGAGAATCGGACTCTAGCACATGGCATGCAGTGAGAATGAAAGCTGATATGCTGCCACCTGGTGCCCTGCTCAAACATCTTGTGAGGCTTTCTCTGGCTTCCCTGCTCCCCTCCAGTGATCATGGATTAAATCGCGGGGAAGCCTGATCACAGTAGGAGCTGCCAAGGCTGAACCAGTCAGTAAACTTCCCAGTGCAGAAATCAAGAGGGAGAGGATTCAGGAAAACTGGCTGTTTTTTTTTTTTGTTGTTGTTGTTGTTTGTTTGTTTTTTGCTTTTGCCAGACAGATGTGAGAGTGATTGATTCCAAATGAGAAATAAACACATGCTGCATGAATAGAAAGTTTCAAATTGTTGCACAAGATGGGAGATTTTTATCTATTAAGTCAAATTGCATTAACTGCTTGTCCTTTCTTTTTTTTAATTTTTTATTTAAATGATGTTTGATACAGGCAAAAAGAAAGCCATAACAGAGATGAAATCTGTTTATGATTAAAATCTAAAACGCATATTTTTTCATATGGCTTAGAACATAAGGGTCAACAAGTTCCTTTCATTATATCTATAAAAGTATATAACACACTGTAAATATAAGTGAAATCTAGTACATTTGCGTTATCCTTTCTCTCATTCTATATTACAAAAATAGATTTTCAAGTAAAACAAAACAAATATATATATATTATATAAGGTAGAAATATCCTTAGAAGTGGGAGCAAAAGTCAATTACAAAAATACTAATAGACTGTAGTAGCAAACACAGCTTGCTATACTCTTTCTATGTTATATTATGCTACCCATTGTCTTAATGTAATACTTTATATTTAAGGTGGTTAATATCAGTTAATGGGAACTGATTTCTGATTAACAGTAAGAAACATGATAGACCACTGATGTTTATGATAATACATGAAATCTTCTGCGTAAACTGCTAAACAAATCTCAGAAAATATTGAGCTTTATCTTATAGATAGACTCGTCTGGAATTTCAGACCATGGCTTCCCATCCTCCAAGGCTTTGTGCATTACCACAGTTGGTTGAGAGCCTATGACAGAGAAGGTGCTGCACTAGGTGATTTGCATGTGTGTTCGCAATTCTTACTGGAATCCCTCAAGATTCGGTCCACCCTACTTTAGGAAGACAGTAGAGCAAAGTGCTTAAGACCAAAGACTTAGATTGTGTTTCTAAATCTAGCATTCATTAATTGTGTGACCTTGTGATTGTGACAAGAATTTTTATGCTTCAATTTCCTCATCTCTGCACTGTGGTTATTGGTAGTATTTACCATTCAGGGTTCTTATAAGAAGTGAATGGAATAATGAATGCCAATGCTGAGCCCAGTGTCGAGCAGAAAGATACTGGCTACTTACAGAAATAATTGAACATGAGAGAGGTTCAGCGCCTAGCCTGGTGTTGCAGAGTAAGTGTCAGAGTGGAGCCCTCCCTCCATACCCTACTTAAGGCTGATGCCTTTCCTCATCCCATAAATCACTCTCTATTTTAACACAGTTTTGTTTAAAGTGCTTATCACTACTTAAAACTGTCTAATTTTGTAAGAAACAAAGCTGTTTAATTTTTTCTCCTTCTACTGCACTGCAGGCCTTTTATTATTTTTTTTATTGCTCTTCAGTGTTGCATTCCATATTCCTGAACAATACATAGCACACACAGGAGACTATCTATCTATAAGTAATTGAACAGGACGTTATGGGGCCTTCCTGGAACAGATCACTCCATCTGTCCCTGCAATGTCCTTTCTCTGCCTCTTGTGTGTAGAAAAACTTTAGCTCCGAGAGCCTCCCCAAGTTCCAAAGTATAAATTTAATCAGAGAAGTGAGAAAATGCAGGAAGAAAGGAAAACAATCAAGCAAGACAAAACAATAATAATTTCAGTTCAGTTCAGTCATGCAGTCATGTCTGCAGCACACCAGGCTTCCTGCCCATTACCAACTCCCAGAGCTTGCTCAAACTCATGTCCATCGAATCGGGGATGCTATCCAACCATCTCGTCCTCTGTCATCCGCTTCTCTTCCTGCCTTCAATCTTTCCCAGCATCAGGGTTTTTACCAATGAGTCAGTTCTTCATATAGGGGGCCAAAGTATTAGAGCTTCAACTTCAGCATCAGTCCTTCCAATGAATATGCAGGATTGATTTCCTTTAAGATTGACTGGTTTGATCTCCTTGCTGTCCAATGGACTCTCAAGAGTCTTCTCCAATAGTTTAACCCTTAAACAAATTCAAGGACCTTCAGATTCCCGTCAAGGACTTTGTGTAACATTTTGTGCCAAGTCCTTTGAGCCGTTTTACAGAATCTGAAACCCCTACCAAGTGGAAGAAGTTACCTGTATGTGCTCACAAACACTAGACCTCAGATTGTGTGTGTTAGTTGCTCAATTGTGTCGGATTCTTTTCAACCCCATGGACTGTAGTCACCAGACTCATCTGTCCATGGAATTCTCCAGGCAAAAATTATTTCCACACATGCCCCCTGGCAACCACTGATCTAATTTACAGCTTTACAAGTTCTTTTTGTGAATATTTCATATACATGGGAACTTTCAATATGTAATTTTGCATTTTGTCATTTTTCTTTAACATACTTTTTTAGCAAAAAAATTATCTTGTAGTATACATTAGTATTTCACTCCTATTTATTGATGAATAGAAATTCATTGACAAATTAATTACATTTGTTTATCCATTCACCAGATGTTTCACCTTTGGTTGCTTCTTATTTTGGAGCTATTAGGAAGGATAACTACAAAGTAGGTTCCCAGTATTTTTAGAACATAACTTTGTTAACACTTAAACATTTACTGAGTATCACAAATGTAGGTCGCATGGCAAATTCCAAACACTGTAGACTACTTGAAAGTGAAAAGGAAGCCACTCAGTTGTGTCTGACTCTTTATGACCTATGGACTGTAGTCCTCCAGGCTCCTCCATCCATGGGAGTTTCTAGGCAAGAACACTGGAGTGGGTTGCCATTTCCTTCTCCAGGGGATCTTCCTGACCCAGGGATAGAACTGGGATCTCCCGCATTACAAGGAGACTCTTTACTGTCTGAGCCAACCTGGGAATCCCAGGGAATAGACTACTTAGCCAAATAGGTATATATTGTGGTTCTTACTATGCTACCTACCATATGTGTGACCTCAAGTTAGTTGCTCAATCTCTTTCAGCTTTAGTTTTCTTGTTTGTAAGTTGGAAATAGTATCTCTATTGCATATCTTTTCTATTAGAACAGTGTGCAGAAATATAATTTAACACATAGCATTTTCACATGTTTATAAATTGGTGATTTGAAAGTTTATAAATTTTATTGAAATTTTATGTAAAAGATTCCTAACCAAAGTGTGCTTCCTGCTTCATTTGCAATCCCAATCTCTCTCAAGTTGAATAACAGTAGTCCATCCCAAGGCAACTTAATTCTGAAATGTTGTCAGCTTTCTTTGCATTGTGAGCACATAAGAGATATCCACAATGTTTGTGAAGCTGGTCTCAAGAAAACAGTGTTTGAGTCCTCATTTTGAATCACAGGCATTTGATTTTAGGGCAGAAATGGTGTATTTCTAGTACATGTATGTGGTCTCATCTCTGGCTGTGCAACAAGATGCAAAATCTACACCTGAAGCAGAATGTTCCACAGACCTAGGCTTCAGAACTTTCCTCTGTTGAGGATACTTGATCAGAATAAATGGAGAGGAACACTTTGCCAGCCTCATTATTGATCCTGTGGCTTCATCCAGCCTGGCATTTCACATGATGTACTCTGCATATAAGTTAAATAAGCAGGGTGACAATAGACAGCCTTGATGTACTCCTTTCCCAATTTGAACCAGTCATGTCCAGTTCCATGTCCAGTACTAACTGTTGCTTCTTGACCTGCATACAGATTTCTCAGGAGGAATGTTAGGTGGTCTGGCATTCCCATCTCTTTCAGAATTTCCCACAGTTTATTGTGATCCACACAGTCAAAGGATTTGGCATAGTCAATAAAGCAGATGTTTTTCTGGAACTTTTTTGCTTTTTCAATATTTCAGATGATGTTGACAATTTGATCTCTGGCTCCTCTGCCTTTTCTAAATCCAGCTTGAACATCTGAGAGTTCATGGTTCACATATTGCTGAAACCTGGCTTGCAGAATTCTGAGCATTACTTTGCTAGCATGTGAGATAAGTGCAATTGTGCAATAGTTCGGACATTCTTCAGCATTGCCTTTCTTTGGGATTGGAATGAAAACTGACTTTCCAATGCTGTGGCCACTGCTGAGTTTTCCAAATTTGCTGGCATATTGAGTGCAGCACTTTCCCAGCATTATCTTTTAGGATTTGAAATAGCTCGACTGGAATCCCATCACCTCCACTGGCTTTGTTCGTAGTGATGCTTCCTAAGGCCCATTTGACTTCATATTCCAGGATGTCTGGCTCTAGGTGAGTGATCACATCATCATGGCTTTATGCCTCATGAAGATCTTTTCTGTATAGTTCCTCTGTGTATTTTTACTACCTTTTCTTAATATCTTCTGCTTTTGTTAGGTCTATATCATTTCTGTCCTTTATTGTGCCCATCTTTGCATGAAATATTCCCTTGGTAACTCTAATTTTGTTGACAAGATCTCTAGTCTTTCCCATTCTATTGTTTTTCTCTATTTCTTTTCATTGATCAATGAGGAGGGCTTTCTTATCTGTCTTTGCTATTCTTTGGAACTCTGCATTCAAATGGGTATATTGCTCCTTTTCTCCTTTGCCTTTCTCTTCTCTTCTTTTCTCAGCTATTTGTAAGGCCTCCTCAGACAAACATTTTGCCTATACTCTAATAAAAAGTTTAAAAACAGAAAGCAAATGGTGTTTTTAATGGGGTGGCAAAATAATTGTCATGAATATGTATCAGTGAATGACACCTAGTTTGTTCCTCAATTCCCTCAGCTTAAACCTTTATTACTAACTGCTTTTTTGACCCCCTCCTCCCTTTCAGGATCAGCCTAACTTAACTGACAGTGAAAGAAAAATAGACAAAGTAAAAGTCTGTGGTGAGCCAGACATTTCTCTCATCCGTACACAGACCACATAATGTATGACTATGACAAACATCACTTCCTGTTTGAAGGAGTCATACAAGAACTGATGTATTATGCATATGTGCTGCCAGGTGCATAAAAACACTGAACTTTGCTTGAGGCAAAACTGAGCACATTTGTGCAGGGGAATCCATGCCTCATGCTGCTCTCCAATCTGCTCTGGGTGTTCCTGGCCTCCACCTTCTGGTAGGGGTGCTTCCAAACATGGGTGCACGTGTTCAGGGTGAAAAGACTGCACACAGGCACGTGGTGTTTCACAGGGACTTGAGGAGGAAAGGAGGATTGGGGAAAAGCAAGCATCTCATGATTTCAGTTTGTTTTTTAGGAGGGTGATCTGAAATGAGTCTAGTTCCTACACTATTTTATTCACTGCTTCATCTCTGTTTTCTGATTTTTCCCACAGGATCTGATGTAGCCCAAAAAGTTATTCAAGATCAACCAGACATATTCACTCAGATTGGAGAGGCAGTCACCATGAACTGTCAGTGTGAAACAAGTTGGAGCAGTTACAACATTTTTTGTTATAAGCAACCTCCCAGTGGAGAGATGATTTTCCTTACAAGGGATGGCCACTACTCTATAAATTTTCAGAGATCACTTAAATCCTCCAGCCTCATCATTTAACCCTTACAACTGGAAGATTCTGCAAAGTACTTCTGTGCTCTCTTTGAACTCACAGTGTTCGAGGTAGTGGAAAAAGCTGAACAAAAACCCCAGAGCTTAATAAGACAGAGACCCTCTGCTGTAGGACCACAGCTGAGATACACACCTGTAGATCCTAGACAAGAAATGGTAGTCCTGTGGTTGCTTCATCTGTGTCTGCATCAGAGGATTTAATCCTAAATAAAATTTCCTTCCATGACATATGGAAGTAGGTGTCCAGAGTAACTCTCTACTGATAACATTCTCCTCTTAAATTTTTGACTTTACATCAACCATACAAAATGTATGTAAAGTTGTCTAAATTTGAAAACTTGCTGCACAATAATATAAAATGGTAGTTTCGCCTAAAGATCCTGACATCACAAATCTGGGTCTAGAATCTGAAATCATCATGAAAATAATTTCCTTAGTCCTTTCCTTTTAGGGCTTCCCGGGCACTAGGGATAAAGAACTCAGTTGCCAGTGCAGGAGACATTAGAGACACAGATTTGATTCCTGGTTTGGGAAGATCCCCTGGAGGAGGGCATGGCCACCCACTCCAATATTCTTGCCTGGAGAATCCCTTGGACAGAGGAAGTTGGTGGGCTACAGTCTATGGGGTTGCAAAGAGTCAGACACGACTGAAGTGACTTATCATACAGTCATCTTAGACATCGTGTCAGGGCATAATCAGAGGAGAACCACCGGTGATGTATGGAAAGAGATGAGTTATAAGGATTATTCACAGGCAGGGGCTAGAGCTGGTGGAAGAGCCTATAAAAGCTATTATATTTGTATTTGGTTTGAGCTTGAGATCACTGTAAGTCAACTAAAGTACCACTTATGAAGGAAAGTTGGATGTGGCAACAGGACAAACTGTGGACCAACTGTGGACAAACCGGAAAGAGCATGGACAGACTGTGAAATGTACATGAGGACAATGGAACCCACAAGACACACTAAAACTCGTCTTTCTCTTACCTCCTTCAGGCTCACAGTGACGGGCAAACTTCAGAAGTTTGTCATCATGCTACATGCGTACTTGGTCAAAGACAAAGAGAACATGAGTAAGAGATCTGGTGGGAGGTCGAGGAGTTGTGAGTCAACAGTAAGTTGAACTATCAGGCCACCAGCAGCATTATGAGTTGCCATACTCTCTAGAGCTCTGAACCAATCTGCAGAACTAGAAACATGACTACTTCATCACAAGTACCTCCCAAATCTTACGTAAATCTCTTTCATGGCCATAACCCAGAACAATATAGGGAGGCAAATTCTGGGAAATAAATTAAGTTGAGACAGTACAAATCCACCATAATAGCATAACTAGTTAACTTCCCTCCTTGTTAACTAAGCATTCATCATTATCTCTTTGAACACTACAACTTTGAATAAGGACCACAGGAAAACTAAGCTTCCTGTTAATATGATGCAATTAATCTTTATTCAGCCAAAACAAGCTCTCTCCTTCATAGAGAATACCAAGTTCATATATCTATTTAAGAGTGACATTCTTTCCTCTTCTAGCTGAATCACACTCTCCAATTGACCCTGTATCTTTACTACAGAGATACAATGCGATATAAGATTGACTTGTAGCAGCACATTTTCTGTTACCAGAGGCAGGCAAAGAGGAGAGGGAAGCTAAAAATGGCTAATGTATACATAAATATATTCATATAAATGAAAATAATTTCACAAATATTCTAGGTTGTGTTACTGCAAATGACCATAAGATTGTAACTGGTATTTATAACTGCCTCATCCATTACCCATTCCATAACCTCTTAACATAGTAAGAACCTCTACTCACTCTACAAGCTTCTTATTCAGGAGCAATGCTATGTGGAAAGTCATAAAAATGAATAAGAAATTCTGTTAGTTGACCGCTGTGATTTTGGCAGAAGTTTGCAAGGTGTTGAAGACAAATTCAAGGGTCTACTTTAGTGGGAAAAAAATCGTGTTACTAGGTAGGGGAAATTGATATGTTGTATTCTGGGAAACATCATTAAGAACGATACTTGTCTTCTCATCACAAGCAATAAAAGTGAAAAAAGGAAAGCATTTGTAAAGTTTTTAAAGAAAGTAAGCAAATAAAACGTTCAAGGAAGCTTCTAGTGAGCATGAAATCATATTTTAAAATTGTCTTTTTTAAGTACTGCTAGGGGAAATTAACAATAACACAATAATAGTGGGAGACTTTAATACCACACTCACATCTATGGACAGATCAACTAAACAGAAAATTAACAAAGAAACACAAAGTTTAAATGATACAATAGACCAGTTACACCTAATTGATATCTATAGGACATTTCACCCCAAAACAATGAATTTCACCTTTTTCTCAAGTGCTCACGGAACCTTCTCCAGGATAGATCACATCCTGGG
>SJYX01009053.1:49930-68904 GCA_006410675.1 Oreotragus oreotragus
TGGTGACGGACAGGGAGGCCTGGCCTGCTGCAATTCATGGGGTCGCAGAGTCGGACACAACTGAGTGACTGAGCTGAACTGAATTGTGGTGTTGCAGAAGACCTTTGAGAGTTTCTTGGACAGCAAAGAGATCAAACCAGTCAAATCTTAAGGAAATCAACCTAGAATATTCATCAGAAAGACTGATGCTGAAACTGAAGTTCCAATACTTCGGCCACCTGATGTAAAGAGCCGACTCATTGGAAAAGACCCTGATGCTGGGAAAGTTTTAAGGCAGGAGGAGAAGGGGGTGACAGAGGATGAGATGATTGGATGGCAGCATCCACACAATTGACATGGGCTCTAACAAACTCTTGGAGATAGAGAAGGACAAAATATTGTGGTGTGCTGCAGTTCATGGAATTGCAAAGAGTTAGACATGACTTAGAGACTGAACAACAACACTTCCAGTGAGTTTATGAATATTTGTTAAATGAACAGAGTATGATTATTGTAACATTACTCCTATGTCTTCAGTATAATTTTCCTCCATGCTAGACCTGGATTTATTGTTTATAGTCTATTGTTCATTGTTCACAATAATAACATTCTGTTTATACTATCGGAGTCTTTTATTTGGCATGCATTGCATAAAATTAGAAGATTGTTTTCAGAGTAATTTAAAAAGCTGTTTAACGTAATTTCTCATCAAATTCATGAATAACGATTCATCGGCCGACTCAGAAACCATGTAATTCTTCAGTGCCTACTATGTATCAAACTCATAAATATTGAATTACATGAGCTTTGAAGTAAATTTTATATATAGGAAGGTTAGAGACAGATNACATTCTGTTTATACTATCGGAGTCTTTTATTTGGCATGCATTGCATAAAATTAGAAGATTGTTTTCAGAGTAATTTAAAAAGCTGTTTAACGTAATTTCTCATCAAATTCATGAATAACGATTCATCGGCCGACTCAGAAACCATGTAATTCTTCAGTGCCTACTATGTATCAAACTCATAAATATTGAATTACATGAGCTTTGAAGTAAATTTTATATATAGGAAGGTTAGAGACAGATGAAAAAGAGATCAACAAATGAGAATCTTATGACTGCAGAGGCCTAGTGTGCTGCAGTTCATGGGGTCACAAAGAGTTGGACACGACTGAGCGACTGAACTGAACTGAACTGAACTGAACTGAAAGCAGTCAAAGATAATTAAAACCTTCCATGAGGTATTTAAGACCAAGAAAATACAGATGAGTACAGAGGTATTACAAGTAAGATGTGTGTACTGTGTGGTAAGTTGCTTCAGTTGTGTCTAACTCTGCGAGTCATGGACTGTAGCCCACTAGGCTCCTCTCTCCAATGGATTCTCCAGGCAAGAATATTGAAGTGGGTTGATAAGCCCTTCTCTAAGGGATCTTCCTGGTCCAGGGACTGAACATGGGTCTCTTAAGTCTCCTGCATTGGCAGGTGAATTCTTTACCACTCACGCCGCTTGGGAAGCCCATTTACCTTCATATCTGAGAAGCTTTTCAAAAAGTTGCTTGCTGACATTTGGTGTGGGTTTAGCTCTGCAGTTCTTCTATTCAGTCACAAGAGGGGGCTGATTCATCTGAAAACAGTGTTTCTTTCTGGAGAAAGGGAGGGAAATTTGGTTTCCATTGATGTACCATAAAAGGAAAAATGACATGCTTTTATCTTCTTTAGACAACTTGAGCTTTTTATCACTTGTTGAATGTGTGTGGTCAAGGATTTAGGGGATAAGGAAATGGCAACCCACTCCAGTGTTCTTGCCTGGAGAATCCCAGGGACGGCGGAACCTGGTGGGCTGCNAAAAATGACATGCTTTTATCTTCTTTAGACAACTTGAGCTTTTTATCACTTGTTGAATGTGTGTGGTCAAGGATTTAGGGGATAAGGAAATGGCAACCCACTCCAGTGTTCTTGCCTGGAGAATCCCAGGGACGGCGGAACCTGGTGGGCTGCCGTCTATGGGGATCACACAGAGTCGGACACGACTGAAGCGACTTAGCAGGAGCTGCAGCAGCAGCCGAATAGCCTAAGCCCCTTCCATGTACCTCCCTAAACACTGCTTTCCCCTTTCCCTGCTCTGATTATCGCTTCTCTTTTCTAGTCCTTATACCCTTTTTTCCCTCCTCCGACTTTTTATACCACTCACACCCACCTCCACCTCACCCCCAGCTACTTTGCCTTTCTTTCTGTCTATTTTTCTGCCTTAGCATCTAGAACACCCACAATCATCAGCATAGGGAACATGAGGATTTTGGACTACTGTTCAAGGAGGATGAGGTGAACACCATCTATGTCATCAGTTAGTACATTAAGAACAGATGCATGAAAAATATCTACCTAGATGGTGATAGATGCATGATTCCAAGAACACTTACAAGAGCTCCAAGCTCCAGTATGTGTAGCTTTTAGCCTCAATGTTATTTATTTTTCCATCTCCCAGAGCACATCACTGCCTGCTTTTGAATCTCCCATACATTTTCTGGAATGTGGATGGAAATTTTTATTATCTTACTACACAGAGCTCAGTACATTTTTCTTTGATTAAATATTATGCTCTGCAAGCTTCACGGGGTATCAGCCAAGTTCTTAAGAAACAAATGACAGACCAATGGTTGTGCATAGACACATCATTGTGATTGCTATTCCTTTTCCCCAGACAGACATTAAACTTCAGAGATGATTGCACTGTGAGCTGAGGATGTTTCACCATCTTTTGGGGACATGACTAAAACAGGGGAGGAAGACCTAGATAAGAAAATGCTTGATCATTGGCTGAGAAGGTCCTGGCAACAACACAGTGGTATCTGCACTCGTTGTAAGTCTTTACTAACAGCTGTTGCCTCTGTTCTCTGGAACCTCCTTAAGCCAAGGATCAGACCCAAGCCTGAGCTCTGAGCCCACGATCCTAGTTTGTCCCTGAAGTATGAGACTTGTGACTGGAGTAACAGTGTTTCTGACCTTGGGTAAGTATTCTTTGTCTACAAGGGATGACTCTGAGGGCAAAGGACCACATAAGAGTTATTTGCTCTCTACTCCTCTCCATGTGCTTTATTCAGCATTATAGTGGTGGAATTGAGAACTGATCTATGGATTTGCTAGGGAACACAAACTTTTACATGACAGGTTAAACCGTGGCTATGACTCCAGAAGAGTCCTTAGCAGTAGCAGGTTGTAGGAAATCTCTGGGACCCATGGAACAAAGCCTATGGATCTCTGATTCTTGCCACGAATCTTTGGTCTCCATAATTTTGTTGTTTTTCAGTCACCAAGTTGTATCCAACTTTTACAACCAAATGGACGGCAGTGTGCCTGGCTCCTCTGTCCTCTATCATCTCCTGGAGTATGCTCAAATTCATGTCCGTTGGGCTGGTGACACTGTTTAACCACCTCATCCTCTACTGCCCCCTTCTCCTTTTGTCTTCAATTTTCCCCAGCATCAGGGTATTTTTCAATGAGTCAGCTCTTCTCATCAGGTGTACAAATTATTGGAGCTCCAATTTCAGCATCAGTCCTTCCAATGAATATTTAGGCTTCATTTCCTTTAGGATAACTGGTTTGATCTTGCAGTCCAGTGTTGAACACCAATAATATTTTCCAGGACATAAATAGAAACACAGGAGTAGGGGTTAGGGCCAGACAGTTATGAGAGGCTTATGCCCTTGATCCATAGAATTACGCTTATTTGTGCTCTGGAACTAATTTGATTTCTTAACCCGCCAGGGACTGTGATTGATGCTAAGACCACCCGGCCCAGCTCTATGGATTGTGCTGAAGGGGAAGATGTAAACCTGACTTGTAGCCACTCTACCATTAGTGGAAATGAGTATGTACATTGGTATCAGCAAAATCCCAATCAGAGTCCACAGTATGTCATTCATGGCTTCCAAGGCACAGTGAACAGCAGCATGGCCTCTCTGCACATAGCTCCAGACAGAAAGTCCAGCACCCTGGTCCTGCCCCAGGTCACCCTGAGAGACGCCGCTGTGTACTACTGCGTCCTGAGAGAGGCACACTGGGGCAGACGGGGCTGCACCTGTGCAGTATTTCTCTTGTGGGAAGAAGGGGGAACATAGCAGGGGGAGCAGTCATGAGAGCAAATCTAGAGTCATCTAGAAGGAGAGTCAGAGAGCAGTAAGAGATGAGGAAAATGAAGGGAAGGAGAAGGGAGGAAGATGGATAAAGAAAAGAGGAAAAGGACAGGGAAGAATCTGTGCAGTATTTCTCTTGTGGGAAGAAGGGGGAACATAGCAGGGGGAGCAGTCATGAGAGCAAATCTAGAGTCATCTAGAAGGAGAGTCAGAGAGCAGTAAGAGATGAGGAAAATGAAGGGAAGGAGAAGGGAGGAAGATGGATAAAGAAAAGAGGAAAAGGACAGGGAAGAAGTACATCATTGGGTGATGTGGCTGAGAAGAATTTTGGGAATTATGGGAATACTAAGAATCCTAATTGCAACATAGAAATAAAGTGAGAAAGGTTAGCAATTCTTCATAGTTCTTTCTCATGTCAATAAAATGCTGTTTCCAGTGTGTTAGTCTCAACCTAAAAGTGAGAAAAATACAAATAATTCTCCTGTTCCAAAGTTTTCTTTCATGTCCGACTCTTTGAGACCTCAAGAACTGTAGCCTGCCAGGCTCCTCTGTCCCTGGGATTTTCCAGGGAAGAATACTGGAGTGGGTTGCCATTTCCTTCTCCAGAAGATCTTCCCGATCCAGGGATCAAATCTGGTCTCCTTTGTCTCCTGCACTGTAGGAGGATTCTTTACCTCTGTGCCACCTGGGAAGTGGTCCAATTCATTCTTTATAATGCCTGTGTAGTACTCTGAAATGTTCTATTATTAATTATGTTTACCTCAATAAGTAGTTGTTTCTATTACTATGCTATCCTAAAGAAGGTTTTCTTTACACAACTTTGTAGAATGACTTTTGTATATATGGGGACATGTCTATTGTAATGAAATTTTTGAACTTTAATGGCTATTTTCAAAACAAGGTGCATTTAAAAATTTTTTGATAAAGTGACAACTTTCCATTCAAGTGGTATAAACAATTATACTTCAACCAACAGGGAGTGAGAAGCTGTACTTTGCACCCTCTAAAAATTGAGAATTACCAGCCTTTTTCATTTTAACAATCCAAATGTACTTTATCTATAGACATTTTACTGATCCCTAGTGCTTTCGAGCAACTTTTTCTCTGTATCTTGGCACTCTGTCATTCAACCTTGTTCATACACTTGTTCCTATCTTTTGACCATTTTTTCCATTAAGTTAGCTTTATTTTTGTTTGCTAGAATTATTTTGATATCTTACATGATATTTTGACTTTCATATTTACTTGTATGTTTTATTCTAACATACTACCTTTATTTTTTAAAATGATGTTGTCTTTATTTGTTACACTGTCAAATCTATCAAAAATTTATCTCTTTTTAGCTTTAAAATCAGTGTCTTTTAGAAAGCCCTAAATGTATCTTTTAATCCTTGTTACCAGTTAGGGAGTTATTCTGAGATCTATGTTACCTTTTAGAAAGCGAAGCCTCAAAGAGATTTTGAAAGTTGCCTATCTTTGTCTTAATATGTCTGAGACCAACTGTTATATTTATTTTTAAATCTGCTAATGTCAAGCTCCAAAATCTCAGCATGTGTAGTTCAATCTGGCCTTACTGGAAGCAACAGTAAGAAGAAAGTTCTGAAATAATGAGTCAACTGGAAAGTCAGTGGAATGAATCACAATTCCCATAGCGGAAGGTGACACACATTTTAGGGCAAAATGTCAAGTGTTATAATAAAAAGCATATGTTGTGACTCAAGAAAAGCAATGATCCTTAATTCTGTAAAGAGACATGCTGCTGCTGCTGCTAAGTCACTGCAGTCGTGTCCGACTCTGTGTGACCCCATAGACGGCAGCCCACCAGGCTCCCCCATCCCTGGGATTCTCCAGGCAAGAACACTGGAGTGGGTTGCCATTTCCTTCTCCAATGCATGAAAGAGAAAAGTGAAAGTGAAGTCGCTCAGTCTGTCCGACTGTTAGCGACCCCATGGACTGCAGCCTACCAGGCTCCTCCGTCCATTGGATTTTCCAGGCAAGAGTACTGGGGTCCTCTAAATATCCAAATAGCAGTAGAAATATTTTTTACTGATTGTAACGGGATTCTGAAACAGCCTTAGCTCCTTATTAGCCACACATTTTCCCCAAGTTAAAAGATTAGAGGAAATTAGAGCACAAGACAAAAACAGTAGTAGGGAGGCTTCTGACCCTTGATGTGAATAGCATCACTAACAATATTCTTGGGTCATCAAAAAGACTGAGAAATCTATCCTGCTGCATAAGACGTGTACCTATACATATATTGCTGTGTTTATGCTTTGGAAATTGCTTTGATTTGTGAGTCAGAGATGAAGGAACTGATACTTTTACTCAATCTTGGAAAGTACAATGAGAGGTGCTGTAGCATTTTCCTAATATCAGCATATTCCTCCAGGGATTTTTTCACTCATTTCCTCCTCTTTACGACCTTTGAGCTCACTTTCTGTTTCCTTACTTCACTTTTCCTGAATCATATCTTTTCATTCCTTTTGTTTATTGAAGTATTCTCGGTAATCAGCACAGTACCCAACAAATAGTAAGTGTTCAACAAATGTTTATTGAGTAAAGAAATATTTATGATTGATGTTACTAATAATGCTAGTTACTATAATGCTAGCATAATAATGCTAGTTCAGTTCAGTCCAATTCAGTCACTCAGTCATGCCCGACTCTTTGCAACCCCATGAACAGCATGCCAGGCCTCCCTGTCCATCACCAACTCCTGGAGACCACCCAAACCCCTGTCCATTGAGTCAGTGACGCCATCCAACCATCTCATCCTGTGTCGTCCCTTTCTCCTCCTGCCCTCAGTCTTTCCCAGCATCAGGGTCTTTTCAAGTGAGTCAGCTCTTTGCATCAGGTGGCCAAAGTATTGGACAATGAACACCCAGGACTGATTAGTCCTACCAATGAGCACCCAGGACTGATCTCCTTTAGGATGGACTGGTTGGATCTCCTTGCAGTCCAAGGGACTCTCAAGAGTCTTCTCCAACACCACAGTTCAAAAGCATCAATTCTTTGGGGCTCATTGCTAGGGAGGCAATAAAATATTGAAAGGGTGAGTTATATCTTTTGAAAAATAGAAGAGAGAATCAACATCACATGGATTTCACAATGAAGACAGGTGTATATTTGAAAATACTTATTCATTCATAAACTCATTAGTCCTATCCTTCTATTTCCCTTTCTTTTCCTTCCACCCTCCCTCTCTCTTTTCCTTCTTTCCTCTCTTTCCTCCCCTTTCTTAACATTGTTAGTGAAATAGGTCCCCAAGTACTTTGTTAAGGTCTTCCGGTGAAACTTTAGTATATTCCAACACAAAATTCTTTCTTCCATTAAAATTCCCAATACATTGCATTTCTTATAAAGTGGTTGACACCAGATATTTTGAAAGATTTAATGACCAGGGAAACACGAGTAGACAAAGTACAAGTTTGTGGTGAGCCAAACTTTTTCCCATCTGAGCACAAACCAGCTGGTCTAGGAACATGACAAACGGCACTTCCAGTCTGGGGCAGGAGTCACACAGGAACCAGGTACTGTGTAAATGTGCTGCCAGGCACTTACAGACACAGACTCATTCCCCCAATGAGACAGGGAATTCTCCTAATTTTAGAAAAATGGATACAAAAAAATAGTTATTTGGATATCAACTGGTATTCTCATTCATGCCATCTTCTAGAACTATAAGCCAACAAAGGTGTTAAAAGTCCATATGGTATTTCAGCAACCCATGGCCATTGGAAACTCAGTGCTTGCCAACCCAAACATGGTGAACAGATTTTAAAAAACCTTTTTTTATTTTTGTTTTTCATCTTCATTCAGAAATAATCCTTACCAATAAAAAAAAATCATGTGCTATCCTTATACCAAATGTGTCCTGCTTTAAAATCTTCTGCCAAATGTATCTTTAGAAATTACAGAATTAATGAGTGCTGTTTAATAGAACTGTCATTAGTCCCATCACTAATTCCACCAATAGAGATTCACCATGAGCAGATGATCTCACAAGAAAAATAGCAAGAGTTAGGAACTTGAAGCTCCGTTGGCTCACTGTGTCTTTTAACTGTTTTTTCCTTACAACTAATACATTAATAAATTGAATCAGGAAGAGACTGTTAGCAGTGCACACTGAGGATTCTAACACTTTGCAAATTCTACCTGTTTGCACATCTGAGGGACTGAATCTAAAGTGATATCTGATTCATTTGTTACACTAGAATTGCACAAAACAGGCAACATACTAAGCGATCCTCAAATGAACTAACAAGTGTACACACAATACAGCACATGGAAAGAAAGCATCCTGGGCACAAAGAGGAGAAGAAAACTTCTGAAAATAATTCATGTTAGTAATTAGAATGAAAGTTTAGAAAACTGCATCACCCAAGTAATAAATATGTGATAACTACAAAACGTTTAAAAAAATTCTAAAAAGAAGAAAAACTGAAATAAAGGAGAATGATATAAGCAGATGAAGAGGGTGACAAAGTAAAATTCTGTGGTACAATTAATACTGAAATTGTATTACACTAAAAATTGGAAAACATTTGCCTTTATGCGCCAAGGATAAAGGATTTTCATTTCAATAAGTGACATTCCATCATTTTTCCTATGGAAAAGTGTATTATGGTCTTCAGATCATATATAAATAGCAGTCAGAATGCAGATCTGAATATAAGAATAATGTATGAAGTTAATGGAAAAAATAATACAAAATTTGTTCATTACTTTGTGTTAGGTACACATTTCTTAAACATGACACAAACATGGCTAAGCATCAAAACTAGTCTATATTCATATATACATTCATTTTTTGTGTCACTTTCTGTATTGCAGAGATGGGCACAACATTGTAAACCAACTACCCTTCATTAAAAAAATTGATGTATATTAAAATTGCCATTAAAAGTAATCAAGAGTTAAAAGGATAGCTAGAAAATCTATTAAAGAGCAACTAGTGAATATATTTACAGTATTATGTTACCAAAGTTAATATTACTAATTATAAAAATATTATTTTAGCAAATATTAGCTATAAAATATATTATCATACTTTCAAAGGACTCATTTTGATTTCAACATATCTCCTTCAAATCAACAAGAAAACAAACAAATTGATAGAAAAGACAAAAGTCTGAAGTAGGCCTTTGACAATAGAAGATATTCAAATGGTCAATAAATATGTCATTCCCATAAGGTGCATAAGCTGACATAGCTAATTTACACTGGTAGAAATCAGAATACTGTTATAAATGGGTCAATATCATAAAGGGAGTTCTGAAGGGCTGGTAATGCTTTGTTTCTTGATCTGAGTGCTGGTTATAAGGGTGTTGTTTATGTGAAAATTTACCATGCTGTACCCTTATATTACATTTTCTTATATGAATATAAAACTCCAATAAAAACTAAAATGATACATGATGACCTCTTATTATTAGTCATAAGATGACAAACTAAAACTAAAATTTCAGGTGCTTTCATTCTAGTTTTCCTTTTCTGCTACTGAAATATTTAAGCAAGAACACATTTGTGAAACAAGCATGACTTCTGACCATGTGTCAGCATTGACTTTCTATTAATAGATCATAGATGATAAATGTGTCATTTGTCTTTTTCATCTATCCGAGGTACAAATGTGCGATTTTGATCTTTGGTATCAGGACTTCCCTGGTGGCTCAGCGGTAAAGAATCCAACTGCAATGCAGGAACCTCAGGAGCCTCAGGTTCGATCCCTGGGTCAGGAAGATCCCCTGGAGGAGGGCATAACAACCCACGCCAGTATTCTTGCCTGGAGAATCCCATGGACAGAGGAACCTGGAGGGCTACAGTACATAGGGTCAGAAAGAGTCAGACATGACTGAGGTGACGTTGCACACATGCAATGCATGTAGTATCAGGGTACCAACACGTTGACATTTGGCATTATTAGGAAAAGTAGAAAACTCTAGTGAATAGGAAAGGGTGATAAATCGCTCAAGATGCTTTCATCTTATTGATTACAACAGAGTTCAAGCTGATCCCAAGCTATGAAAGTCTGGGGAAGTTATGCATTTTTCTCTAGGAACATTGCTAACAAACAGAATATTGGGATTCTGGTAAGGATGAAGAAGTAAATCTTCTGTAGACAATGAACAGTACCTGCTATATCCTTAAATGTTAAAGGGCTCCTGAAACACTGTGGCATGCTGTGCAGTCAATGAGATTTATTAGCCAACATCTTTATCATTAACATTATCCCAGAATCTGGTGCTTGGTTCCGGTTTGCCGTAATAATAGATGAGGAAGTTCATCTTGTCTTTGGACTTCAGTCTGGTGAAATGGAAGAGAGAGAGAGGAACATTTATAAAAGAGCTTGGAATGATTATCTTTACACTCCATTTTAGTTAAGGAAGCAATAGCCTCTGTGAAAATCCCTTCCACATGGCCTTAACTAAAAACTGACCAGTATAATGTATTTCTCTCTCTTGTGGTTGCCCCTTAGTTGCCCTCATCTGAAACATTTTGAATTTACAGATGGGAGCAGCATTCTCTTCACAACCACACCTGTGTAAAAATAGACTCTTGTCTTTGCTCTTAATCTCAAACAGAGCCCTCAATCATTGACAGTCCAGGAAAGAGAGATTTCCATTTTGAACTGTACTTATGAGAAGAGTCCATTTGACTACTTCCCACGGACTTCCCTGGTGGCTCAGACAGTAAAGCATCTGCCTACAATGTGGGAGACCTGGGTTTGATCCCTGGGTCAGGAAGATCCCCTGGAGAAAGAAATGGCAACCCACTCCAGTATTCTTGCCTGGAGAATCCCATGGACAGAGGCGCCTGGTGTGCTATATTCCATGGGGTCACAAAGAGTTGGACATGACTGAGCACACAAGGAATATTAAAGGAATAATATCAGCAACACCCTGGTTAAGGCCCTGCACTCTTGATAACCATATGTTTGGTTGTGAATAAAAAGGAAGACTCACAGTTCTCCTCAATAAGAGTGTCAAACATCCTTCACTGCACATCACAACTTCTCAGCCTGGAGACTCAGCCACGTACTTCTGTGCAGAAATATACTCACAGACACACACACACACACACACACACACACACATCAGTATATGCATAAAAAGTTTTAATATATTTAAGAAAATTGGAATTATATAGAATTTATTCTTTGATCAAAAGTGAAATTGACTAGAAAATCAATAGCAAAATGATATCTTTANCACACACACACACACACACACACACACATCAGTATATGCATAAAAAGTTTTAATATATTTAAGAAAATTGGAATTATATAGAATTTATTCTTTGATCAAAAGTGAAATTGACTAGAAAATCAATAGCAAAATGATATCTTTAGAAATGCCCAAATATTTGAAATTCAGGCATTAAAATTTAGAATAACCCATAGGTTAAAGAAATAATTACTTGGCTATTAGAAAATATTATGAAAGAAAATATAGTGAGAACATATACATATAAATGTTATGAGATACACCTAATATACATAGGAGGAATTTCTCTTTAAATACCTATACTACTAAAGAAAAAGGCTGCAAAACAATTATCTAAGCTTTTAGCAAAAAAGATAGAAAAATAAGAACAAATTACAACTAATATAAACTGAAATAAGAAAATAATAAAAATGTCAAATTGGCAAAAAAAAATAAAATAATAGAAATAACCATGAGATACAAAGTTAATTTTGCTAAAAAGATTAATAAACTATATTCCTAGGTTGAATTATCATGGTGAAAAAAGAGAAAACACAAATTAGAAATATAAAGAATGAAAAAGTTAACAATAGATGCTACAGTGTTAAAAAGATAGAGTCCCTCTGCTGTCCACCTGAAACTATCACAACATTGCTAATTGACTATACTCCAATACAAGATAAAAAGTTCAATAAAAAGAGATAATAAAAAAATCATTAACAGGATAATGCTACTGTTCATCCCAAGTGGGGATATGAGAAAGTGGGGAAATCTGATTTTTTGGCAAAGGTGCAATGACTATTCAGTGGAGAAATGATAGTCTTATGAGCAAATGATTTAGGGACAATTGGATATTCCTAGGCAAATAACTGAATCTTGTTCTAAATTTCACACCTTATACAAAAATTTGAGGAAAATCACAAAATGGACCATACGTCCAAGTGTAAAATCTAAAATTATAAATCTTTTTGAAAAAAATCTTCAGGACCAAGTGTTGGACAAAATTATTTTTGTCATGACATCAAAGCACAATCCATAAAAAATAAAATATTTCATCAAGAGTAAAAATGCTTGCTCTGTGAAAGATACTATCAAGAGAATGAAAAAGACAAACCACAGAATAGCAGGAAATATTTTCACGATGTATTTTCATCGAAGGATGGTATTTAGAATACAATGACTCTCTAAACTCAGCAGGAAGAAAACAAGTAGTCTAATTGGAAAATGCTTCACCCAGACATTTTGTGGAAGAGCTATGTGTTAGGGAAATAAGCATGTAATCAGATGTTCAACATCATTAACCATCAGGGAAATGCAAATTGAAACCACAATGAAACACCACTCCACATCTTTCTTAATGGCTAAAATGAAAAATAATGATGATACCAAGTTCTGGCAATAATGTAGAGAAATTGGATCACTCATACATTGCTGGTGGATAAATGGAACAGTCATTCTGGAAAACAGCTTAGCAGTTCCACATAAACTTAAATATTCACTCACCTTACAATTCAGGAATCACACTCCTCTATGAGCACTTATAATGGAATATGAAAAACTTATGCTCACACAAAATTTGTACTAGAATATTCATGCAAACTATATATGTGATGGCCAAAAACTGGAACCCAGCCAAATGTTCTTCATTGTGTGAACAGATAAATATGCTGTGGTACACCCATTCATTACAATATTATTTATAAATCTATCTCAGCTTGTTATAAGGTTAAGTCTAAACAAACCATTTTAGGTTGAAAATGTTGTAAGTGGAAAATGCATATAATATACTTAAACTACTGTGCATCAGAGTTTTGTTTGGCCTAATCTTAAAGGTGTTGTACTGAACGTGAAAAACAGAATGGCTGTATGGGTACAGAATGGTTGTAAGTGGATCAGTTGTTTACCCTCATGATCCCAGGGTTGACTGAGAGCTCAGCTTGCTGTTGCTGCCCAGCATCACTAGAGAATGTCATACAGCATGTTGTTAGCATGAGAAAAGATAAAAACTAAAAATACAAAGTATGGTTTCTAGTGGGTGCATACATATATTTCTCACTACCATAACATGAAAAATCTTAAGTTGATTCATCACAAGTTGGGGGCAGTCTGTAGTGATTAAAAGAAACATACTATTGATTCATGCAACAGCCTAGATGGATCTCAATGCTGAGTGAAAAAAAGTATCTCAGAAGACTACATGATACATGCTTACACACCATAGTATTACACTTGCATGCATAATGTATGAATTTACTTATACAGCATTCTCAAAAGGACAAAATATAGAGACGAAAAGGTCAGTAGTTGCTAGGAGTTGCAGGGGTGGAGACAGTGTGAAAGTGGTTTTCTCTAGAGAGACGGAACAATTCTGCATCATGATTTTAGTGATGGTACAAAAACTTATACTTGTGATAAAATTTCAGAGCTATGCATAAAAAAGAGTGCATATAAAGCTGATATATCAGATTATCATATGCATTTTAGTAACACTTTATCAATATCAGTGTTCTGGTATATATATAATATCTATAATTATATATGCTACAATACAATACCATGCTTCTGCCCAGTTGCTGTGGATATTCATGATCTCTTCTTAGAAGACTACATGATACATGCTTACACACCATAGTATTACACTTGCATGCATAATGTATGAATTTACTTATACAGCATTCTCAAAAGGACAAAATATAGAGACGAAAAGGTCAGTAGTTGCTAGGAGTTGCAGGGGTGGAGACAGTGTGAAAGTGGTTTTCTCTAGAGAGACGGAACAATTCTGCATCATGATTTTAGTGATGGTACAAAAACTTATACTTGTGATAAAATTTCAGAGCTATGCATAAAAAAGAGTGCATATAAAGCTGATATATCAGATTATCATATGCATTTTAGTAACACTTTATCAATATCAGTGTTCTGGTATATATATAATATCTATAATTATATATGCTACAATACAATACCATGCTTCTGCCCAGTTGCTGTGGATATTCATGATCTCTTCTGCTTAAATACAAGTGGTTTGATAATGCAAATCAGCTGCCAGTCAGCACTCAGAGGTGAAATGGACAGAGGCGATGTTTCAACTAAGTGTGCACTCTCTTCCATGTATCAGTCATTCACAACACCACTCAAGCAACTTAAAAGCAAGGAGTTGGCACTGTTTTAGAGACCTTGTCTGTACTTTCTTTTTATCAAATTGCCAACATCCATCAGCTGCCAGTCAACACTCAGAGGTGAAATGGACAGAGGAGATGTCTCAACTAAGTGTGCACTCTCTTCCATGTATCAGTCATTCACAACACCACTCAAGCAACTTAAAAGGAAGGAGTTGGCACTGTTTTAGAGACCTTGTCTGTACTTTCTTTTCTACTATTTGTTTGCCTTTGGTTCTTTTACATTAATGCATCCATTAAAATGGTAACCAAATGGAAAATTCACAGCTACATTCAAATGAACAGGTAACAGTTTACAAAATTTCAGTCATCGCCTTCTGTGCTGTAGAGGTATAGTGTGTGCTTGCAGTCTGTAGATACCAAGTTTTGTTGGAGTGCATTATAGTATTATGGCACAGAAAGAACTGACATGCTTATCTTAATTTTACTTAACAAAAAGAAAAAATAACAAGTGAGACTGAACACTTTGGGCCAGTGAGACAGAAAAAATAACATGAGGACAATTCCAGAACACATGATCTAAGAAGTACAGTTCTACTTGTGGAAGGAATGGGGCTGAATTTCTGGATCCTCCTTAAAGTCTAATAAATAAGATTCAATACCAAGTTTCAGAAGAATAATTATTTTATTATTGTTATAAATTCATACAAATATAAAAAAGAGAATAGACTCTGAAAGTTAAAAGGACTGATATTTTATCATTTGATGTCAAAATGATTTTATGTATTGAAAAAAATCAAGTAGAGCGCTAAAACCTATAAAAAAAATATGCTAAAAATTTAGGATAAGACTGCCTTTCACCAAAAGGGCCAAAAGTCTGTGAGTTTTTAAATAAAGTATTTAGATTTTGGATGGAGAAATATAAGTATAGGCTAAATGAATGACTAGTAAATAAGTAAATTATAAGAAGGGTTCATTGTTTATACTAAATCTTATTTCAGATCTGCTCATTTTGTTACAAGCAGCATTATTTTGTTCTTTTTCATGGCTAAACAGTTTCACTGTAGGGTTTCCCCGGTGGCTCTGTGGTAAAGAATCCACCTGCCAAGCAGGAGACGTGGGTTCGATTCCTGGCTCAGGAAGATCCCTGGAAAAGGAAATGGCACCCCACTCCAGTATCTTGCCTGGGAAATCCCATGGAAAGAGGAGTCTAGCAGGATAGAGTCCATGGATCCCAAAGAGTCAGACACTACTTAGTGACTAAAGAACAACAGTAATAAAATTGTACATAAATAACACGACTGAAGTGACTTAGCAGCAGCAGCAGCAGCAACACAGTCTAGTCAAGGCTATGGTTTTTCCTGTGGTCATGTATGGATGTGAGAGTTGGACTGTGAAGAAAGCTGAGCACCGAAGAATTGATGCTTTTGAACTGTGGTGCTGGAGAAGACTCTTGAGAGTCCCTTGGGCTGCAATGAGATCCAACCAGTCCGTTCTGAAGGAAATCAGCCCTGGGGTTTCTTTGGAAGGAATGATGCTAAAGCTGAAACTCCAGTACTTTGGCCACCTCATGCGAAGAGTCGACTCATTGGAAAAGACTCTGATGCTGGGAGGGATTGGGGGCAGGAGGAGAAGGGGACGACAGAGGATGCGATGGCTGGATGGCATTACCGACTCGATGGACGTGAGTCTGAGTGAACTCCGGGAGTTGGTGATGGACAGGGAGGCCTGGCGTGCTGCGATTCATGGGGTTGCAAAGAGTCGGACACAACTGAGCGACTGAACTGAACTGAACTGAACAGAGTTTATTCATTCCTCTGTCATTTGAAAAGACCCTGATNACTCGATGGACATGAGTCTGAGTGAACTCCGGGAGTTGGTGATGGACAGGGAGGCCTGGCGTGCTGCGATTCATGGGGTTGCAAAGAGTCGGACACAACTGAGCGACTGAACTGAACTGAACTGAACAGAGTTTATTCATTCCTCTGTCATTTGAAAAGACCCTGATGCTGGGAAAGATTGAGGGCAGCAGTAGAAGGGGACGACAGAGGATGAGATGGTTGGATGGCATCACCGACTCAATGGACATGGGTTTGGGTGGACTCCTGGAGTTGGTGATGGACAGGGAGGCCTGGCGTGCTGCAGTTCATGGGGTCTCAAAGAGTTGGACACGACTGAGCGACTGAACTGAACTGTCAAAGCACATTTAATTTTGCTTTAACCAAAAACCAATAAAAATGTAAAACAAACAAACAAAAATCCTATATTAAATGGGATGGCAAAATTATTCTGTGGAATAATTATAAGTGAAAATCAACTTGTTTGTTCTTTAGTTCCACTGAGTTCAAACCTTTAGAGCCCCCTTTCAGGCTCAGCCTAATTGTATTACTTGTGGAAAAAATATAGACAAAGAAAAATCTGTGATGAACTAGACTTTTTTTCCTGTCTGTGCACAGACCATGTTACCTATGAACACGACAAATCCCACTTCCTGTTTGAAGGAGGCACACAGGAACCGGATACTATGTATATGTGCTGCCAGGCACACAGAGACACTGAATTCTCAGCTTGAGGCAGAACTAGGCACGTTTGTGCAGGGGGATCCATGCCTCATGCTGCTCTCCAGTCCCCTCTGGGTGTTCCTGGCCTTCATCTTCTCTGGTAGGGATTCTAAAAGAGAAGCAAACATGATTTCAGCTTGGCTTTTTTTTAGTCTAATTCCTATACTATTTTATTCACTGCTCCATCTCTGTTTTCTGATTTTCCCCACAGGATCCAGTGTAGCCCAGAGAGTTACTCAAGACCAGCCAGACATTTCAAGTCAAGTTGGGGAGGTAGTCACACTGAGCTGTCGATATGTGACAATTCAGAGCCGTTACAACATTTTTTGGTATAAACAACTTCCCAGTGGAGAGATGATTTACGTTATTGGTCAGGGTTCTTCTAGCCAGAATGCAAGGTATGGCCGCTACTCTGTAAATTTACAGAAATCAAGTAAATCCATCAGCCTCACGATTTCAGACTTAGAGCTGGAAGACTCTGCAAAGTACTTCTGCGCTCTCTGGGAACTCACAGTGCTTGAAGTAATAGGAAAAGCTGAACAAAAACCCCAGAGCTTAATAAGAGAGAGCCCCGCTGCTGCAGGACCCAGGCTGAAATGCACACCTGCAACCCTCAGACAAGAAATGGTAGTCCTGCGGTTGCTTCATCTGTGGTCTGGATCAGAAGATTTAGTCCTAAATAAAAGCTCCTTCTATGTCATTTGGAAGCAGGTGCCCAGGGTAACTTTTCTACTGATACATTCTCCTCCTGAATTTTTGACTTTAAATCAGCCACACAGAACATGTGCAAAAGCTGTCTAAATTTGAAAACTTGTCCCATAAAAATATAGAATGGCAGTTTCACCTAAAGAGGCTCACATCACAAACCTGGATCTAGAAGCTGAAATTGTCATGGAAATCATCTCCTTAGTCCTTTCCCCTCAGACTTCATGTTGGGGCACAATTGGAGGAGAACCACCAGTGATGCAGAGTAAGAGATAAGTTATAAGGATTAGAACATAGGCAATGGCTAGAGCTGGTGGAAGAGTTCATAAAAACTCTTATATTTGCATTTAGTGTTGAGTTGAATTCACTGTAAGTCAACTAGAGTAACATTTGTGAAGGAAAGCTGCATGTGGACAAAAGCATGGACAAACTGTAGCATGTATGGAAATATATGAGGACAATGGAACCCACAAGACGCTCTAAAACTTGTCTTTCTCTAACCTCCTTAGGGCTCACAGTAGTGGGTGAACTTCAGGAGAAGTGGATGTCATTTGCCATCATGCTACATGCATACTTGGTCTAATACAAAGAGAACATGAGTAAGATATCTGGTGGGAGGTCGAGGGGTTTTAAATCAACAATAAGTTGAATTATCAGAGCAGCAGCAACACTAATTATTGCCATAGTGCCTGGAGCTCTGCACCAACCTGAGGAACTTAGAAACATGAACTTCATCATAAAGTGAAGTCACTCAGTCGTGTCTGACTCTTTGCGACCCCATGAGCAGCAGCCTGCACCAGGCTCCTCCGTCCATGGGATTTTCTAGGCAAGAGTACTGGAGTGGGTTGCGTATTTCCTTCTCCAGGGAATCTTCCCGACCCAGAGATTGAACCCAGGTCTCCCACATTGTAGACAGACGCTTTACCATCTGAGCCATCAGGAAAGTGGTGGCTTACTTACTTCATCATAAGTACCTTCCAAAACTTACATGAATCTCTTTCATGGCCAACCATAACCCAGAACAATACAGGGAAGCAAATCCTGGGAAATCGATTTTCAGATTGTTAAGTTGACACAGTAGCAACCTACCATAACAGCTTAACTGGTTAACTTCCCTCCTTGTTAACTAGGCATTCATCAGTACCTCTTTGAATAACACAGCTTTCTAATAAAGACCACAGGAAAACTATGCCTCCTGTTAATATGATGCAATTATTCTTCATTCAACCAAAACAAGCTGTCTCCTTCAAACAGAATACCAAAT
>SJYX01009053.1:82641-117353 GCA_006410675.1 Oreotragus oreotragus
GTGGTGTTGGAGAAGACTCTTGAGAGTCCCTTGGACTGCAAGGAGATCCAACCAGTCCATTCTGAGGGAGATCAGCCCTGGGATTTCTTTGGAAGGAATGACGCTAAAGCTGAAACTCCAGTACTCTGGCCACCTCGTGCGAAGAGTTGACTCATTGGAAAAGACTCTGATGCTGGGAGGGATTGGGGGCAGGAGGAGAAGGGGACGACCGAGAATGAGATGGATGGATGGTATCACAGACTCGATGGACGTTGAGTCTGCGTGAACTCCGAGAGATGGTGATGAACAGGGAGGCCTGGAGTGCTGCAATTCATGGGGTCGCAAAGAGTTGGACACGACTGAGTGACTGAACTGAACTGAACATTCCATTGTATATGTGTACCACACCTTCTTTATCCATTCATCTGTCAATGGACATTTAGGTTTTGCCATGTCTTGTCTGGGGCTTCCCTGGTGGTACTAGTGGTAAAGAACCTGCCTGCCAATGCAGGAGATGTAAGAGATGCTGGCTCGATGTCTGGGTGGGGAAGATGCCCTGGAGGAGGGCACGACAACCCACTCCATCATTCTTATCTGGAAAATCCCATGGACAGAGGAGCCTGGTTGGCTACAGTCTATAGGGTCGCAATGAGTCAGAGATGACTGAAGTGACTTAGCACATATGCACACATGCACATGTTTTGGCTACTGTAAATGGTGCTGTTATGAACACTGGGGTACATGTATCTTTTTCAACTAGAGTTTTCTTTGTATACATGCTCAGGAGTGAGCTCGCTAGATCTTATGGTAGCTCTATTTTTAGTTTAAGGAAACTCCATACTGTTCTCTATAGTGGCTGCACTAACCACTAACCTATATCCCCACCAACAGTGGAGGAGGGTTCCTCTTTCTCCATAACCTCTCCAGGCTTTATTATTTATAGACTTCCAAGTAAGTGCTTTTAATGTGAGTTATAGTTATAGACTCGGTGGTGTTCAGTAAACAGACTGGTATTTACTCACTTAAGGTAGCAGTACACGCCTGTTTAAAAAAATCTCCATGTTTTTTGACTTGCACAGTCTCTTGGGCTAAGGAGCAGGGAAGGGCGCCCCTTTTAAAGCCAAGCCGCTGAGATATCAACACTGTCTAAGAATAGTATGACAAGGACACTCTACTCATTCTTCATTGATTAAGAGCCTTAAATAACTCGGGGTTAGCATGCTCTGCATCAGTTCCATGGCTGGAGGAGACCTACTATGTAGGGACTCTGACACTGTCTTGGAAATGTAGTCATTTTCCCCATTAAATAAAACATTGATTTCTTAACATTTGTTTTATGTCTACTTTCCTTAAAACCCTCATGATACTAAATTTGATTATTTCTGCTAGAGTAGAATTGGCAAGAATCAAATTTCTTAAAAAAGCATATTTCATCAGTGTTATGAAATTTTAGAGGCTAGATCACATTCGACACTTAGATTTCTATTCTTTACTTCTTCCATCCTCGGGTACTGGCGACAAATTCATCCTTCAAGAAATAAATGCACAGTTCAGGCAATTATACCCTCTTATAAAAATCTTTGACTTTTAAATGAACATTAGCTCTAAAATTGGGGATCCCCACCGATGAACTTTCAAGAACCACCCATGGAGCTAAATGTTTCCGAAGTCATGTAAATCCAAGAGCTATCAGCTCCAGATTTTCACCATGAAAAGGTTGCTGTGTTTGTAACTCCTCTTTCCCCCACTTCAGGCCTCTGTCAATTTCTTCAGTTCCTTAAAAAACAGTACTTAGAAGAGGAAAAAAGTGCTGTTTTCACCTGAATCATAGCAACCAAGTCCAAAATACAGGGTATATGTCAACAAAATTATCATATTTCTGCCACATACAGAAACTCAAATGCTTCCAGAGGTCTCAAAGGAATACTTCACATGAACACTTTTACCTCGCCTGAGTCTGAAAATGACAGAGAGATGGAGGAAAAAAACACTTTGTTTTGTACAACCACAAATTCTTCAGTCTACCTGAAAGTTTCCAAAGACAAAAGTCTCTCTGAACACAATTTCCATTTCAAAAAAATATAGTGAGAATACAAACCAGAGTAAATCAAAGAATATCTGCTCCCATCACATCCCTACACTCCCAAACTTTGCACTTGAATCTCATCTCAAACTTATCAGAAAAGTATTTTTTAAGTAAATACAAACTGTACCATGTGATTGAGGAAAATCAGCCCGTTTCCACTTTTGGAAAGAGCCCTGTGAATTCAAACACCAGTTACTTGAGGACAAAATAAATGGACTTTCCACCAAGCTGAGATTCTTCTGTTCCTTTATATCCTTGTACGCATATCAGAATTCCATATGTCACTATCTCTAATTCATTTACATAAGCTGTCACTAGTATGCTTTCCAACTTTGTCAAGCCAGGAGCTGGCTCTTCCTGTCTCCATTCTCTGGGGGTATTTTTCCATTGTCTAATAAAAAACAAGTATTCTATTTTGGTATGGAAATAATCGGTTTTACCTTCAGCCAAGTAAGCAAGGGCATGGCAGCCCACGCCAGTATTCTTGCCTGAAGAATCCCCACGGACCGAGGAGTGTGGCGGGCTACAGTCCACGGGCTGCAAAGAGTCGGATGCAACCGAGTGACTGGCACAGACAAAGCAGGAGTAAGCAAAGTGTCTTGTGCTCCTTTGCCCTTAACAGTTACGATTATGCAGAAATTCTGTCCTCCTTACTGTAAACTCTGCTTCTCTCTTCCCTAGGATCTTTGGCAATGCACTCTTTGTCAGGCTGTTAACACACATGGCTTGAGAGCAGTAGGTAGAAGAAACAGGTTTTGGGACAGATAATCTGATCTTCAATGACTTCTTCACATCAACTGGCTAATATGTATCCCACGTTCACACTCCAACTGCTCAGTCTAAATTACCAATATTGACAGCCTCTCCACTGCTTTTCTTGTCTGTCTGATGTGGACCATTTTTAAAGTCTTTATTGAGTCTAACCCTGCTTCTGTTCTACTTTTTTTTTTTTTTTGTCTTTTTTGACCATAAGGTATGCAGGGTCTTAGTTCCCCGACCTGGGATCGAACTCGCACTCCCTGCTTTGGAAGGTGAAATCTTAACCATTAGGAAAAAGACCACTTGGAAAGTCCCTCCCTTGCTTTTTAAAATGTGTTTCTGTCGCTATTTTCTATCCCCCTTTCCAGATGGACCTTTCTACCCTTTCATGTTATTTCGAGGTTTGACCAAAAAAATGTTTACTAGTACTATATTAAACTAGTAAGCACTTCTTTTTCACCCTCACAGATTTCTGTAGTCAGTTTCCCCCAAACACCAATAAACCCCTCCCAGCAGGCTTTGTCTGCTCTGTGCCCATACATGTGACCTGTGGTGTTACCTCTTCCTATGACATCTCTGTGCGGTGCTGAAGCCACTTCAGTCCTGTCTGCCTCTCTGTGTCCCGTGGACTGTAGCCTGCCAGGCTCCTCTATCCATGGGGATTCTCCAGGCAAGAATACTGGAGTGGGTTGCAGTACCCTCCTCCAGGGCATCTTCCCGACCCAGGGATCAAACTCGGGTGTCCTGCACTGCAGGCGGATTCTTCACCGTGTGAGCCACCAGGGAGGCCCATGCCACCTCTCTGCTGCTGCTGCTAAGTCACTTCAGTCGTGTCCGACTCTGTGCGACCCCATAGACGGCAGCCCACCAGGCTCCCCCATCCCTGCCACCTCTCTACTCCTAACCAAAGACCACCACTCATCAAACTTCAATGGAACTCTCACCTCCTATAGGAGGCTCTCCTTAACAATTATAGCTCACATAAGACACTTCCTTTTCTAATTTTTGGTGACATTTCTTTTAAAAAAATTTTATTTTGCATTAGGGTATAGCTGATTAACCACGTTTGTTAGTTTCAGATCTACAGCAAAGAGATTCAGTTATCCATATGCATGTATCTATTCTTTTTCAAATTCTTTTCCCAATTACATTATCACAGAGTACTGAGTAGAGTCCTCTGTGTTACACAGTAAGTCCTTGTGGGCCGTTTTAAATATAGTAGTGTATATATGTCAGTTGGGAGTTTGGGATCAATAATGCTTCTTATCTGCATCACATAACCAAACACATAATTAGGGAAGCACAGGAAGAAGGGCTGCATAAACTCACGTGAGTCCTCTCCCCCAACGAGATGGGATTACAGGGGGGATACCTGGTTTGCTTCACATTCTTTTGGTTTGCTCACCCATGTTAAGAACACAGTACATGCTAAATAAGTTGAGAGTTGCCTACTACTTTTTTCCACTGCCAACACAGAAATTTTTAAAAGCTACTTTTCCCTTAGTTTTAGGTCTTCTATGGAAAAGCTTACCTTAAAAAAATACTGACAACAGAACTCAAAAAGAAGAAAACCACCCAGTAAAAATGGGCAAAAGAGTTAACAGGCCTGGAAGTAAGGTACGTGCATGGCAAGTAAGCACGTGAAAAGATGTTCAGAATCATGTAGATGTTAGAGAAATGCCAATTCAAACCACAGTGAGTCATGGGTACTCCAATAACGTCTAAAAGGAAGAAGACCGACTCTCCCAAGTGCTGGCAAGGATGTAATGTAAGCAGAACTCACCTGCAGCTGGTGGGGATGTAACACGGTGCAACCACTTTGGCAAGAAACAGTTTAATACATTCTTAAAAATTAAAACCCCATGTACTACATGACCTAGGTATTTTTACTTGTAGATATTTACTGAAGAAAAAAAATGCAGCAAACGTCCCTTCAGAGATTTGTATGTGACCATGTATAGCAGGTTTATTTTTAACAGTCCAAACTAGAATCAACCTAAGTATCTATCAACAGGTGAATGGGTGAGCAAACAACTGTGTGGCCATAGATGGAATATCACTCAGCACTGAACAGAATCTAATTACCGGTGCCTGCAACTCCACCAACAACTTTTAAATGCACTATGCTAAATGAAAGGACCAAGAGATTTCTCTTTTTCCAACAAGATTTACTATAAAATACACATACACACATATTAAAATATGTGTTGAAAAAATAAGCAACAGGATATATTGTACAGCAGACGAATAGAACCATTAGTTAGTAATAGCTTTAATCAGAGTATTATCTATAAAAATACTGAGTCACTATGTTGTACACCTGAAAATAATGTAACATTGTAAATCAACTATACTTAAATATTTTTAATTGTACAAAACACAACAACAAAAAGAAAGAACCAACAATGAAAATGCTATATAAAGTATGACTCCATTTATATGACAATCTAGAAAAAATGAACTACAGAGAGGGGCAACAGATAAAAATGGTCACTAGGGTTTGATAGTAAGGAGAGGGGCTGGGCTCTGAGGGGGCAACACAAGGGAATTTCGGAGGGTGATAGAACTATTTTGTATCTTGAGTGGGCGGTGGTTACATGATTCTGCATTTGGCATAACTCAAAGAGCTGTACACCCAAAAGAGACAATTTTACTGTTCATAAATTAAAGTTAAATAAATGACCTCATAAAGACTAAGAATGTCACCAGAGAGCCTGGAATACATCCTTACCAACTCCTCTATGATGCCGAGATTAGAAAAAATAAGAACAGCATCTGTTGATTATTTTCTGAACGTCCTTAAAAATATGCTGAGAGAGGTCACAAGAATTTTTGCTAAACCCAGCAGAACGCACTGTTATGTAACAATAATCGTATCCAATCACCCACACTCCTCTTGTCACCCCATGCCCCTCTGCTAATCAAGGCATTCAGTCCAGTCCATCGGGGTTTACCGAGCGTCCACAGCACTCCTGGCTCTGGTGTAGGTATGGCGCAAGTGAAAGTAGCTCAGCTGCGTCCGACTTTTTGAGACCCCGTGGACTATGCAGTCCATGGAATTCTCCAAGCCAGGATACTGGGTAGCTGTTCCCTTCTGGATCAAACCCAGGTCTCCTGCTTTGCAGGCGGGTTTTTTTTACCAGCTGAGCTACAAGGGAAGCCCAAGAATACTGGAGTGGGTAGCCTATCCCTTCTCCAGTGGATCTTCCTGACCCAGGAATCAAATAAGGTCTCGTGCCCTGCAGGCCAATTCCTTGCCAACTGAGCTATCAGGAAATCCCAAGTGTGGCAAAGGTATTCGTAAAACAGGGCAGCTAAGGAAGGTCCCTGCTTGCAGGAAGCTGCCATTCTACTTAGAGAAGTGAAATAAACACAGATAATTTCTGAAAGGTGTGTGTTCTGAAGACAACAAAAGAGAGTGAGGAAGGAAGCAGGGCTTACCACTTTGAACAGAGTGGTCAGGGAGGGCCTCTTGGAGAGGGTGACATTTGAGCTATTACCCTCTCCAGGGAATCTTTCCAACCCAGGGACTGAAACCGGGTCTTCGGCACTGCTGGCAGATTCCTCACCGTCTAAAGCACCAAAGAAGCCCCTCGGTGACAAGAGAGGGCAGCAAACCCACATCTGGAGACAGAGCCTTCCTGCCAGAGGGACCAGTGAGCAGAGGCCCCCGGGAGGAAAGGGGTTGGGTGACTGAGCCCCCGGAAAGGTCAGTGTGGGAAAGGAGCAAGGAGGAAGCATCTTAAATCAGGCGGTCAGGGGCCTGGTACCTCAGTGCTTTGCAGACCCTGAGTGATGCTACTTCAGGCTACTTCTAAAGAGATGGGGCCTGAGGGCTCTTAATCTGCCACCCAATCTGATCTACGTCTGTAAAGGACCTATCTGCCTATTTCTCCAGGACATTCAGTTCTCATCTTCTCTAGCTCAAGGGTTTGTTTCTTCATCCTCCTTAGCTCTGTGGCCTTAGGCGGATCATGTTTACAGGCTGAGTCTCAGTTTGCAGGTCTGTAAAATGGTGACACCAGATACTATCGACAGCCTCCACCTATCGGTTCAAGGTGGCAGTTAAGATCTGACTCCCTGGCTAACCGCAGCAGTCTCATTCCTATCCTCACCTTCTCTCCAGGACATGGCCCCCATCAAGCACCTTCCCTCCCTCTGACATTTTCAAGCTCAATTTCAGCACAGGTCCACAGCCCACGTCAGACCTTACCTGTCCAGCAAACCTTTATTCTGATCCTTCTGTTTCTTCGTGCCACCAACTCTCCCCTCGACCCCTCTGCCTCCACCACTGGACAGACGCTTCCCAAGAGTGAGCACTGTCCCCTCGCCTCCAGGCTTCTCCTCTCATCCCTAACTGACTCCTCAGCCAATCAGTCTGAGTCCCATTCCTGCCTTTCTATAGAATTCTTTCCCGAAAACTCACCAGCCCCAACTACTCAGCCTAATTCCTGGTCGTCTCCACTCTTCTCTCTCTGGATTTTGAAACACCATCTTCCACTGGAAGGAAAGCTCTGTTACTAACTGCTTTGAATAAGACTGCAAGAGGCATACAAGAGGTTGTATCTCTCTGGGCCTTAGTTTCATTACTCGTGCCGGTAGAGGGTAGATTTAGAGACAGTCTTGGGGCCCTTCTAATTTGGAAATTCTGGGCTGCCGTGATTCCTCCCTTTGGTATCCACGATGCAGCACCTGATTGTCAAAACAACGCCCGTGTCTTTTATTAGCATCTGTTGTTCATATCCTACATGGCGTTCGGTTCCTCCAAACTCCTAGCAAAGGCACCTCACACTATACTGAATCATGTATACCTTTGCTCCTTGGATCGCATCGATGCTGCCCCTCGATGGCCATGTCTATAAGGAGGCCTTGCACACCCCCATACCAGCATTTCCACCTCTACAAAGAACTCCCCCAGTTAGAGGTGGTCTGGAACATAAAACTCAGGTAACCAAGAGAAATTCATCACTTCTTCTCGACCTCTCCATTTCTCTTTAACTGCTCACCATCCTCCCTGATGGGCAAGCTCATAACCTGCGGGTTTTCACTGATTTTCCACAAATCTTTCCCTTGTACTCAAATATCAACTCCTTTACTGAAAGTGTGTGTTAGTCGCTCAGCCGTGTCTGACTCTTGGACTGTAGCCTTCCAGGATCCCCTTTCCATGGAATTCTCCTGGAATGGGTTGCAATGCCCTCCTTCAAGGAATCTTCCCGACCCAAGAATCGAACCCGGTATCCCACACTGCAGGCAGATTCTCTAACATCTGAGCCACCAGGGAAGCCTCAACTCCTCTACTATGGATCCTTAATGATTTAATTCTAATGTAATTAGGCCATACATAGCAGAGCAGAGACCTACAGTGCGGGGGTAGGGGCCCACAGCAGCGGAGCGGCAAGCCCCAGGCAGAGAGTCAGAGTCCCAGCAGGAAGCGGGAAACCCCGTGCTCCCTGGTCCAGTGCAGGGCCTCGGAACTCAAGGAGTGTGAGGACATCCTAGCAGGGGGCGTCAAGGCCCGAGTTCAGATGAAGAGCACCCAGGGAGGGCGGAGGGGGTGTGGCCCTGTGACCTTGAACGTGGAGTTAGACTCCAGTCACAGACAGGAAGGGGTGACTCCAGGCCTGAGGAAGTAAAAGGACAAGGTCGGCCTAAAGCAAGGTGGCCCTCAGAGAAGAGATGGGAACGTGGCAAAATGGTCACAGAAACCAGCATGGATGAGCTCCCACTGGCGAAATCAGGAACAAATTGAATATCAAAAATAAGGGCAGCAAGAGGTTATAATTCACTGCTTAAAAGAAGAAACACTGATGCCCCAAAGTGAAAGCTGCCAGTAGTATCTGACTCTTTGTGATCCCATGGACTATACAATCCATGGAATTCTCCAGGCCAGAATACTGGAGTGGGTAGCCATTCCCTTCTCCAGGGGATCTTCCCAACCCAGGGATTGAATCTAGGTCTCCTGCATTGCAGGTGGATTCTTCACCACCTGAGCCACAAGGAAGCAACAAAAGAAAGTGAAAGTGAAGTCACTCAGTCGTGTCTGACTCTTTGCGACCCTGTGGACTGTAGCCTACCAGGCTCCTCTGTCCAAGGGATTTTCCAGGCAAGAGTACTGGAATGGGTTGCCATTTCCTTTTCCAGGGGATCTTCCCAACCCAGGGATTGAACCTGGGTCTCCCGCATTGTAGGCAGACGCTTTACCGTCTGAGCCACCTATGGCTAATTTAATGAATACAAAAATGCAGTGAAGATTGGGATGTGTATACAACTTCAAAGCACTGCTCCTCCAAATAGCTCCTAATTGCAAAGGGCAAAGAGTAACCTGACTGTGGAGAAGCCTGTCAGACAACACCTGGATGGAGCACTGCAGATGGGCAATAAAGGCACAGAGGGAAATGGCTTGGCACGTGGCAGGAAGCAGGAGCAGAATACAGCCTGCTGTCTGTGGTGCTCCTGCCTAGGGGGCAGCACCAGAACAGAAACCTGGGGAAATAAGAACAAACCCAAATCGAGGGACTTTCTACTAAAGGGCTGGCCTGTCTTCCCCTGAAGTCAACTCATGAAATCTAGCAAAAGACAGGGAACTCTCCTAGACTGAGAGGGACTAGAGTCCTGACAGCTGAACGCACAAAAGACAATTCTGCACCAGGGTCCTTTCGCTGCGAAAGATATTATTGGGACAACCGGCAAAACCAGAAATCAAGATGTCAGTAACTTTTGCATTTTTAAAGTATTTTTAATCTGGCTGCATGGGATCTTGAGTTGCGGCATGCAGGATCTAGTTCTCTCACGAGGGATCGAACCTGGGCCCCCTGCACTGGGAGCTTGGAATCTTAGCCACTGACCACCAGGGAAGTCCCCAGATATCAGTAACTTAATGTTACTTTCTGGCTTTCAGTGGCTGTATTGTGCTTATGTGAGAGACTATCATTGTTCATCATTCTTTGTAATGGCCTTCCAATTTTTTTCTGTGTCTGTGACTATTTTTAAAAAATGGCGTTACATAAAAATCAACTGCTACAAAGTCTTCTATAGGACATCACATATACCCTTTTCTTCCACCAGCTCCAACATCCTCACTTCAGAGATCCCAGTTCCCATCCTCCAGCACTGTTACAATAACTTCTTAACAAGGCTCCTTACGCTCCAATCCACCCTACAACCACTGCCTAATTAAGGTTTTTCCCGAGTGCACTTCAGCTCAGGCCATTCCCTGCGCCAACATTTCAGTAACTCCTCATTACCTGCCAAATTAAGTACAAACGTCTTCATGTGACTTTCAAGTTCCACGGGCTTCTAGTTCCAACTGAGTTCTTCCGGGCCGTCTTTCCCCCAGTTCCCCGTATCACAGCCAGCCCCATACAGCTGGGCCACACTCAAGGCTTTCTGCCCATCCAGGCTCTGCTCATACAACTCCCTCCACCAGGAAGTGTCCCCCTTCTCAATCCCACGCAAATTTCTCAAGACTAATGATAAATACTAACTCTCATCCTCCCATCTCCCCATTTTCCAAATCTTGCCCAGATCCTTTCCTGTTGGAACACTCAAAGTTGGTTTTGTCCATTACACACCTTATTTCATTCTATTTTAGGTTATGATTTTTGTATATTTATTTGAACAATTTTTAAGATATTAAGGTGGAAATACATGTCAATGAAAGTACCCATCACTGATAAACTAAGTCATGGTCACAGCTGTGAATTCAAAGGGCCAGTCATCAGCTCACATCAGTCTCCCTTGGGTATTAACTTTGTAAGTATTCAAATCACTTTGTTTATCCTCTTTTCCTTCCTTGGACTAGAGTGTTCTATTTCTTGCATAAATAACAATTTCTCCCTATTTTCTACATAGAAATTTTGGCCTTGGCCATACCACTGACAATCGTAAATCCAGATGTTTCCAGACTATTAATTAGGTAACATGTTCATATATATAATTACATTTTAACTTCATCATTGCCTTATTATATAAAAAACAACATAAAACTCTTAAAACTGAAAACAAAGCCTATATTTGACAAGTTTAAAACTCAAAAATTTTTAAATTTAAGATTAAGACGCTATCCATTTAAACACACTTATATTTCCTGGATACTAACAAATTTTGGAATGCAGTCCCCAAAGATATACAATTTAATGACTATATTTAAATGGATTCAAGATATCTATATTTTTTTCCCTCTCAATCTGAATTTAGTAAATGAAAGAAAACAATAAATTACTTAGCACCAGAGATGAAATTTTATCGGTTGTATGAAAGTACAGCAACAGTTGAAAGTCTGGGAAAGCAAGCATTATTTTGGAGAAAAAAATTAACGATATCAGGGGAAGCGAAGTGATATGCCTAAATGACTGGTGATCAATATAACATCTGCTCTTACTCTAAACATTACAAGGACAGAAAAAGATCAGGCACACCCAGAATTTCAATATTGCGAAAGGAATCAAATCCATAAATGATACCGATCTAGGGCCCAGACTCAGCATGTCACTGCTCTGTATGAGAACTGCTTGAAGTTGAATAATTTGAGTTTACTTAACTGAAACCAGGGCTTTTATCTTCACTTTACATATGAAGTAAACCATTTTAAATATAATAACACTTTAGATGATAAAAGGTGAACACACTGACATATAAATCTAGGATACTTGTGAAAAGCAAAATGTAAGGAAGGACACTGCATAGTGATTTGCTTATTAAAGATGAATAAGGGGGTTTTCCCCAATAAAATGATCACTACTTCTACCAGCAATACCATAAATGAATGAAAGTGAATGAATCATCAGAAGCAGCAAGCCTCCTTTTAAACCATTTCTAAAAATACTATCTAGAACACTAACCTGGAGAAATTCTAAGCACACTAGCAATTTCAAAATCAAAACATTATGAGACAAATAAGAAAAAGAAAGTTTCCATGCTTTCATTTCCAAATGACCTAAGTTACTCTGTAATGGATTTATTATAGAAATAAGCAACAATAATTAATCTCTCCCTTCCAAAACCCACCATTTTTCATACTTTGCATTCCATGAAGATACTTCTATCTCAATGGTTCATTTACAAAAGTTTACTGACAGACAGGTCCAACTGTAACAAACTCCTGAATTCTGAAGCTTTTAGCTTATTATGGAAGATGGGTATTGAAAACTTCAGCGATCACTGGGAAAAAGAGAAAACCAACCGGAGGTTATCACTGAATTGTTTCCTTCTATCATGTAAAAAAAAAAAAGCGCAGTATATATTAAGATAAACTCCTGATTACGTGTCTTGAAACCTCTGAGAATGTGCCCTTTGAAACAGTGAACTTTATATCCGAACGTTTAAGTCAATGTTAGCACTGTGTGATGATGCTGTCAAAGTGACTATGACCATCGCCATAAACATCCAGTGTTATGTCAACAGACTAACCCTGCTTCCAAAAGGAATACTGCAAATTTAAAAGAACAAGAAACTCACAAGTGTCAAGTTTTATGAAAGGAAAAGTTCTGACTTGAAAATAAAACAAAATGGCTTTTCCAAGAAAAATGATAGGTCAGGTCACCCTCACTCATCCTTACTTTTAAATGATAAATGGTAATGATATTTTTCTATCTCAACTACGTTGGAAACTACAGAGCTGAACTGGTGATTAAGATAAACTTGAAACCAGACTAGTAAACACGTGAAGGGATTTTTCTATTTTCATTCTTAACATATACGACTCCAAGGAAAGTATACAGACACTCAGTAGTGTGGCTGGCGGTCCTCGGAGAGCATCTCGGTCAACTTACTTTCTCTCAGATGGAGAAACGGAGGCTAAGAGACGCTGCCACTCGCTCAGGCTCACAGCTCTGTGTCCAAGTGAGCAGGGGACCCTCCATCTGTATGACCAAACCGGGTCCAGTGTCTACCGCAGAGCTTATGTCAACTTTCGTCATCATATATTGGGATGGCCAAAACGTTAATTTGGGTTTTTCCTATAAGATGGTACAAAAACCAGAACAGACTTTTTGGCCAACCCTATCCTTCCCTGTGTGGCAATCAGGACAATCCACCTGCTGGAAATTCTGAGAGCTGCCTCTGGTCACCAATCTCACAGAACATCCACAGGCTGCAGGAGATACACTCTCTGTGACCATCACTCACTTCAATCAGCTTGAAAAATTCACCTGGATTAGAATCACTGTCCTCGCATGGACAAGGCACCCCTTTTTCAGCATAACATTCAAGTAAGCTAAGGTAAATAACATAATATCCTCTTTCTGCGTGAACCACCAAAGTTTTATAGGACAGACCAATAGTTCTCAATTTCTGAGTCTCAGGATGCCTTTCTACTCTTGGAAATGTGTTGAGGTCAAGATCTTTTGTTTATGTGTATCCTATCTACTGATATTTACCTTAGTACAAATTAAAATGAGTACTTCTTTTAAATCACTTAAAATAAGTCATCACATCTTAACATAAACATGCATATGTGAAAAAAAACAAAAACAAAAAAACAACTTGTGTTTCCCAGAACGAAAAACTTCAGGGAGAAGAGTGGTACTATTTCACATTTTTGCGAGTTTATTGTCTTGCCTAATAGAAGACAGCCGGAAGTATCTCGTATCTACTTCTGTGGTCATCGTACAATGATGTGTTTTTGGTTCAAGGATATGAAGAAAATCTGGCTTTACGCTGATATGTTGTTGAAAAAAGGAGAAGCATTTTAATGGTCATCTCAGATCAATGGAGATATGATCTTTCAGTACGCTGAAAATGGACAGTCAGTGGTTTCTTAAAGCTTAGTTGCCACATGGAATCTGAAACCGTATCAGTGAACTTTTCATGCACTATTTTAGTGAAACCATCAATCTGTCTTCCATTTTGCATGGCTCGCCTACCAATGCACAATTTTTGAGTTTGTGGCCCTCCTGGATAAAGTCTCAGAAACCCCAAACCATACTTTGACATTTACTAGAAAACAGAGTTCAACCTAAAGATAAAGAATGTTATGAAACTTAGAAGCAGTTACACACTGCCTTGATCTTTTACAATCTTTCATTCATTAATCTGACATTACCTGGAATGGGGTAACAACATCATAAATTATGAAGTAGGCAGAAAAGTTGGATTTTGGTCCAAAAAACACAAAACAAGAAGCCAATAATGAAGCCTGGATGAGATTAAATTAAATATTATAAAATGTAGACTGAAATCCAGAAAAAAGAAGTCTGTATTTCCTCTGAGAATGATCAAAACAAATAGACTTGGATAATATTCACAAGGAAAAGCTGTAAGGAATTAGTAATTTAATCTAATTAGATCAGTAATCTAAAACTTTGAATAATATTAAAGTTTTGATAGTAAAGTTTGTGGAAAACATTAACACAATAGTATATATGTAAACAAATGAATCCCCTCTAGCTATGCTAACAAGCTTATTAAGAATTTTGGAATGCTCAAGAAAAGACACTAGACAACATCCCAGTTTCCCACAAAGGCACAGGAGGCTCAAAGTCACTGATTCATAGGAATGTGTAAGGCTATGGGTCCCAAGACCACCAAGAGGGGCATCATGAGTTGAGTCAGGAAACGGCAAAACAGTATAAATAGGATACAGAACAAACAGAAGAGAGTTAATGATTTTAGCTAGCATCTGTCTAGTGTTTCTACCAGAAATATCATTGCCCAAAGCAACGGTCTTCAAAACTAAAAGAGCATAAATAGAAATGTAGAGTGCCTAACTATAAAACGGTAGAAACTAATCATAGGAATTTATCAACAACTATTTCCTTACACTCTGTACATTTCTTTAAAAGACTGTATGGAATTTCATTTAATGCACAAAAGAGAA
This sequence comes from Oreotragus oreotragus, assembly GCA_006410675.1. Taxonomy (NCBI): domain Eukaryota; kingdom Metazoa; phylum Chordata; class Mammalia; order Artiodactyla; family Bovidae; genus Oreotragus; species Oreotragus oreotragus. The sequence goes on from SJYX01009053.1 coordinate 97,281, forward strand.
CACTAAAAGAAATGGAAACTAAAGGTTGTGAACAATCCCATTAAATGCTAAGAGCAATTGCTGAAATGTATATAATACTCTATGATGCATATTGTATTCCAGACGATAGCCAAAGGGCTTCTCATAATTTAACTCATTGTCTTGACTACTCTTGAGATGGGTACTACTGAATTCCCTTTTTACAGATGAGAAGACTGAAGGTCAGAGAGGTGAAGACATGTACATAGGGTCACAAAGCAGTTAAGGGGCAGAGCTGGGGCTTTCAACCAGGGTAGCCATGCTCTTAACAACCAGGTTAAACTCCCTCCAACTAACCCACTACAAACATCACTTAATAAAAGTATCTACATTGTGTGCAAACCATCCTTCTCAGAAAGTAAAGCAAAGCACCTGCTGAGCTTGGTTCTGACGAAAGCTATGCCATTTCAGCATTTGCGCAAAGAGTTTAGAATTTAGGAGAGAGCAACAGTGTGAGTATAGGATTAACTAGTCATGCTACTGAGAACTGTGAGAGCATGTAAGTCTCCTTTATGGAATGTGTGCTTCCATAAACGCAAGAGCAGTGAGGTATGAGTCAATGAAGAGGAAAAGAAAGCACAAATGAAAAGTTTTTGCTTTTGCTTCAGTAAAAAACAAAAGGAGAAAGAACATAGGATGCACGTCAATCTTACGTTTTGTTGATGGGAATGGACATTTTCACCACCAAACAAGTTTTTAAGGAAAATAGCCACATCTTCCTAGAAGCCTCTGTGAACTATATCTAGGAAATCTATTCTTTACATGTTCAATAAAGGGATTATTGACCACATCCAGGTAATAAAAACAGTACTGAAGCAAAGTCCAACGTAAGTATTCACTGTATTACTTAGAACCGCCCTTTACAGTCATATCTGAAACCTCTTCCTTGTTTTTTCTAAATATATACAATATGCTATCTACAAGAAGGAAAGCCAAGGAGATATTTTACAGTAAGTAAAGTATGTCTCCTTGCAGATTCTTAAAAGTTATAAATATACCAATCTGAAACGGCAGTGACATACTTCACTTCCAAAGAGTAGGAAAGCAAAACGGGCCACTTAGCAATTTTAGATGTGCTGAGTCTTTAAAAAGCTCTCCAGAGTTAAGGAAATGATTTATTTGTGCTGAAGACCACAACTTACATACGATTAACCAATCTAGAAAAAGATGAAAAGGGTGGGGAGCTTGTGGGTAACAGATTTGGGGTTTCATTTCATTTTTCACAACCAATGAAGTGATTAATAAAGAAAACTCAGGGGGAAAGAAGACTTATGACCAGAAAGAAAACAATTTAAAGCAATGTTAGTGAACCAGTATACATCTAAAAAAAAAAAACCCTAGCACTAGTCTGCTAAGTGAAGTGAAGTGAAGTCGCTCAGTTGTGTCCGACTCTTTGCGACCCCATGGACTGTAGCCTACTAAGCTCTTCTGTCCATGGGATTTTCCAGGCAATAGCCCTGGAGTGGATTGCCATTTCCTTCTCCAGGGGATCTTCCCAACCCAGGGATCGAACCCGGGTCTCCTGCAGTCTGCTAAAGCATACATAATAGCAAGGCATTAGGAAACAAACCTATCTTAAACACCTACCTACGCAATGCAGAAGGGGAAGACCTATGTACCACACGTACACATGCTCCTTCCAAATCGATGGAAACATTTGAGACTCTCAAAATGTGTGGTTTCTCTATAGTGAAAGACAGGGGAGCCTGGAGTGCTGTAGTCCATGGGGTTGCAGAGAAATGGACTCAACAACAATACCTTTCAATCACACCAACAAGCTAAAGGGTAAGCATACAATGACCATGCTGAAAAGGAGACAAACAGGAGACTGAAATGTGTCTGAATTTATCAACAGCAAAGATAACCTTCAGCATTTCACACAGCCATGGTTTTTCAAAACTGGGGAAAAAGGCCGACTTACCTTGATACGTTTTCTGGAATGTATTCTAGGACCGGATATCCATCACTTCTTCTCGATGACAGGTCGCTGTGTGATTTCCACGACTCCACCAAGGTATTGACGGGAGGGAAGGAACTCAGGTGTTGGAAAGATTGGTCTCTAGCTGATCGTGATAAAGATATTGTACCTTGAGCACCAATCCTATAGTGAAAGGACTGTCCACCTGAATTCACGCCAACGATGGCAGATGGAGGGATGCTGGCCTCTGGGTAGAAGCTCCCATCATCCGGTTCTTGTTTTATCCCCATGGGGAACCCGCTGCCTTCACAGTTACCATCGAAGCCCGGCACAGGTGGTCCTAAAATTCCTGATAGAGAATAATAGTCTTTATCATCCATAAAGGAAAAGTATGAGCCATCCATGAATGGAAAGGGGTTGATTGCTGGATTCCCTTTAAAAGAGGTGCCAGAACATGAATGCTTGGTTGACTCTTGTTTTATTGGTACTGAGAAGGGGGAATCAGAATTTATTTTGCTGTTTCCTCCTAGACACGAGCTGCTGAAAGCTCCGTCTGGCTCCGGCTTTATGTACTGGACGATGTTAAGCTGGCCAGCCACACCATGGGAGATGGCTATCTCTGTCTCCTCAGTCTTCGGAAAGGGGACCTCTTGAGCACCTTTCTCCTGGGTGTCTGGACTGGGAACCACATCTCGGGCTGCGCTGCACCCCATGGGGGTGCCCGAAGCAGTGTAGCTGAAGGCGGTGCTTCCAGGGCTACAGATAGACCCCACAGTACTAGCGGCTGGGCTGGACAGCGTGGATCTGTTGTTTGTGTTGGAAGGGCTGGAAACAGAGCACCTTGAGTTGTTGATGTTTGCAGGGCTGGATACGCAGGATCGCAGAGTGATGTTATTAGGACTGGAGACCGGAGACTTCACGCTGCAGTGACTTGGGGGGCTGGAAATCGGGGATTTCATGCTACTCAATGGACTGGAAAGAGGTGAGCCCACGTTGCTGGCATGCGCTGGGCTGTGTGACCTGGAGCCCCGCGTCTCCACATTGGGGGAGCATGGCAGAGGGGTGCCCTGGGCGATGGGGCTGTGCACTGGGAAACTGCCGAAGCTGGCTGAAGTGGAGGACACACAGCTGATGCTGGCGGGGCTGCAACCCGAGGATGACAGGGTCAGGGGGCTGCAAACTGCCGGGCCCTTCTCGTGCCCTAGGATGGGGCTCTTCACCACATTGCGCATGACCCCGCCATTAATGGAGCCCCCAGAATCGGGCAGGAAGGACCGCAAGGGCCTGCTCGCACCCCCCAGCGTGGAAGGACGGTGGCTGTTCTCTTTGTAAAATTTCACAAGCTGTTCGACGTTTTGATACATCTTTGCTGGACTCCCGCTTCCCTGGGGGTTCTGCTGATCATAGGCGTAGTCGGCCTCTCTCACAGAATCCATGTACAAGCCCATGGACTCGGCCACCGTGGCCGAAAGTTCCTTTGATTCCAGCTCGGTTTTTATATCAGATGGTAAAATCCCGGACCGACTGCTGTCTTGCTGGAGGCAAGGGAGTAGCTCGTGTTTTTCTTTGCTGCTTCCTTGAGTACTGCTGTGTGGAATAGCACCGGAGACGCAGCGCACGTCGACGATCTCCATGTAATTACTCTCATCCGGCTGCTCCGTGGGTACGGGTCCCAGGGCAGGACGCTCTGCAGGCTGAGAAACTTGACCCCACCGTCTCTCCATTTCTAGACCTTCAGGGAGACTGTGGTAGCCTTTGGTCTCCATAGCTAACATAAAAATTTATATTAAAAAAAATCGAATTAGAGTCGTGGATAGCACAGTTACTCTAAAAGACATTCTGAAATTGTACTGACTGAGCTATAAGTACATATACTACTGATGATAAGCAATACTTCCAGTTATAGTCAAGTTATTACCTTTTTAGGTGCTGATACAACAGAGTCCTGACTATAGTTTGTCCAGAAGCCAGAATATAAGAAGCAATAAAGCTATTTCCCATCTAAATAAAAGCAACATCTTTGCTATAATAGAGCAAGCAATAAAACTATTTTGCATCTAAGTAACATCTTTACTATACTACAGCCTTTGGAGTTTGGAGGAAATTTTACATATAAAACATCTTTGCTATAATACAGCCTGTAGAATTTACAAAGAATATTTACAAATGTTAACTTAATATGCAAAGTAATCCTGGGGACTCCTGATGCATCCAAAGAGGAAACTGAGGGTTTAACCAAGTGGGCGACTTGCCCAAGGTCAAAGACACAGTAAGTGACAAAGTCAGGTTTAAAACTAAATCTAATGCCAAAGTCTTTGGAGTCTTTCCAGCATATGGAAGCTGCGTTTCATAGCTAATATGTGACTTGATTAAAAAACAACGAGGAAATGTAATTAATGTTACCATTTCCCAATGTAAAGTCATCCCGTGAATGATCACAGGCAAGATAACTTGAGGATTATTTTCAAAACAGTAAGATTTTCGTAAAATAGATTTTGGTGAAGATAACTTAATGTCAATTCTGAACAGTGAAGAGTCATATATCCTGATTAATTAAGCTACTCCATAACTCAAAGAGGCTGAATGACAAGTTGAGAATGTCAGGACTCTAGTCTGTATTTCAGTCCTGGCAAGGACTCTGACATGCGGCCTGACCTAGCGGTAGCTCTGCTGAAACAAGACTCCAGACAGCCAGTTTCATTCTCAACAGTTAATGGAGGAAGTTTGAGATGGGTCCTGACAATTTATGTGTTCATTCATTCAACAAATATTCACCAAGTGTGTGTTGCATCCTGGGCCTACAACTAGCCACTAAATCTACAGTGATAAACAAAACAGGCTCAATTCCCATCCTCAAGGAGTTCCCAGGATTGTTTTAGACATATTATCTTATCTACTGCTCTCTCTATAAATATATTCCATAGATAATCATCACAGGCTGTATTTATATAATTCTTATGCATGATATGGTTCAATGACCTATTACAAGCCTTTCACAGATATTAATGTTCATACCCTTATAAATTACCCTACAAGGTTGGCAGAAGTACTATCCCAAATGATACAACTAGGAAAACCGAGGCAAAAGCCACACAGAGGAGCTGGAATTTGATCCCAGGTGTCTACACCAAGGTCTCTCAACCATGGCCCTACTGGGGGCCTGATAATGCTTTGTTGAGATCTCTCCTGTGCCTTGTAAGATGTACAGCCGTATCCCTGACCCCTACCCACTAGATGCCAGTAGCATTCCTCCTGCCTCGCTGTGACAGCCCCAAATGGCTCCGGACTCGCCAAAAGCCCCTAGGGGTGGGGGGAGGGGGCCAAAATCACTGCTGGCTTGAGAAGCCCCACTCTAAAGAAACATCTCTCAAAGAAAATTAATTCACTCAATAAAATTTCATTTGTGCATTTTCATGCATAGAACTCTTAAAATCTTTTACTATGCATTTTTCAAATCCTTTCAGGTGTATAAACAATCTCTGACCCAAATAAAGGTCCTGACCTAAAAGCTGCAGTTTCTGCAGTGCTGAACATAGATATTACTTTAGACCTCAGTCCTTTCCCCTCCTCTGCCACTCACGATCTTCAACCACCCTACCTTCTTTTCATTAAAAAAGAGACTAGAAAGACTTTTTGCTCCAGAAATATTAACATGGAAAAAAATAATATAATGACTCTACTAAATAAATTGGCATCAGATATCACAGGGCTCTCTGGAAAAATTTAATGCCCAAATTGTCCGAAGATCATAATTACCTCTAACTTTTCTGTATTCTACACTAGGCTTTTAAGTTCCCTGAAGGAAACTTTATCAACTTTACCACTGCACCCCAAGATGAGAGCATAGTGCAAATAAAAAAATGTTACACTATTATAAAATAATCAATATCCAGTAATTTGTGAATATTAAAATCTCCCAATTATGTAGCATGCTTTTGCTTAAAGAACATTATTCTATAAATTCCTAATGACAAAACAGTAGAAAGTAAGCCAAGTTATGAAGTTTGAGAAGGTAATCTGATAATTCCAGCAGGAAAAATTAGTGTGGATGAAAGCCAAGAACTGAATATAGTGAAATGGGACCAAAACAGCTAATACTGGCCTTTTGTACCTTACTGAAAAACCATTTAGTAAGACCCATGGGTTGAAAAATACCAGTAAATATGTGCTGCTTCTACTTCTGAGAATATTCAGCCTTCCCCATACCAAACTGGAACAGTACAGATAGATACTTCAGTCCCAAATTCATCAAACCACAAGAAATGTGTCTATTCCTGTTTAAAACTGAACACCTTCTGTATATCATCCCCCCACACCCCAACCTATTCCTAAACCCACATTCCCTGTCTTGGTGAATTGCACCACCGTCTATTCAAATGCCCAGAAATCACCCCTGCCTTGGCACCCTAACTAAAGGTCTCCACAAATTCATCCCTCCCCACTCCCACACCTACAGTCTCCCAGACAACAGGACCATCTGCCTTGAGTCTGAAGGATCATCATCATCCAGACTTCTCTCCAAAAATTCCTTCTCCAAACTGTCTTTAGCAAAGGATGATCACTCATTGCCTGTTTTGAAGCTTCACAGTGGAAATTCACATGCTAAAACTCTTGGAAGTTCTAAGGTACAGAAACCCATTTCCTTTTTAATTCAGAGTTCCCTAAATAATTTGGCCACTGCACCTTTTTTTTTTTTGTTTTTTTCACACAACATCTACTAATATGCTGAGGGGCACTTTTCATCACTGTGCCTCAAGCCAGGATCCGTGTCTTAGATACATAAGGCTGTATGAAGATTTGAAGAGAATCTTACATGAGCGCTGATAGGCAAGAACCATCTTAAAGCACTCTACAAGGAAGTACCTTATCAGCTAACATCATGCAGCTGATCACAACTTTCCAAGTTCTGTTTGGCTAGCCTTGAACTCTCTTGACAATAACACGAACCAGCCTGCATTTCACCACATTATTGACAAGGCTATCATTAGAGAATTTGCAAAGGCTTTGCTGAAATCTACATTAGCTTTAAGACATTTTGATCTGTCAACCTAATACACCTCTCAACAAAGAATATAAAGGCTGGCAACCAACAAGAAAGAATGGAAGATATCTAGCACCTGCACAGCTTCCACTGGAAATATTTTTAAGGATCAGGCTTTATTTTTTAAAATAGTATTAAAATATTTTATGCTGAATTCTCCCTATTATCTTTTCCTTTCTTTTTTTTTAATGTATTTATTTTTAATTGAAAGATAAGTGCTTTACAATATTGTGTTGGTTTCTGCCATACATCAACATGAATCAGCCATAAGTATACATTTATCCCCTCCCTTCTGAACCTCCCTCCCACCTCCCAACCCTCTAGGTTGCCACAAGAGCCCTGGTTTGAGTTCACTAAGTCACATAGCAAATTCCCACTATGTTACATATGGTAGTATGTAAGTTTCCATGCTATTCTGTCCTATATTATCTTAATTGATCTTCTCTATAAAACAAATGGATCAGTTAGGAAGTTATTTCCTATGTCGTCCAGGAAATCCAGGTTGTCTTTTTGAAACTGGCATAAGGTCCATGGCTTGAGCAGATTTTCAGTCAATCACTAGTGAATACTGAAAATATTAATTGATGAATATGATCCTCACAGAACTTAATATCCAGAGGGTAAAGGTAAAGTTTTTGTTACTAAATTATAAGATTAAACAGATACTGATATACAAATCTACTTACGTAAAATTAGGCTTGTCTCCCTTAAAATGGAAACTATAACAGATACTCCCCTTGGGGCAAAGACAAAAAACATGAAGGTCCCTTAATTTTCAGACAAATGCCTCCCCTCTTAAAGAAATTTTCACACAGGGAAAGTAAGGAAAAATATTGACAGTTCTACCTTGTCATAAATATGCTCTTAAACACTATTTTTGCAAAGGGAAAACCTGACTTTAAATTTTTATATTTTACAGACTCTGTTAAATTGCTGTTTCCCATAAGGAAGTAGTTTTTTTGTTTCAGGATTAACAAAGAATCTTGCAAATTTATATTTTATCCAAAAAGTTTCACTTTTACAACCTCCCAAACACAGTTCCATTTTAAATGCATCATTTTTTATAGTTATCTGACTCTAATTTACATCCTCAAGACAGAACCTTAAGAATTTTATAATTTGTATTGGTTGCATAGTTGTAAAAGTTCACTGCTTGTAACTCTTTTCCTATCATCCCTATTACTTAACTATAACCATGTTCCTTGTTTTAACAGATGAGATAAATGATAGAAATCAGCCCAAGGTCACCTAAGAGAGCCAGAGAACCAGTTCGAACTGAACACACCTGATTTCTATTCACTCACCTAATTCACTGAGCCACCTGATCGTTCCAAAAGCCCCAAACTAAACTATGTCTCCCTTAAAGGAAAAAGCTCCCCTTTTATTATTTTAAAAAGCTTCTTTCCTCAAGCATCTCCATGATAGCCTGTCATAAAGTAAAATCTAAAATGAAAACTTCCCAGAACTTCACAGATGGAGAAGGCTGTTAGCATTACTATGTAAATATCATCAATAACAGCACCTAGAGAAATGCCAATTCAAATACTAAAATGCAATTTACTGCCTTTGAAATTCAGTGGTTTCCAAACTTGTCTGGTATCAAAGTTTTCCTAACTTCTATGTTATAACAAATACTTAAACCTTTTGGTGCCGTAAATCATTACGATTTAAACCTAGTCTTCTAAAATTCATTAGGAAAAGCTGTGCACCTAAATTCAGTAGCAGGTCACGGATGTCACCGAAAGAAGCTTCATCGTTTCTCTCCTGTTTTTAGAATTCGAACTGATGCCACAGAAAGCATAATCTCTTTCTGGAGTTTCGTGAATCCTAAGGCACGGGAAATGCACGAATTTCCAGAGCCCCTTTCCTACAGAATCTGTCGGGATTTGTATCTCCTTCAACTGCCCTTTTTCCGCTACACCTCTGGCTGAGATTTGGGTGCTTCCGCAATTTATAAAGGAAAGAAATATTATTCAAACCTTCTTTAAAAACTGTACAAGAAAAACGATCCGAAATTCATCTTTGGGGAAAGGGAAGGGTGATAGACCTCCCACTGCCAAAGGCGGTAGAGAGCTGCCCGTTAGAGGGCATTTATCCAAAGTGGCCAAACTTTCCCAAAATAGTCCTCTGGCGGCCAAAGGGGGGGAAAGTGGAAAACCAAAACAAAACAAGCACACAGCACCCTACTGACAGTGCCTCCGGATTACGCAGCCACTTCTCCCTGCAAAGTGCACGCTCCCGCGCCGCGGCCACACGCAGAGCCGGGCAAGCGGCGCCCAGCCGCGCACCCCTACACACCTGCCTCGGCCGGGGTCCGTCTCTCCGCGTCTACCTGTTGCAGCGCTCGCCAACGCCACGACACCCCTGCTGCGGAGCCCCCCTAAATCCAACCACATCCAGGCCAGCGAGAGCAGCTCTCCCTGCAGCGGGAGAGCCCGAGGCAGCAATGCTCTTGCACCCAGGTGACTGCACGGGTTTCCTCGGAGCAGCCTGAAGTTGGCTTGCGTCTCACCCGTCCAATGACACCCCGGCCGCGGGGGGGTGGAGAGGAGGGGGCAGGGGCAGGGCTAGAGCAGGCGAAGCCGGGAGGGAGAGAGAAGGAGAGGGCGGGCGAAAGCCCGGAGGGGGAGTGGGCCAGCTTCAGGGCCGGCCCTTTTAAAAGCGGGTCACATGTCCAGATAAAAAGTTCAGGTTGCTATCCCGCCCCCTTGGGCCCTTTCCATTGGCCCGGGGGGAAGCAAGGCTCCACGCTGCACGGGTCAGGCGGGCTTCTCATTGGACAATGCAGGCTGTCAGTCACCAGGAGGACGACATGACTGATACAAAGTTGCTGCGACACAGCCTGGACTCGGCAGCTCCCTTAAAGCCGCAGAAGCGGAGGCCGCTCGGGGTGCAGGGCAGCGGCTACGCCACTAGGTACTCACGACTCGCTGCCCCCCACGCCCCTCGCTCCACTACCCCAAACTTGCTCACGCCCACCTGGCTCTCCTCCTGGCCTACCGCAGAATGTCTGGAAAGACGCGAAAAGTCTGGGGACGCTGAAGAAGTCGGTTTTTAGAAAGCCAGTCAAGGTGTCCTCCCTGATGCTCTCCACCTGCAGCGCCAGGTGAGCGGCAGCCCTAGCCCAGGCACCGCCCACAGCGTCCGTGCGCAGGGAGGGACCCTCAGTGGGCTTCTCCCGACCCTGGAGGTTCGTTCCCCGCCCCACTCGTCAATCCGCCGAGTTACCTCTCAACACAGCAGCCGCAGCGTCCGCTGCCAGCAAGCAAGATCACGTTCCCACTCGATTTGAATTTCCTTGTTTTAACCGTGCCCGGAAAGCGAGTGATTTCAGTGCAGCCAAAGCCCTTTAAACACGGCTTCTCTCCCACCCTCCTCCCCATCCCTCCACCTCTCGGGTCAAGAGCTGCAGCACTCCTTCCTTATAATTTTGTGGCTGTATTTATTGCTTTCGTATTGGATTTTTCCAGTAGTTCAATTTGAAAGAAAGCTGACCATCGAGGATAGTCACTTTTTAATAATGGGTGGGAGGGGTGCACATCATTGGGAGAAACAAACAGGAGCGGGGAAGGAAACAAAACTGTTTTCTAAGGATCAAGCATCTGCAAGAAGAAATTTCGGTTTCCCTCCAGCCGCCTCCACCTAGACTCTCCTCCCGCCCACCCCAAGGCTGTAGTTACTAAGCAAAAGGATGGGGCTTCTTAACTTTGATTTCTCAGGACTTTGAGGCTCGGAGTATGAGGCTCCGTTTTATATTCCTGGCTGGTCCAGAGTCAGCACCGGTGACGTACACACCTAAATCTGGTCCCCGGGCCCTTGGCGACCCGCAGCCCGGCGGCGGCAGCTGTGCGTCCTCCCGCCTCACCCGTGCCCCGCACCAGCCAAACTCGGAAAGGGGGTGGGGAGGGAGGGAGTTCACCCTGTGCCCAAAGGCCCCTCCTCTCCTTACAGTCCATTAAGCTTCGGGATTCCAGACCCCGAACCGAGGAAGACTTGAATTCTCAGTCGCTCCAGGTAGGGAACTCCCTGGCCGCGGGAGAGACGGCGGCGGCGCACAGGAACTGGTTGCGACCCTCCGACTCCTGTGCTCAGCAGTCCCCCGCTCGGAGCGGCTCCCGGCGCCCCCGCAGCCGGGAGTCCCCGCAAGTCTCCCAACTTTGCCGCGGGGCCCGAGGTCCTGCGCGCTCTCCGGGCCAAGCAAGCAGCCGGGCATCGATAGCTGCCGGGCCCGAACGCAGACGGCGGGCAGGAAGGAGGGGAGTCCCGGACCTAGCGCTCGGGCACCCGAGGAGAAGACGGCTCCGCCTGCGCTGCCAAATTATTCATTATTAAAGGAATGGACGTGTCTCTTTTACTAAGTTTTTGCCACCTTTACGGAGGGCCAGTCTTGCCCTGGATCTCAGTTTCTTGCAAAATCTAGGTTAGAATCTTGCAGGGACTGGCCGCCACGATTGCTCGCCCGCCGCCCAACAACCCTGCCCAGAGGCGGCCGGGTGGGAACCTCGTCTCCTGCCCTCAGCCCACCTCGGCTTGCCAACCCGCGCCCTGTGCGCAGAATATGCCTTCCCCGGGGTCGCCCTGCGCTCCCCAGACCCCTCCCGCCGCTGTCAGCGCCAAGTGACTATCGCTGCACACTCACCTTTTCTAGGACATGGTGGGGAGGCTGGGGCGCGGGGCGGGGGTTGGGTGGGGGCAACCAGGCTCCCGCCGCCGCCGCCGCCGCCGCTGCCTGCAAGTCCGATATTAGCAGATCGGCAGTAAGGATGGAGAGGAAGAGACTCCCGGCAGTCGTCCTACTGACGGTGGGTAGAGCAAGAGAGCCGTAGTGGTGTTACCCGGCAGGAGGAGACGAGGCGGCGGAGCCAAATCGCGCAGAGGGGGACGCGGGCGCCCGCCCGCCCCCAGCGGCGGCGGCGGCCGGGCCTTAGGCGGCGGGCCCTCTCTCGGGGCTGCCGGTCTCCCGGGCGGCGGCGGCGGCTGCTTCGGGAGCCGGGAAGTTAGGGGGATTGACCCCGCGCCGGCCGCCCCGCAGCGGGCTCTCCGCGCCCCCTCCCCAGGCCTGGGGTGACCGGTGACAGCTCGGGCGCCAGAGCGTGTGAGTGTGTGTGAGTGTGTGTTTTGAGGGGGGTGGCCGCAGGGGGAGCCCTCTGTGCCGCGGCCCCCTCCCCGGGTCACACCCTCCGCAGAAGGAGCAGGCAGCCGAGCGTCCGGCCACCGTCTGGGGGGAAACCGGGTCGGGGGCGCCGGGGCCCCCTCCCCAGCCTGGCCACTGGCTGCGAGGAGGCCGATGGCAAACGGAACCCTAGTGCACGTCGCCCCACAGCCCTCCCCACGACTCCCTAAAGTCCAGCCCTGACCTCGCGCCCCGGGCCTCAGGTGCAGTTCCCAGCCGCCGGGACGCGGGCTAGGGACCGTGCGCGGGGGGCGGGAGGGAAAAGTTTCTTTTCCTGCTCCTCCGCTGCCCACCCGGCGAAGCTGCTCCTCTCTGCACCCCTTGCCTTTTCTCCCGGGCTCGCCGCGCCTCTGCCCCACCCCCACCGTGGCGGGGGGCGCCGAGGAAGGACCGGGTGTCTGCGCGCGGGGGAGACTGGCGAGCCGCGGCGGCCGCCGGCTGTCCCCTCGCTCTGACAGCGCCCGGGCCGCCGCCGCCCGCTCGGCGGAGCGAGCCGAGGACGCGGCCGGGCGCCAGGCCCCCTCCCCCTGCCGCGCGCCGAGCCCCGCGCGCCCCCGCGCCGCCCCGCGCGCCCCCGCGCCCTCCCGCCGCTCCGGCGGACACCTACGCAGACGCGAAAGGGAAAGGGGGGCCACCGAGCCGGGAGGGCGGACGGCGGCGCCCGGGAGCGCGGCGCGGGGCGGAGGATGGAGCTGCGACCCGCGATCCCGGGAGCCTCTGGCTCCGGCTGCCTTGCGGAGCCGCCTGCGCCTCCTGACTCTGGATTCTCCCCAAGTCCCACATCTCCGCACCGCCCCCCCCACGCCGCAAACCACACAGATCACCCCCATTAGGGCAAATGTATGCGCGCGTGTGTGTGTGTGTGCGCGCGCGTGTCCACGAGCTCTCACGCGTGGGAGGGACACCAGCCCCAGACTCTTCTATCTCACCGTTACACTTAGCCTTAGTGGAAGATTTTGGGTAGGGGGGACGTACTGTGAATATCACAACCACTTACAGTCTCCCCTGTTCTTGTCGTTTATCACTAAGTTAAACTCCAGAAACTGACCACACTGGTCCCTGTCCCGGCTTTACACTCATTTTCCTGCAGGTTTTATTGACTCCCTCCCCCTGCCCTTTGCTGTGCTCCTTCCCGGTTTTCTTCCTAAGGAACTGTGGAAGTTGGTAATCCCTTCCCACCGTGTTAAACGCGGAACTGCCCTGTTAAAACAATCACAGCCCCACAATCCCACTGCCCCAGTCTAGCTGTCCATTGCGGCGTCACCCACACGGTGTTGGCACCCCCCTGTTTTTAAAGTGGCATTTGGCTTGTGGCGAAGAACCTTTTGCTTGTTTCCTTAGGTGTAGAGAAGGTGAAATTCTTAAGGTATTATGTTTAGGTGAAATAAAGAAAAAAATTAACATAAATATTCAGTGAACTTTAAAAAGAACCATCAAGTAGAAGTATATTGACTGAAAAAAATGAATTCTGAACTGCATCAAAAATAGGATGGATTGACACTCATGAGTTCATAAAATGGACAGAAGGATGGATAGTTAATGTGATTAAGGCATTATATACTAGTGGTAGAATCTTGGTAGTGGGTTTTTTGTTTTTGAAATTTTTCCTAATGAAATGTTAGAGAAAACAAACCCGCCTTTAAGGTAATCTTTATAATGCAAATTCAGTTTACAAAATTGATAAATCTGGCATTTGATTATTCCTTTCCCCTTTATAAAATGATTTTCATTAAACTTTCTTTACCTAGGTGCTCCTCCACTATTTTAATCAGTAATTTTGTTATGGACAACTTATCAGGCAGCAGATTCTGATGTAAAGTGGGGTTATTGTAACTACAACATTTTAGAAATCTAGATTTCTTCCTGCGTTTTCCTTCTGTCCAATCTCAAATGTTAATCTTTCATGCTTTAAAGCAGTTTGGTATTATAAAACTGAGACTGAGTTTTTAAGCATTTACGTATATTCTTTTTTTTTTTAAACGTATAGTCTTTTGAAACTTTTGCACACCAAACTCGCTTGTGGGGACATCCATATGCCTATGTATATCAATTCCTCTTATCCTTCAACAAGAGATATTAGGGGATCTTGCCATTACTATTAGGCAAACCTTTATTTTTGGATATTTGAATATTTGCCCAAACTTTTGAACAATTATTTTCTTTTGCTGGCTGTAAGAGGTGGTCTTGTGCCACCCTAGAAGGAAAACAGCTCCAACATAAAAATCTTTGGCTCCCTTATCTGAAGAGAAGGTGGCACTGGTGTTACTGGGAATCACCCCACAAGTGATGTCTCTGAGAGACTCCATCAAAGATGGAGATGCAGGGTTTTTTGGTTATTCAGAATACTCTTGGTTCCAATGCTTGATAATAAGGAGTCCTATCAACTTTGAAAATGTACATCTAGGAAATGTCATTACTTGCTGATTTTTAAGCTCACAACAAACTTTGTTCTTTTGATCCTTTTAGATATATTTTTCTTTGCAAAAGGATAGAAATGTGTTTTTAAGAAAAAATATTAAGGAAGTAAAAGCACAGAAAAGGACCTTAACTTCATCTCCAAATTATTGGAGACTACTTACAGCTGCCAAATAGTCTGAAACCTTGGAGCAGCATCAGTTCTCTTCTCTTTTGACAGTTGTTCACCCTCACTTCACAGTCCTGTACCTCAGGACACTTTCCTCCCTCAACCCATTAGCGTCAAGCTCCCTGAGGTTTGCTACCTAAAGTGCACGACTCAGCATTTGCAACTGACATATGTGACATCACATCCTCTATTATATAACTTCAGATACAAAGCCTAATATCATCTAAGTTTGTGATGGAAAAAAAATCCTCCCTTGCTCTTTATTTCAGCTTTAGCAGAGCAACCCCTTAGATCTCTGATCCAAATCTCACTTCATCCAACAGCTGACACTGGAGGGAGAAAAAAAAAAAAAATGCATGGAGTTGTTTAACCCATGAAATGATAAGCAACCCACCCCCATGAATGTATTTTGAAATGTATTAGATCCCCTTTAGATCTGTATCTACTGGTAGGAAAGTAAAGCCTGTTAAGTAGCATATAATTTAATTGTATTCAATAATCTTAAAAAGTTAAAGGCTAAAGCATTTGGACATAGATAACTTCATTAATAAGCCTAGTCATGCTGGCACTTTTTTTTTTTTCTTTCAAAAAAGCTAAGCTTTTTTCCCCCCTGTCTGTTACCAGCTGTTAGGAAGAGTTGAGAAAGACAGAGAGAGTCAGAGAGAGAAAGGCGGGGCTAGGGCAGGCGGTGCTGGAGAGAAAAGATGAGTAGGGGAATAATATAAAATAGAATTTCTTCTTTGTTTATTGCAAAACACACATGTTACAGTTTATAAACATTGCAAGCAAATAAGAAACTGTGGACCAGAAGAGAAATACAAAACGTATCAGAGTTTGTTAATCCCCCAAATAGACCCAATTCAAGTTTCTGGACTACTTGGAATATTTTTATTAGCTTTGCTTATTCATTAATTTCCATATTTGTTTACCTAACTATTCATCTGTCTACCTTAATTTCATTTGCAGTCATTTTAAACAGAAAACACACAAACCTCATCCATCTCGATGACCAGATTTTGAGCTGACAGAGCACCAAACAGAACATGCATCACAATTAGCGTGCCACATTATTAGAGGCAAATCAGATTGCCCTGTGCCTACAGTGATGTTCTAAATTTAGAAATAATGTACAGTGGTTGAAAAGGGGAGGGGGACTCAGAGCCATGCATTTCAAAAAAGTAAAGATATTTGCCATTCCTTCTCTTTTTCTTGGTTTACTGCAGGAAATTCATCACCTTTAAATAACTGTGCTAATCTTACATAAATAACTGCATGGTTTGTGAGCTCATTAGAATTATGCATCCGGCTGCTTTTCTGATATTATGGGCAATAACAACCACAGAAAAGCGAAACAATCCAGTGGGTCAGGTGTGGGAAATAAAGAGTCTCTGCTGAACTTGATGAAAAACTCATTTAGAATTTCTCATTAGGACTTCACAGGAGCAGTTAGCTTTTCAGTAGTCGGCGCTGTATTTTTAGCAGCATTTTAACAGCTGTCAGTAACAACTAAGACAACATTTTGATCAACACTTCCTTTTTTTTTTTTTTTAATTCTAACAAAGATGTTTGCAAAGAAACAAAATGCTTCAAGATTTAAATGTTTAGCTCTGAAAAACAAACCAAAAAAGATACTTTCTTGTGACTTAAAATGTTAATGCCTCAAGGGCAGGCAGAAAGGTATCTACCTAAAATGAAGCCCAGTGGATTTTGAAGGTTTAATTTTCTGATGCCTAGGTACGTATAATAAGATGATTTTAGGCTTGAAAGGTGTGTTCAGAGTCAGAAACGGAAACCTCAGCCTAAGAGAATGTGCAGTGGATCTTGTCATGTATTTGCAAGTAGGTCAAGAATAGCCGTGTGGGCACCTGAAATGAATAAAATCTTGTCCCTAACATTTGAGTTTATAAAGGGAGGTTATCACATGTCAGATATATGACACTGGAAATAGCAGATAGAAAAAAATGTAAGAGGCTTCATGACAGATGTCATCTTTATTTCTAAAGATAGAGGTAAATTTGCTGTGGGTAATGTATTACAAAGCAAACTAAAACTAAGCTCTGCAAGTATCACATTTCCCTTTCACCTGCAGTCTGCCCAAACTGAGTGGTTTCTGTTCTAAGGGAAGGCATGGTATATTACTAAAGCAGCCTACTGAATCATCCTATCCAGAGGTCATCTGCTCATTTTGAGGACCTAATCCATGTTTTGAGTTTGTCCCAACTAAGGCAGCTGAGTATTTCCACTTCATCTAGCTGGCACGGTGGGGAATGAAGGCATTCTTAGATCAAATGATATTTTTATTATTGTTAGGTAGTTAGAATAGGAAATAGGAGTCCAAAATGACGGTGGCTAAAAAGACGAGGAAGGGAAAAGCCCGCGAAAATAGAACAAAGGAGGTCAAAGGAAGGTCTGAGGACCAGAGTGAGGGCTTCAGGTACAACACACAGCACTCCTGGCTAGCCCAATTTGCATAGGGCAGGCTCAGGGGGAGGGAAAAACATATAAAAAGGGGAGCCAGAGGGCTCTGCTCGCTCCTCCACTCTCTTCTCTTCACGTCTTTGGGTTGGCATGCCCTCACGCTTCGGGGATGGATTCTCCTGCTATCTTCTAAATAAAATAGAGCTGTAACACTGGTTTGTCTAATAGCTATAACACAGTTTGTCCAAGACCCAAGAGCTGTGACACGCTGAGGGCTTTAGTGTCCGTCACTCCAAATCTTTGTCGTGACAAGACAGAACCAAGGAGCATACACTCGCCTGACAATTATATTGCATTTTTTAAAAATCCTAATCCTCGTGGGGGTACCAGTTCACTACCACTTCCTTGCTGGGTAGGACTTTTTTCAACAAAATGTGCAGTTGTCATAAAAATTGAAGTAGATATCCTTTCTTCTTGCCCTGCACAAACCCCTGCCAGATGCAAATCTTTTAGTGTTGATCGTTTTTCACAGAGCATGACATGGTTTTCTTAGTGCATACATTTTGGACATTAAATACCCATGTGTAAAAATGAAACATGTATCAACATCTTTTATATGGAAGGTACAGGTCACATCAATTATTAATATTTAAACCACAATCTATTTTGAAGTGCCTAGTGCTAATTATAGCCAGACTTTAATATTTTATCAAAGTAAGTGGAAATTTAAGCTAGTTCATTACTTTAAAAAAAAAAAGCTTTTTAATGACTTTCACTATAAATGTGGTAGAACCATCTCCTCTTAGTAAAACTGTGTGTTTGTCCAAGACCCAAGAGCTGTGACACGCTGAGGGCTTTAGTGTCCGTCACTCCAAATCTTTGTCGTGACAAGACAGAACCAAGGAGCATACACTCGCCTGACAATTATATTGCATTTTTTAAAAATCCTAATCCTCCTGGGGGTACCAGTTCACTACCACTTCCTTGCTGGGTAGGACTTTTTTCAACAAAATGTGCAGTTGTCATAAAAATTGGAGTAGATATCCTTTCTTCTTGCCCTGCACAAACCCCTGCCAGATGCAAATCTTTTAGTGTTGATCGTTTTTCACAGAGCATGACATGGTTTTCTTAGTGCATACATTTTGGACATTAAATACCCATGTGTAAAAATGAAACATGTATCAACATCTTTTATATGGAAGGTACAGGTCACATCAATTATTAATATTTAAACCACAATCTATTTTGAAGTGCCTAGTGCTAATTATAGCCAGACTTTAATATTTTATCAAAGTAAGTGGAAATTTAAGCTAGTTCATTACTTTAAAAAAAAAAAGCTTTTTAATGACTTTCACTATAAATGTGGTAGAACCATCTCCTCTTAGTAAAACTGTGCAGACTTACAGTGCCACTTTTTGCCAGTACAGTTTGCTACTTACATAAAGGATCAAATAAGCACCTAAGTAAAGTCTTGGGATTCTTCTAATATATTTATATATGTAAATTTTATGTTGTTTTGATTTTTAAAAGTATATTTTCATGATAATTATCTATCTCAAAAGAAAAAAATCCAGGAAAATTATTTTTATCACTACATCAATTCAATATATGCTATTACTCTGTTCTTTTGTAAATTACATGGCTCTATTTCTAATTTGAATATGACATGAACTGAAGGTTTGTTGAAAATAAAATTTTTTTAAATTACCTTTATTTGTAAACAAATATTATTGTTATAATTCAATAAAACTGCCAAGAAACAAATGGTAAGATCATATACACATATTTTTTTATCTATTTTATGTTACTTCCACGGTACCAGATGATTATACTCCTAGGATACAACAAACTAGGGATCTAGTAGGGAAGTCAAGATTATTAATCACAACAATTGCTCACCTACAGGGAGAAATTAAAGCAAACACTAACTTCTAGAGATAATTCAAAAAGCCCACAGTAAAAGCAAGAGCTCTGAGGCTCAATCTCCTTGAATGAAACGTCTAATCAGTACCTTTCAGCCTGGAGCTATATTTCATTACCCCTTTTCACAGATACAGCAAATCAAACAGTACAGTAAAATCCACTTGCATGGCTTTGAATCCTGGCTCCATCACTTATTAACCATATGACTCAGGGCAAATTACTTAGTCTTTCTAAATTTAATTTCCTTATTTGTAACAAGAGACAACTGATACCATAAGTGGATATGAACTTAACACAGTACCTGGATGTGGTAAGTGCTTCCCAAAAGTGTTAAATGTGTACCTCCAGAGTTTTATCATGGAAAACTCAAAGTTGATTCTTCTGAAGATTCAAAATCTTTCTTACACTTCAAATGGGTTTTGAGGTCCCTCAAGAATCAGAGCTTTAACCTGAGGTCTTCAAGGGCTTCAGACTTCTAAGAATTCTCTTCGCTAGAACAGTGATTCTCAAGTTTTATCATGCCTCTGAATCACTGTGAGAGTCTGTTAAAAGTTTACTAGGCCCCATGCTTAGAGTTTCCTGTTCAGTAGGTATGGGGTGGAACCTGATAATGTATATTTCTAACAAGTTCCCAGGTAGATGGTGCTCGTGCTGCTCTAGGAACTACTCTTTGAGAACCAGATATGGTGCTAGTGGTAAAGAACCCACCTGCCAATGCAGGGGACATAAGAGATGCAGGTTTGATCCTTGGCGAGGCAGATGCCCTGGAGGAGGGCATGGCTACCCACTCCAGTATTCTTGCCTGGAGAACCCCATGAACAGAGGAGCCTGGAGGGCTATAATCCATAGACCCACAGGGTCACAAAGAGTCAGATAAGACTGAATCAATTAAGCATGTTTTCCCTACTTTCTTCAATTTAAGTCTGAATTTGGTAATAAGGAGTTCATGATCTGAGCCACAGTCAGCTCCTGGTCTTGTTTTTGTTGACTGTATAGAG
>SJYX01009054.1:0-33539 GCA_006410675.1 Oreotragus oreotragus
TTCTGTTCAGGTCCTATTTTAAATGGCTGTCTGCTTTACAGGAAAGAATTTCTGCTCGGAAATTGAATGGCTCCTGAGAAAATGACCATCTGTACTGTTCCGGACACTAACTACCCGGAGCTGGTTCTAGATGTGGGAAAAGTCACTTTGGGGGAGAAGAATAGAAAAAAAATGAGAGATTTTCAACTGAGAAAAAAGCAGAATGAAAACCTCTCAAAATGTGTGATTACTTTGCTGAATTCTGGAGGGGGAATGAGGAAGATTGAAATTGAGAATGAAGATTATAGTTATGAAAAAGATGGAATAGGATTAGATTTGGAACATTCTTTAGCCAATATGGTTCCAATTGTTCATTAATATTTTGACTTTATGAAACAAGGTAAATATTTTCTGATTTTTGTCAAATCGTGGAGCTCCAAAATCCCTGGGATGAACATTGCCACCTTGAGTTCCAATTTGTATAAAAGAGATATGACCTCTGTAAATGTCATGAATGCTACCGTGGCACTGGAATTCCTCAAAGACAGAATAGAAACTAGAGAGAAATTTTCTTTAACGTCAAAATCACCTTCAAAGAGGTGCCGAGAAGAAAGAGAAGAAAGTAGCACAAAAGCCTTGGCTTCTGACTTTTTTAATAGGACGCAACTCAGGTACAGAGAAAAACTCACCTTTACTGAATCCACATATGTGGAAATTAAAGACTTCTCAACACAAAAACTGTTGCAACGCATTAAAGAGATTCTCCCTCAAAATGTTTCAGCATTTGCAAATACTCGTGGGGGATATTTGTTTATTGGTTTAAGTGAAGAAAAACAAGAAGTAATTGGCTTTAAAGCAGAGAAGAGTGACCTTGACAAGTTAGAAAGAGAAATAGAAAAATGCATCAGCAAGTTGCCTGTCTATCACTTCTGTATGGAGAAGAAGAAGATAAATTATTTATGCAAATTCCTTGAGGTATACGATGAAGAAAGTCTTTGTGGATATGTCTGTATGCTCAAAATAGAGCCATTCTGTTGTGCAGTGTTTGCCAAAAAGCCAGATTCCTGGCATGTGAAAGATAATCGAGTGATGCAGCTGTCCGTGGAGGAGTGGGTGCAGTTAATGATGGATCCTGAACCAGGTGAGGAAGGGGGATTAGAAATAATGGTGCATTTGGCTGCAGCAGCAAGATTTTTTGTTCTCTGAGATTGGGGGCAAGATCGATAGTCCTCAGATTTCAACACCTAATTTACTAATCTTTGGTAGATACAAGCAATAGTTTGCTATCTCTACCTGTTTAGAAGGTAGTTAGTTATTCCATACACAAAAGTACATTATCTTCTCTCCATAGCACTACCTAGTGTAATTTTTCTTCCTTATCATGTCTACTCACTTTCAAGGAAAGCCTATGAATTCCTTCTCCCTTTTCCTTTGGAGCTCAGTTTCAGTAACTGACAGTTTCTTTCTCTCAAGAACGCTTGCCTCTTTTATGTACTTGCTCTTCATCCTTCTTTACACTTTCCTTTAAAACCTCTTCCCTCTTCCTCTCTTGTTTCTTCCATTTGTGGACCAACATATAACCCTAAATTGGACTGATAAGAAAAGGATAATGTTGGTGTTTTATCTGATTTTTGGAAAAGAAGAAAGCCTCCAGTGAAATTGGACCAGCACTAGCAACTTAAAAATCTCTGAAATTGCACGCCTCTTTCTTAGAATCTATATGAAATTAGACTCTCCTTCACTAGCCATCATGTCTTCTAATTTTAATTGCTTTTAAAATGAGCCCCGTTATATGGTAACGTAGTCGATTACTATTCATGCACTTTCCTATTAATATTCAACACAGTATGTTTCAGCAGCCTCCAGGAATAAATTTATAACTTTTGTCTAACCTGGGAATCTATCCACAATATTTAACAATATTTCTATCGGGAAAATGGGATCATTTCTAAGCAGACTTTAGATATACAAAGCATTTAGTTGATACACTAAGCATTTAGTTGTGACAAATGAAGAAAGTGGTTTTTGTTTTTTAAGATTTTTCCAGGTTGTTTGAAGAGATGAACTTTCAACGAAGTATGTTATCACCAATTCCCCATGATTGACTTCACTAGCCATCATGTCTTCTAATTTTAATTGCTTTTAAAATGAGCCCCGTTATATGGTAACGTAGTCGATTACTATTCATGCACTTTCCTATTAATATTCAACACAGTATGTTTCAGCAGCCTCCAGGAATAAATTTATAACTTTTGTCTAACCTGGGAATCTATCCACAATATTTAACAATATTTCTATCGGGAAAATGGGATCATTTCTAAGCAGACTTTAGATATACAAAGCATTTAGTTGATACACTAAGCATTTAGTTGTGACAAATGAAGAAAGTGGTTTTTGTTTTTTAAGATTTTTCCAGGTTGTTTGAAGAGATGAACTTTCAACGAAGTATGTTATCACCAATTCCCCATGATTGGTCTGTTGATAAAGGTAAGAATTTAGAAAGTCAGCAGCAAAGATACCACTTTAGAGGTAATTTAATTAGGGTTTCTTTGGACTTGTATGTCTTTTCAAATCTCCTTCTCTTCAAATCAGCTCTTTCTTGAAACTTATCATCCAAGTATATTTTGGCATTCAGGGAATGCTTTGGTGTTTTTAGCATGGACTATATCAAAATGTAATGTTTCAGATTTTGATTAGACTTTTTCTTGGTGCAATAGGAACTCCTTTCATTGGAAGTAAGAGAAACCCAAGTCAACTAAGTTTAAACAAAAAAGGAAATCCATCATGTCAGTAGGAAGTCTATATTGAGACCCAGCTTCATGCATGGCTATATTCCATTACTGAAGAAAAACCAACAATACTCAGAATCTCTGATTTACCTGTTTTTGTTGTTATTGTTTATGGGCAACATGTTTGTTGTTTTCTGCTGTATACACTGTGTCACCTTGAATATTTTTGTTCAGCCTCTGTCGCATATTTGTGAAAGTTATTCTAGGGTGCACACCCAGGAGTAGAGCCGCTAGGTCAGGACGTATGTGAATATCCAAGAGCAATGAGATAATACTGGATTGTTTTCCAAAGTAGATGAGTCACTTTACTCCCACCAACGTGTGAGAAATGGCACGTCTTCTCCAGTTGTCAGCTTCTCTTCATCTTCCTTTTCATCCTCCTTTTTCCCACTCAAATAAGTGTAAAACAGTATCTGTTAACACCTGCATCTCCCTGGCTGTTGATTTCGCTGAGCATCTCTTCGTGTACTTACTGTCTGTCTGTATTTTATTGCCTATGAAATGCTTATTCTGTCAGTTGCCCATTTTGCTATCAGGCTTTTGTCTTTTTCCTCTTGATGTGTAGGAGATTCTAGAATCCAGATCCTCTTCTGATCATAGGTATTACAGGTTACAGAAATCTTCTCCAAGTTTGTAGCTTTTGTTTTCTCTTTGCTTGAGGCTGCTGCTGCTGCTAAGTCGCTTCAGTCGTGTCTGACTCCTTGAGGCATATGATGATTATCAGCAGCTTGATACTTTTGCTGATTATGACTTAATTTAAAATTAAGTTACCAATATTTAAAGTTACCAAGTTACCAATATTTACATTTTCTGTTTCATTGCTCTTTCTGCTTTGTGTATGAGATCCTCTCTAACTAGTAAAACCGTATTTCCTTTCATTTTCTTCTAAAAGTTTTAGGGTTTTGCACTTTATGTTTATCATTTAAAGCCTCAGTCTATCTCAGTAGTGATGTAAGGGTGGTATTTCATTTTATTCCATGTGGATAACCGCATTGTTGGTTTTCATTCACTAAGTCGTCTGTGACCTCCCCGGACTATCGCCCACCAGGCTGCTCTGTCCATGGGATTTCCTAGGTAAGAATACTGGAGTGGGTTGCCATGGGGATCTTCCCAACCTAGGGATCAAACCTGTGTTCTCCTGCCTTGGGAGGCAGATTCTTTAGCACTGAGCCCCCAGGGAAGCCCGGTAACCACATTACCCAGCTCCAGTTACTGAACAGTTACCATTTTCACCCACCAATTTGCCATGTCATCTCCAGCAATATTACTAGCTGTGTTTCTAGAATATAGCTGTGTTTCTAGAATCCCTATTATGTTCATTTGGTCGATTTGTCTGTCCTTATATACACTATACTGTCTTAATATTGTAATATTGTTCTAAATACTTAGCAGGGCAGGCCTCCTTACTATTACTCTTTTTCTTTGAGAGTGTCTTGGCAATTTAAATCATTTAATCTATGAAACAGATTTTAGAACTGTTTAAATGGCACAAAAAACACTTTAAAGATTTTGATCGCAGTTACACTGAATATATAGATTTCAGAAGTAGCATAGTGACGTTATTTATATCAATCGGTCTTTGTACAATTGAACATAGGTTTTTAAAATGTTTTGTTGTAACTGATGTTACCTTTTTGTTTGGCTGCACTGCTTAGCTTGCGGGATCTTCGTTCTCTGACCCAGAACTGAATTTGTGCCCTCGGGAATGAATGGAGGTACAAAGTCCTAACCACTGTACCACCAGGGAATTCTCAATGTTTTACTTTAAAAGTTACATTTTTTTCTTATTTGTCACTAGTGTGTAGAAATGCAACTGATTTTATATATTGATTTCACACCACCTTGTTAAAATTTATTTTAAATAATTTGTTCATAACATTGCTTTCCTGACCTAAGAAAATATCATTAAGGTCATTATTTTGAAGTCCCTGTTGGGTAAATCACTTGGCTCCACTTCATTAGGAAAAGGTTTCTGGAGATGAGTTTTGTTCTTTAATTTTGAGCATAATCCCATTTCTTCTTTTTTCTTGACTGTGTTGGTTTCTGCACATTATATAAAGCAGCCGTTTTCACAGACTGACCTCAAAAAGGAGATGAACTCACTAAGTAGTTCAGCCAAACATTCTGGGTGCCCCTCAAAGCTTTGAGCTCATTTCAGCCGCTAACACTTTGTTCCTAATGTTCCCCGGCACGCTGGAGTAAGCCAAGTCCCACCAGTGCCCTGATTAAGGGAAGGTAGAAGCCAGCGCCTCAAGTTGTAGCCAGAAAAGCTGAGGCACTAGATGTGTGTCCCAGTTCTGCCTCTCCTTGGGGGAAAGTTGATAGGTGGCTTTTATCACCCAATTGCTCTTTTATGTTTCTTTCCCTTTTCTTTGTTTATTTATGGCTGTGCTGGGTCTCTGTTGCTGCACATGAGCTTTCTCTAGTCGCTGCGAGCAGGGGCTGCGCTCTAGTTGCAGTGTAGGGGCTTTTCGTTGCCGTGGCTTCTCTGGTTGTGGCGCGCAGGCTCTAGGGCACAAGGGCGTCAGCGGTTGTGGCGCGCAGGCTCAGTTGCAGCAGGAGCCTGGGCTCAGTGATTGTGGCGCGCAGGCTCTAGGGCACAAGGGCGTCCGCGGTTGTGGCGCGCAGGCTCAGTTGCAGCAGGAGCCTGGGCTCAGTGATTGTGGCGCGCAGGCTCAGTTGCAGCAGGGCCTCCAGCGTGCGGCTGGGCTCGGTGGTTGTGGCGCACGGGCTTAGTTGCCCGGTGGTATGTGGCATCTTCTTACACACAGTAGGGGAAAGAGAAGGTGGGACAAATTGAGAGACTAGCACTGAAACATGTATATTACCATATGTACAGCAGACAGCAAGTAGGAAGTTGCTGTATAACCCGGGGAGCTCAACTCAGTGCTCTGTGGTAACCCAGAGGGGTGCGATGGGGTGGAGGTGACAGGGAGGTTCAGGAGGGAGGGCACATGTATATACTTATGGCTGACTCATGTTGTTGTATGGCAGAAACCAACACAACGTTGTAAAGCAATTATCCTCCAATTAAAATTTAAAAAAAAACAAAAAAAAAAAACACTACAGAGGCTTTGGAAGATGCTACATTCCTCCAAAGGGGATTATATTTCTTTCTGCAGGTAGATAGAGTACCAGTGATAACCTTGATTTTTTTGTTTTAAGATTTGTTTTATGCTTTTCTAGAAAGAATATCTTTAAATTTTGCCCTTATCATTATGAGGTCATGGCTCTTCTTGAGTCTCAACTCAGTCTGAGGTGTTTACCACAGGCCTTCCGCTTTTCAGGGACTTGAATTCCGGTCTAAGTCATCCCACCACCATGAGGTTGATAAAACTCAGGTTCAGCTCTTTTTAACCTCCCAGTTGACATTTTCTTCTGGGTTTTCTGCATCTCACCCTGTATCTGCCAAGTGAGTTGAAGGAAATGTGTATGTGGAGTTTGGCTGCTTTTCTGCAGTTTTATCTTAGATTTTCCCTCTCGAATTATAGTTCCTCTGGTAGCCCTGAATGCCAGTCTCTTTTCCCTCAGCCTAGTAAAACTGGAGATTTGTGCTTGGACTGTATTTACCCATGACATGATATGGAAAATATCCTCAGGCAAAAAGCTGGGGTGAATGTGGTGCTTCTTCCTGTGCTTCCAGCAAATATTGTGACCCTTTAAGTCCTGCTTGTATTGGTTGCTCTCTAGTTCTTTAAATTTCTGTTTTTATATTTTATACAACTTTTATAGTTGTGTTTGGTGGGAGGGGTTGGTCTGGTGCAAGCTACTTTGTCATGGTTGGAATTGGAAGCTTCCATTGTTTAAAAATTTATTATAATTAGTTTCATGCCTAGTACCATCAGAAAAGGTGACATATATTCCAGAAATCCTCTACAAGAGACTGTTCTCACAACATGAAGGACTTGCACATTTGATACGTAAAGAGATGGGCTCTGTTCATCAAGGTACATTGATCTTTTCTAAGAGTTGGTCTTTGGATCTGGATTTGCAAGAGAACCAGAGCGTCATCTGTGATGCACTTCTAATTTCCCAGGACCGTCCACCAGTCTTATACACCTTCCTCAGGGAACTGAATGAGGAACTAAAAGGTTATTCTATACAAACTGCCTTAACTTTAAAGAAGAAACTGGTAGAAATTGGTGGCTACACTGGGAAAGTGTGTGTCATGACAAAGATCTACTGGAGTGAAGAATCTTCTACATTGACTGAAGGCAGTGCAAGACTTCTTCATGATTCAAGCTTATCTGAAATTTACCCTAAGTCCTACACCCTCATAACCAGTCAAACTGTGAACAACTTAAAGAAGGCCCTTTTTATAGTCTTGAAGAGGCTTGGAACTTTGAGTGATACATTTGATTCTGAGATTTTTCAACACCTCTTGAGCAATCTGCATGGATTACTTTCTGAGGAATGACAAAAGGTCGTTTAAATATCGTCCAGTTCAGTTGAGTCGCTCTGCTGCTGCTGCTAAGTCACTTCAGTCGTGTCCGACTCTTTGCAGCCCCACAGACTGCAGCACGCTGGCTTCCCTGTCCTCTACCATCAGAGTTTGCTCAAACTCATGTCTATCGAGTTGGTGATGCCATCCAACCATCTCATCCTCTGTCATCCCCTTCTCGCCTTCAATCTTTCCCAGCAACAGGTTCTTTTCTCATGAGTCAGCTCTTTGCATCAGACAGCCAAAGTATTTAGCTTCAGCACCACTCCTTCCAATGAATATTCAGGACTGATCTCCTTTAGGATGGACTGGTTGGATCTCCTTGCAGTCCAAGGGACTCTCAAGAGTCTTCTCCAACACCACAGGTCAAAAGCATCAATTCTTCGGCGCTCAGCTTTCTTCACAGTCCAACTTTCACATCCATACATGACTACTGGAAAAACCACAGCTTTGACTAGATGGACCTTTGTCGACAAAGCTTTTTAATATGCTGTCTTGGATTGTCATAGCTTTTCTTCCAATGAGCAAGCGTCTTTTAATCTCATGGCTGCAGTCACCATCTGCAGTGATTTTGGAGCCCAAGAAAATCTTGTGCAAGGCTCATCTGAATCATGAAAAGTAGACCAGTCTACAAAGATGTTTTTCATTATGTCGTCAATGTTGTTCTCAAATAATGTGAAAATGTACCTCTGAAAAGCTTTGTAAGGAAAACAACTTGACAAGATCTTGGAAAGTCTAATTTAATTTTCAATTTATTTCTTTCTAAATGGTTTTCATAGGTGTTACTCAAGACTTTTCGTTGTTGTTTAGTCTCTAAATTGTACCTGACACTTTTGCGACCCCATGAACTGTAGCCCACCAGGCTCCTCTGTCTGTGGGATTTCCCAGGCAAGAATACTGGAGTGGGTTGCCATTTCCTTCTCCAGGGGATCGTCCCAATCCAGGGATGAAACCTGCATCTCCTGCTTGGCAGGCAGATTCTTTACCACTGAGCCCTCTGGGAAGCCCCTTTAAAAGTTATTAGGAAAATTAATTTGGTAATTACTCTGTGCACAGAGTAGTTTATTTACTCTGTGCATAGTTCATGGGTAAGTTTTCTTCCACTTTTAAGATACGAAAAATTTCAATCCTTTTATTTTAACAACAATGGAAATTTCCAAGATGTACCCAGAAAACCTTTATAACTTAGAAAAGATGATAATTGATGACGTTCCCAGTCTTTACAAGGAAATGAAGACTCCAAAACTTGTTCCCCCTCCCCACAAAAATCTGAATCGTCTTGGACTACTTTTACACTGTTCACTTGGAGAAGTTATGAGTTTTCTAATTGCCCAGCTGGCATCCTTAAGAACTCAGCAGAATAGTCACTTTAACATGCGGAATTGAAGATGATATGGAGAGTCTTCCAGACAAACAAAAGGTAAAGAAGTTCATCATCACTAGACTGGTGGTACAAGAAATGTGACTGGGACTTAAGCTGAAATGAAAGGATGCTAATTAGTACAAACGGTCTCTGTCTTTAAATGGTTCGACTTAGGATTTCTTGACTTTACGGTGGTACGGAAGTAATTCGCATTCAGTAGAAACTATACTTCGAATTTTGAATTTTGATCTTTTCTTGAGCTAGCTGTATGCGATATTGTTTTCATATGATGCTGGGCACTGGCAGTGAGCCACAACTCCCAGTCAGCCGTGTGATGACGAGGGTAAACAACCAATGGTCTGTACTGTACTGTGTTGCTCCCTGCTTCTGATGTGAAGAAGAGGAAGGCAATTATTCTTGAGATGAAACTCAATTTCCCTGCATGGAAGTGGCAAGTCAGTAATGGCCATCACATGTGAGTTAGGACTTTCACAATTGATGATCTCGACCATCTTAAAGGATAAGTGAATCGGTGATGCGGTGAAATTGTCAGCATTGGTTAAATCCAACTGTCTTCGTGAAGAGATTACCTGGGCTAATCGATGATGTGGAAAATTTCTCAATGCTACAGTGGAAGACCAGATACAGAAGCGCACACCACGTAGTCTACTGAGGCAAGTTTTTTTCTATACACTTAAAGAGGATGCTGATGATCTTACACATACTCGAATGTTTATAGTGAGTAAATGTCCAGTGTTTCAAGCGGCGTTGTTATTTTCATAATGTGAAGATTGGTGGTGAGGCAGCAGGTTGCTGATACCAAAGTGTTTAAGGAAGTGCCAAAGTGTTTAAGAAAGAGCTGCGTAGAATAATTGTGGATGAGAAGTATTTGCCAGAACACGTATGTAATGTTGATGAAATCAACTTGTTCCGAAAACATATGCCAGAGCATACGTACATTCATCAAAAGTCCAAGACAGTGCCAGAATTCAAGGCTTTCAAAGACTATATAATGCTGCTTTGGGAGAGAGATGTTGTAAGGTTCAAGTTAAAGCCTGTCTTAACCTACCACTTGGAAAACCCTAGAGCACACAGGAATATGAGAAAGCATATAGTTTCAGTTCAGTTCAGTTGCTCAGTCGTGTCCGAATCTTTGCCACCCCATGGACTGTGGCACTCCAGGCTTCCCTGTCCATCACCAACTCCCAGAGCCTGCTCAAAAAAGCATAGACTTCCCATTTATTGTTGCCATAACAGGGAAGCCTGGATGATATTAGCATTATTTGAAAACTGGTTTTTGAACTGTCTTATTCTGCACACAAGAGAATGTTGCAGGCAAAACAAACTAAAATCAAAGCTTGAAATCTTCCTAAAGAATATTGTGCCTACTACACCATGAGCTAGTGTAAATGCCCCAGTGCCTCCTGCCAGCTATCCTCAAACCTCATCGAGAGAGAATTGATGACCCTGTCACTGTAGCATCAATATCATCCAGCAATTAATTTTAGTTCAGTGTTTCAAATATTCTTCAGGCCTGCTGCGCTTTCAGCTGTGGCTTTGATGGTGAGTATCCATACAACCATTTTGTTTTTCACTCTCAGTACAGTGATCAATAAATTAAATGATATATTCAACATTTTAATTGAAAAATAAGCTTTCTGTTAAATGAGTTTGCCTAACTGTAGGCTAATGTTAAGTGTTCTGAGCTGATTTAAGGTAGGCTAGACTGAGCTATGACGTTCAGTAGGTTGTATTATATGCAGCTTTGACTTAAAATATTTTCAGCTTATGATGGATTTAGTGGGACATAAAACCATCACAAGTCAAGGAAGATCTCTAATAGGAAAACATATGAAAGTATAAATGATAGCTGCTCAGTCGTGTCTCTTTGCGACCCCATGTACTGTAGCCTGCCAGGCTCCCCTGTCCATGGAATTCTCCAGGCAAGAATACTGGAGTGGGTTGCCATTTCCACTCCAAAAGATAAAGGGATACGAATCTCAGCATACTACTACAGAAAGTCATCAAATCACAAAGCAAGTGAGTGAGAGAAGAAAAAAGAAACAGACAAGCTACAGAACAGCAGGAAATGGAAAAATGGTACTAAATACGAACCTATCAGTAATTACTTCCTTTTTAAAATGTTTATGTATATATGCAAATAGTTGATTTACAGTATTATGTAAGTTTTACTATACAACACGGTGATTCACATTGTTTTTGTTTTTTTGTCTTGTTTTTCAGCTGTACCACGTGGCATATGGGGTCTTAGTTCCAGAACCAAGGACTGAACCTGTGCCCCTGCACTGGAAGCACAGATTCTTAAATGCTGAACCACTGGGAAATTCCCAGACATTTGTTTTTTCAAAACCTACCAGGAGGAAGCATGAACGCAGCTCCTCCCTACTACAAATTACGCAGCCGAGTTCCCCACGTTTGGGGAAATTGCAGAGGTCAGCACACCTGGAGTGCAATGGATGAGCCTTGCCCTGGGAAAACCACCTTCGTGATCATGGTATCTCCCCTGCTGGGTAAGTATATGATTCACAGTTTTTCAAGGTTATACCTTGTTTATAGTTTTTATAAAATATTGGCTGTATTCCTTGTGTTGTACAATATAATCCCTGGAACCTATTCATTTTATACATAGTAGTCTCTACCTCTTAATCCTCTACTCTATTTTTCCCTTCCCCCACTTCCTTCTCCCCACTGTATCTGTGGGTCTGTTCCCTTTTTGTTACTAGTTTGTTACTAGTTTTCATTATATTTTAGATTCTACATATAAGTGATATCATACAGTATTTGTCTTTCTGTCTGACTAATTTTATCCATGCTGTTCCAAAAGGCAAGGTTTCATTTTTTATGCATGAGTAGTATCCCATTGTGTATATATAGCACATCTTCTTTATCCATTCATTGTTGATGGACTCTTAGGTTGCTTCTACATTTTGGCAGTTGTAAATAATGCTGCTATGAACATTGGGATTCATATGTCTTTTCAAATTAGTTTTTCATTTTTCGGATATATCCCCAGGAGTGGATTCTCTTTTTAGTGATGTGGGAGTTCTCTTGTTAGTCTTTTGAGAAAGCTCCTTACTGTTTTTCACATGCTCGCCAACATTTTTTATTTGTGTTCTGTTTAATGGTAGCCACTCTGGCAGTATAAGGTGATATCTCATTGTGGTTTTAAATTGTCTTCCTCTAATGATTAACAGTGTTGAACCTCCTTCCAGTGTTGAACCTGTTTTTGTTTTTTTTTTGTTTTTTTGAAAAATGTCTATTCAGGTCTTCTGCACATTTTTAAATCATGTTGCTTGCTTTTTGATGTTAAGTTATATGAGCTATCTTAATATTTTGGATAGTAACACTTTATCAGTCATATCATTTGGAAATATTTTCTCCTATTCAGTAGATTGTCTTTTCATTTTGTCAATAGTTTTCTTTACTATGCAAAAGCTTTTAAGTTTCACTACGTTCCATTTACTTACTTTTGCTTTTATTTTCTTTGCTTTAGGAGATAGATCCCAAAACACATATATTGTTACAACTTGTGTCAAAGAGTATTCTGCCTGTGTTTTCTTCTAGGAGTTTTATGGTATCCAGTCTTGTATTTAAGTCTTTAATCCATTTTGACATTATTTTTGTAGACGGTGATAGAGAATGTTCTGATTTCATTCTTTTATTAATAAATGGAGCTGTCCAGTTTTCCCAGCACCACTTGTTGAAGAGATTATCTTTTCTCCATTGTATATTCTTACCTCCTTTATCATAGATTAACTGACAAGTGCTTGGGTTTATTTCTTGGACTTCTATCCTGTTCCATTAATCCATCTCTTACATACAAAATTAACTCAAAATGGATTAAAAGCTTTAGTGATAGATCTGAAATCATAAAACTCCTAGAAGAAAACATAGGTGGTAAGCTGCTTAGCATCTGTCTTGGTGATTTTGTTTTTTTGAATTGACAACAAAAACACAGATAACAAAAGCAAAAATAAATAAGCAAGATCACATCAAACTTAAAACCTTGCATAAAACAAATCAAATCATCAATAAAATTAAAAGGCAACATACCAAACAGGAGAATATATTTGCAAATCATGTGTCTCATAAGGGGTTAACATCCAAAGTATATAAAGAATTCATTCAACTCAATAACAATAAAATAAAACAATCTAATTTTAAAATGGCA
Organism: Oreotragus oreotragus; assembly: GCA_006410675.1. Lineage (NCBI taxonomy): Eukaryota > Metazoa > Chordata > Mammalia > Artiodactyla > Bovidae > Oreotragus > Oreotragus oreotragus. The sequence goes on from SJYX01009054.1 coordinate 12,765, forward strand.
CAGAATCTGAATAGACATTTTTCTACAGAAGACATACAGATGATAAAAGGTACATGAAAAAGTGTTTTAACATCACTAATCATTAGGGAAATGAAAATCAAAACCACAATGAGATATCACCTCATACATGTTAGAACAGCTATCATCAAAAAGACAAGAAATAACAAGTCTTAGTGAGGATTGAAGGACAAGGAACCCTTGGGCACTGTTGGGAATATAAATTTGTGCAACCACTATGGAAAGTCGTATGGAAGTTCCTCAAAAAATTAAAAGTAGAATGACAATATGATCCCACAGGTTCACTTCTGGGTGTTTATTCAAGAGGGAAAAAAAAAGTACTAACTGAAAGATACATGTACCCCTATGTTTATTGCAGCATTATGTACAATAGCCAAGATGTGGAAGAAATTTATGTTTCTATATTCTGTATAGCCATTAAACACACACACTGAAACATTATTCAGTCAGAGAAAAAGAAGAACATTTTGCCATTTTTGACAGTATGGGTGGATTTTTAGAGCATAATGTTAAGTGAAATAAGACAGAGAAAAACAAATATTATGTGATCTCACTTATATGTGGAATATCAAGCCAAAAACCAACCAACCAAAAAAAGCTCCCAAGCTTGTGAATACAAAGAATAGGGGTGGGGATGGGGTTACAAAATGGATAAAGTAAGTTAAAAAGCACAAAATTCCAACTGTAAAATGAATAAGTCATGGGATGTTATGTACAGCATGGTGACTATGATAAAGAGAAAGTTGCTCAGTTGTGTCCAACTCTTTGTGACCCCATGGACTATGCAGTTCATGGAATTCTCCAGGTCAGAATACTGGAGTGGGTAGCTGTTCCCTTCTCCAGGGGATCTTCCCAACCCAGGGACTGAACCCAGGTCTCCCACATTGCAGGTGGATTCTTTACCGGTTAAGTCACTAGGGAAGCCCAAGAATACTGAAGTGGGTAGCCTGTCCCTTCTCCTTCAGATTCCTGGATCTTCCCGACTCAGGAATTGAACTGGGGTGTCCTGCATTGCAGGTGGACTCTTTACCAGCTGAGCTACCGGAGAAGCCCAACTATGGTAATACTCTATTGTATATTTGAAGGTTGTTAAGAAAATAAATCTTAAAATTTTTCACAAGGAAAAAAATGTTGTAATAATATATAGTGATGGATGTCAACTAGACTTACTATCCAATGGTGATCACTTTGCAATATACAGAAATATCTAATCACTGTGCTGTATACCAGCCACTAATATAATGTTATATGCCAATTATATCTAAATTATAAAAAATCAACAGAATAAAAAGAAGATACATGTATAGCTGAATCATTTTGCTTGAAACTTGAAACTAACACAAAATTGTTAATCAACTATGGTGCAACATGAAATGAAAAATTTTTTAAGTCAACAGAATAGTTTCTGTTACTACTGTGAAAGTAATGTGCCCTTTTTTTTATTCATCTTAAGATTTTTTTTCTTTGTCTTTGATGTTTAACAGTCTGATATGCTGTGCCTATGTATATTTTTGTTTCTATTCATCCTGCTTGGGATTCACAGAATGTCAAATCTACAGCTTTTTCTGTCTTGTCAGCTTTGGAATTTTTCAAAAGTTATCTCTTAAAGAAAATATTGCTCTTATACTTTCTCACATCTCTCCATGTTGTGTATGCATTTGATGTTTTTGTTGTGTACCATATGACTATTTTTTAATCTGAATTTTCACTCTTCTTTTTCTCTATATATGCTTAAATCTAAATATTGATTTTATCAGCCTTCTAATTCACTAATTTTCTCTTTTGCTGTGTCTAATTTCCTGTTAAACCTATCTGTTAATGTCTAATTTCAATTCAATTCTAGAATTCCTACTGGAGTCTATCAATTCTTTGATGATTTTTTTTCTCCCTTTTTTCCTCTCTTTCTTAAGCACATAAATAATAGCTCTTTTCAATCCTTGTCTGATAATTCCATTATTTGGATTAACTTTGGTCTGTTTCTGTTGTATGGTTTTTTCCTTCTTGGTCTTCGCCATACAGTCCTGTATTTTGGCATGCCAGGTAATTTTCAGTTAAATCCTAGACACTGCATGAAAAAAAGAGGATCTAGATAATACTGTCTTCCTCTCAAGAAGATTCATGCTCTCCTTTGCAAGGCCAACAGAGTAACATATGATTATCTTAATCCAGTTGAGACTTAGCTACTCAAGGAAAGTTTTGACAGTATTTTTAATCTCTGATTTGTATTTGCAAATCTGTAATTTGTTTAAAGCAAAGCAAAGCTGGTTGCCTCAGCTTTATATTGCCTTCAGACAGATGTTTTATGTATGATAATGGCCTTTTCTAACTGTTCTCAGTGGAAATGTTGGTTTGCCACATGCTACTCATTACCACATACCACTTTTATGCACTAATAGCAATATCTCAGAATAAAACTTAAATTTTAGTAGATAACCAGTACACTCATCTGATTACATTTTAATGGGGAAAAGCTATAATTTTTATCTGAGCTCAAAATATTTTTATTGTGTCCAATTGCTTGTTGTACATCTTGACATGTCATAGGTACCTAAAAAGTATCCAGATGAGCTCTATGCTTTTCTCTCTTTCTTCCAGGTTTAAGGAGACCAAAGAGATGTAAACATTAATTTCAGGGCAGAAAACCTGAATAGACATTTTTCCAAGGAAGACATAAAAATGGCTATTAGGTGCGTGAAAAGATATTCAGCATCGCTGATCACTGCACGCTTGCGTGCTCAATCACTCTGTCATGTCTGACCCTTTGTGACCCCGTGGCCTGTAGCCCACCAGCCTCCTCCGTCCATGGGCTTCTCCAGGCAAGAATACTGGCATGGGTTGCCATGCCCTCCTCCAGGGGATCTTCCCAACCCATGGATCAAACCTGCATCTCTTACGTCTCCTGCATTGGCAGGCAGGTTCTTTACCACTAGCACCACCTGGGAAGCCCCACTAATCATTATAGAACCATTATAGAAATGTAAATTAAAACCACAGTGAGATATCACCTCACACCTGTCAGAACAGCTGTCATCAAAAGTATAGTACAAATAACAAATTTTGACAAGGATGTGGAGAAAAGGGAACCTTTGTGCATTGTTGGCGGAAATGTAAACTAGTGCAGCCGTTATGGAAAACGGTATGGCAGTGTCTCACAACAACTATATGTATGCATTGCTGTATGACTCAGCAGTTCCACTCCTGGATTTATATCCAAAGAAAACAAGAAGACTAATTCAAAAAGACATGCATCCCGATATTCATAGCAGCATTATTTGTAACAGCTATGGAACAGATATGGAAACAACCTACGTGTCCATCAATAGAGGACTGAATGAAGAAGATGTGGTCCATGTATATACACAACGGAACACTACCCAGCCATACAGGAAGAAGGAAATCCTGCCATTTGCACCAACACGAACGGACTGCAGCACGCCAGGTTTCCTCTGTCCTTCACAATCTTCTGGAGTTTGCTCAAACTCGTGACCATTGAGTCAGTGACGCCATCCAACCATCTCATCCTCTGTCGTCCCCTTCTCCTCCTGCCCTCAGCCTTTCCTAGCATCAGGGTCTTCTCCAGTGAGTTGGCTCTTCGCATCAGGTGGCCAAATATTGGAACTTCAGCTACAGCATCAGTCCTTCCAATGAGTATTCAGGGTTGATTTCCTTTAGAATTGATTGGTTTGATCTCCTTGATGTCCAAGGGACTCATCAGATATATGTAGAATCTAAGAAATAAACCAAACAAGTGTGTAACAAAACAGAAACAGATACAGAGAACAGACTGGTGGTTCCTAGTGGGGATAAAGAGGGGAAGGGGCATGGGATTAAGAGGTGCGAACTCCTGTGTATGAAATAAATGAGCAACAAGTAAATATTATACAACACAGAGAAATATAGGCATTATTTTGTAATACCAAATGGAGCATACTTTGTAAAAAATTGAATTACTTTGTTGAACATGTGTAACTAAGAAGATATTGTAAATAAACTATACTTTGATTTTTAAAGAATTTTTTTAAATCATCTCCTTTCTTTATTTCATTAGGAAGACCTACATTTGTATCTTTTTTTTTAACCACTGAGACATTTTATTTGCACACACGTAGTACATCCCTAGAAAAAGAATCCAAGGATTTTCCCTCCTGTGTGTTTTCTTCATGGTCCATGATGTCAGCTGAGATTGTCAGAACAATGAAACCAAATCGACAGGCTGGGAGCAGGTTACTCTGTCATTTTTCTAGCTCTTTGAATTGCACATCAAACCTGGGGCTGATCATTCGCCACTTATTTAGCCTGCCTGTGAGGTTCGCAATTTTACCAGCCCTGTGATTATCAGTGATTTCAAATTTGTCAATGTAACCACGCTTCATCATCGTAGTTAGAAGCCTGATGATGACTTTTGGAGCACGGCCTGATTGGAACCTGTCATTTACCTCTCTCCTTTTGCCATTGTTGATCCTCTTGAGAGCATCAACCAGGTCATTCGGGCACCATCGTGGCAGCCCTGAAAGATGGCAGGAAGAGCTCTTCTTGCATTTTTAATAGCATGTTCCACCTGCCAATGCAGGAGAGGCAAGAGATGGGGTTCGATCCCGGGGTGGGGAAGATCCCCTGGAGAAGGAGATGGCAACCTGCTCAGTATTCTTGCTTATGAAATTCCATCGACAGAGGAGTCTAGCAGTCTACAGTCTATGGGGCTGCAGAGAGCTGGAGATGATTGAATGACTAATCACACGCAAAAAACAATCACATGCCAAGCAATAACTCAGAAAACCTTCATGAAAAAGTACATTTGAAAAGATGCAACATGTCATGATTGATGAAGCTAAGAATTTCCACGTGGACAACAGAGACTACTATGAGAAGAAAAAAACATCACTGAAAGGACAAAAATTGCCCAGGAATTTTTTCTGGATTTGCTTGGTCCATTTTCTGACTCACCACTTGGATTGCAGGGGCCTCCCCACTCCTTACCCTTACATTCAGGAATAAAGTGTGCCAGAGTGGTTTGCGATGATATCCAAAAGCAAAGAGCAGTGCAGGAGGTCAGAGAAAATTCTCCACCTAACACCCCTTGTGACCCGCTGGGGGCTTCCTGGACTTAGGATGTGGATGGCACTTTAGAGATTAGAGTGCACTGTATTTGGAACATGAGGCGATCCATGTGGCAGAACTATGCCAGGTTTTTTTAAAAAAAGAATCACTCCTGCAAGGGGTTGACCTTTTAATAAGCACAGCAAACAAAGCTCCTGAAAGAAGTGAGGAAGCAAAGGGTACGGTCCAGAGCAACAAGGCCTCTGAGGGGCTTGATGAACACATCAGGTTGGACAGTGACGTCTGCTCCAAACTTGGGAAGGGAGGTCACATCTGAGATCACTCCAAGGGAGGTCACGTCTGAGGTCACTCCAAGGGAGGTCACGTCTGAGGTCACTCCAAGGGAGGTCACGTCTGAGATCACTCCAAGGGAGGTCACGTCTGAGGTCACTCCAAGGGAGGTCACGTCTGAGGTCACTCCAAGGGAGGTCACATTTGAGATTCCTCTAAGGGTGGCTGGGATAACTGTTGCACAGACTCATGTTCTCTCCAGCCTCCAGGGTGGAAACACATCTGTATATTCAGAAGGATGATAACTGATTGGAAGGCCTCCTGTCTAAGAAGAAGCTATACCTGTGTGTGAAACTAGCTGTTGTAGGTGCTGGGGATCCTGTGGCAGATGCGAACTCGAATACATGAACAAAGGACTATAAAAAGTGGAAGAGCAAAATATGGTTGTAAAATGGGCAATTTTTTAAAGCCCCGCTTTACTCTCCTCCTTCCTGCTAATTTTCAGTCATTGTCCCCATGGACAAAATCAACCAGAATTCAGGTGATGATATCATCCAGTCAGCCTCTTGGGGTCCAGAACAGGATGGAGACTGGATCCCAGAGGAAAGATGATCACAACACATCTTCTCACCCTCCCAAGCATCTGTTCTTATCCTTCCTGTAGGTGAAAGGTTAATGGCCCCAACATAGTAAATGAAGCTACCATACCATGGGGTCTATTCAGTCAAATGTTCGTCTGAAACCAAAAATGTCATCAATCTCCACTCTTCTCATCAGAAGGGATGGGGGAGAAAGAAATATCAATTAGCACAAAACCTGGCTGCTGCTGAGCTGCTTCTGGAGCTGACCTTAGGCCTCGGGCGGTAATTATAGCAGCCTGCCTTCTCCCATCAACTCCTCCAAGTTCTGCCCACCTCGGTGGGATAGGAGTCTTTACACCCATCGTGGGGTTAAACTTTTATTCCTGTAGGGTCTTAGTCCTGGAGCAGCTCTCATCCCACCCCAGTGATTGTTTGCTGACCTAGAGAAGTTCCCTTTGGCATTGTCTGGCAGGGTTACCCGAGTGGGGCAGAGGGCAGCAACCATCCATTCTGGTTGAAGGTAGTGCTGTGAGTGGAGGGAAGGCCAGTGAGATAGTGGATGGAGATACTATGGGAGTCTGAGTTGCCTGCTTTTATAACTTGTTTTGGTCTTGCAGACCCGCTTGTGTCTAGTCTGATATAAATGAGTTTCATTTTATGATGGAATTCTACTCTGTACCTTGACTGTGTGACTCAGTGGATCAGATGACCCCTAGGACGTGACGGGATGTCAGTTCACACAGTTACTTGGTGCCCCATGGCCTGAGATTCAGTGTCAATAGGACTCTGTGGGAAGCCAGAATGCACACGGACGACACTCGCTGGCAGAAGTGAGCGTGGTCTTCCTCCAAAACCACAGGGCTTGTTACTGGGGCTTGTTAGAGGCTTTCTTCAGAACCCTGTCTTCTACAGAGCCTTCCATTCCCATTGGGTCTGCTGGGTCATCATGTGAAAATGGCCAGGCATCCTTGCTTTGGTCTTGCTACAGAGTCCTGCTCTCTGGACAGGCTTACTGGTCACCAGAATGTAGATTAGAGCTGCATGTCCAAAGTTCAGAGAAACCAACCAACCACGAAGCTTTCATCTTCGTTCAATTCAGTTCAGTTGCTCAGTCGTGTCCAACCTTTTGCGACCCCATGGACTGCAGCACACAAGGCCCCCCTGTCCATCACCAGCTCCCAGAGTTTGCTCAGACTCATGTCCATCGAGTCAGTGATGCCACCCAACCATCTCATCTTCTGTCATCACCTTCTCCTCCTGCTTTCAAGCTTTCCCAGCATCAGAGTCTTTTCCAGTGGGGCAGTTCTTCCCACCAGGTGGCCAAAGTACTGGAGTTTCAGCTTCAGCACCAGTCCTTATGATGAATATTCAGGACTGATTTCCTTTAGGATTTACTGGTTTGATCTCCTTGCAGTCCAAGGGACTCTGAAGAGTCTTCAAAAGCACAGTTCAAAAGCATCAGTTCTTCGCCACTCAGCTTTCTTTATAGTCCAACTCACATCCATATATGACTACTGGAAAAATCATAGCTTTGACTAAGATGGACCTTTATTGGCAAAGTAATGTCTCTGCTTTTTAATAAACTGTCTAGGTTGGTCATAGTTTTTCTCCCAAGGAGCAAACATCTTTTAATCTCATGGCTGCAGTCACCATCTGAAGTGATTTTGGAGCCCAAGAAAATAAAGTCTCTCACTGTTTCCGTTGTTTCCCCATCAATTTGCCATGAAGTGATGGGACCAGGTGCCATGATCTTGGTTTTTTGAATGTTGAGTTTTAAGCCAACTTTTTCACTCTCCTCTTTCACTTTCATCAAGAGGCTCTTTAGTTCCTCTTCACTTTCTGCCATAAGGGTGGTGTCATCTGCATATCTGAGGTTATTGATATTTCTCCCGGCAATCTTGATGCCAGCTTGTGGTTCATCCAGCCTGGCTTTTCGTATGATGTACTCTGCATATAAGTTAAATAAGCAGGGTGACAATATACAGCTTTAACATACTCCTTTCCCAATTTGGAACCAGTCTGTTGTTCCCTGTCCAGTTCTAACTGTTGCTTCTTGACCTGCATACAGGTTTCTCATGAGGCAGGTCAGGTGGTCTGGTATTCCCATCTCTTTCAGAATTTTCCAGTTTGTTGTGATCTGCACAGTCAAAGGCTTTGGCATAGTCAATACAGCAGAAGCAGGCATTTCTCTGGAACTCTCTTGCTTTTTCAAGGGCCCTCTTTGTAGTGGGCACTGTGAAGTGCTGCAGCTCACTTCTTGGTTTTTACCCAAAGAGGTTCAAGACATGTCTGCACAGGGACTTCCCTGGTGGTCCTGTCCACTTGGCCTGGAGGGTCGGTCTAAAGCAAAGCTCGCAGCTGACTTTCAGGTTGAAATACTAGGACCCGAAGGCTGCGGTGCAGCGCTGCGGAGCAGACACTTTCGGGTCTTCTGTGCCCACTGGTCATCCATGTCCAGACCCGCGTTCCATTTCAGAAAGCCGGGGCTCGGGAGGCGGGGCCTTGAGACCTGCCCCTGGGTCTGGCCTCTGTGGAGCCGCTACCTGGACCTCACTCCTGCCCATCTGAGGAGCCAGAAGGCCCATGAGTTGGAGGAGAGGCCCGTTGTGGTCGACCTTTATATTTTCTGGAGCAGAAGTTCAATAGGCAGCAAGAGCACGTAAATATGTTTAGAAAAGACCCTTTGAAACCTTTGAGAGTGAATTTTTTTATTTTTTAGAGCTTCCATTTTACTTTATTTTACTTTACAGTACTCTATTGGTTTTGGCATACATTGACCTGAATCTTCCACGGGTGTACACGAACTCCCAAACATGAATCCCCCTCCCACCTCCCACCTCACATCATCCCTCCGGATCATCCCCATACACCAGCCCCAATCATCCTGCATCCTGCATCGAACATAGACTGGCGATTCGTTTCTTACATGATAGTATACATATTTCAATGCTATTCTCCCAAATCATCCCACCCTCTCCCTCTCCCTTGAGAGTGAATTTTTAAGTTTAAGATTTTAAAAATCTTTATATTATCTGAATTTGGGGAATTGCTAATTTTTCTTCTTAGTCCTTAAGACATGATTTTTACAAGACTTAGTCTAACGCAATATATAATATGTATTTAAAACTACAATCACAGTTTAAAAATCCTGCAGTCTCTCCTTAAATGTCAACATTGACTGTTTTCTTTGACATAGATTAAGGGATTGAGTCTTTGTCTTTTCTCACAAAAGGTCAAAGGAGTGTTTTATAAACTGCCTTAAAATCATTACTGTTTTCAAACCATTTAGTTCCTAACATTGTATATTTTATTTAGTGGTTTGGATCTGTGTCTGAAAGAGTTCTGAGTGTCCGGAGCAGGCTCCTCAAATAGGATGGGAACTCAGCTGCACCTCAGATTAGAATTTGAACCCAAGATCCCTGGTTCAGGAGGGAATCCAAGCCCACTGTCTTTCAATTAAAACAGCTCATCTGGTGTCAGACTTATTGAAGCTCAGGTTTTATCTCCTCACAGAAAGAAGTCAACGTGAGGCAAAACGGTTGGCAGAGAGTGAGTTTATTAGCATAGGATGCTTGTGAGAGATCCTAGTGGGCAGGCAAGGGAGTACAACCCAAGAACAAAGAGGGCTACATTTTTGTAATCAAAGAAAGAGTGGGGAGGGAAGAGACTATCATTTTCTCTTTCTTGAGTAGACATCAAGTCTTATTACCAAACGTTAGGTCTGTGTGCCTGACACACAGTGAGGCCAAACAATACCGAAACATTAGTTTGGAGCAGAGAGAGGTTTATTGCAGGGCCATGCAAAGAGATGGGTGGCTCATGCCTTAAAAACCCTGAACTCCCAGAAAGCTTCCAGCAAGGCCCTTTTATAGGAAAGGTGAAGGGAGGGGTGTGGTTAGTTATTGCAAACTTCTCAGTACCAGGTCCTGGTCAGATCACAGTGTCCCTGTAAACCTCCACCAAAACAAATGTTATTCTCTGTTCTGACAAGAAAGGGCAAGGTCCCAAGACTCAGCTTTCACTTTCCCAGGCCCAGGCCCTGGCTAAGAGGAGCGACTGCCTGTGCAGGCCAGTTACCCTGCCTGGGAGTGTTCATCCAGTACCTGGTCTGGGTCCTTTCACCAGGGCCTGGGCCTCGCTAGTGGGCAGCCCTCGTGAGGGCTCTGGAGCTCTGCAAGATACAGCTATCACCCTGTCCCTGGGACCCCCAACTCGCCGGCCAGTCCTGAGGCTGGAGGGCCTGGAAGGCCCTGGGGAGAAGGCCGTGATCCACCTCTCACCACGCTCTCTGCTGCCAGGACCACCGTGAGGCTGACTGCTAGTGGAGTGGGACCTCTGGCTAAGGGTCGCACTCTAGCACCTGCATGCCTACCCCGCCCTTGCTGCAGGCTTATATAGTTAATTTCTCCCCGATCCCTGTATGATATAACCAGGACTGTCAGGGTGCTATTCAGATCATATATATTAGCAAAAGGGTGGTAACATATTCTAGAATATGGTAATCCATCGCAGGTTTCATTATAAAGTCCCCTTTCACCTGGATTCTTTCTCCTTTCATCTATATTCCTGTCTTAGCTACATGCAGAAATGCTGCTCTTCAGCATTTCTGACTTCATGGAACAAGATTCAGACCCCATGTCTCTTGTCTTGTGTTTTAACTGTAAGGTCTTGTGGCTTGGGTGTGTCTAGTGCTTAGATGCACCTGGCCTCGCTTCAAGGTAGAGTAGATTGTTGCTAGGTTACTGGATTCTTTTCTTGAGTGGTCATTACCTTAGAACAGTTTCCCAGACCCCCCTAAAATTCCCTCTTTTTCTTTAATCCTCTAGTGGTATTTCAAAACAATTTAATTATCCTGCTGCTGCTGCTAAGTCACTTCAGTCATGTCCGACTCTGTGCGACCCCATAGTCGGCCGCCCACCAGACTCCCCCGCCCCTGGGATTCTCCAGACAAGAACACTGGAGTGGGTTGCCGTTTCCTTCTCCAATGCATGAAAGAGAAAAGTGAAAGTGAATTTGCTCTGTTGTGCCCGACTCTTACCGACCCCATGGACTGCAGCCTTCCAGGCTCCTCTGTCCCTGGGATTCTCCAGGCAAGAATACTGGAGTGGGTTGCCATTTCCTTCTCCAATGCATGAAAGAGAAAAGTGAAAGTGAAGTCGCTCAGTCTGTCCGACTGTTAGCGACCCCATGGACTGCAGCCCACCAGGCTCCTCCTGTCTCTTATACACATCTAGATGTGTATAAGAGACAGGGTCANGATTCTCCAGGCAAGAATACTGGAGTGGGTTGCCATTTCCTTCTCCAATGCATGAAAGAGAAAAGTGAAAGTGAAGTCGCTCAGTCTGTCCGACTGTTAGCGACCCCATGGACTGCAGCCCACCAGGCTACTCCGTCCATTGGATTTTCCAGGCAAGAGTACTGCGGTGGGGTGCCATTGCCTTCCCCGAATCTATGTGTACATGTTGGCATATCTCTAAATATATATTTTAAAAAATATATGACTAGAAGTGAAGGTAAATGAAAATAGATTTCTAAGAAGACCCTGAAATGGACTTTGTTTTTCTGGACTTTTAAAGAAGTTACCATTGATTTTCTTTTGTCTGATTTTATCTCAGGATTTCCTTTTCCAAGATGCATGCATATCACCTCTTTGAACATCAAAAGTCATGACTTTTGAAAGGAAAAGTGAGGAAAGAGAGGTTTGATTGTTTATAGGTTCAGAAATGGAAGTGGGGCTGTGAGAAAGAAGATTTGATCAGGGAACCATTATAAGAATGGGGAGGCAAGGAAAAGTGGCAGTAAATTAGAGAGGACCCATATGCACATGTGAAAAAGGAATTTCCTGAATAAGTAAGTGTGAATTCATAATCAGAAAGGGAAACAAGGGACTTGAATGGGAACACAAGAAAGGGTGTGAAGATAACTGTTAAATCAAACAGCCTTCTGCACCAGCATCTAGTAGGTCTGCTAAGCCAGGGCATCTATTTGTGGAATGCAGGATATCCAAGATAGGCAGAGGGAAAGAAGAGCCATGACCCACCCGCTGTGTCTAGAGGAATTAATAAATCAGGCATCTGCAAATCAGAAGGTACCTCTCTTTCCCTAGGTACTAAAATAATGACCTCCCTTTCTTCCTTCCCCATCTCCTCCCACCTCAGCAAACATGAAAATCACTGTTGATTTCGTTCCCTGACCTCAGTCTTCTCACCCGATCCATGCTGCCTGTTTTTTGAGGCCAGCTGTCTCACACAGTTGTCCTTCACCTGCCTGGAGGTGGGCACAGACACTGCACAACAGAATCATGCCACCTCGACTGCACAGACGTATCCATGGAGGGCCCCCGATCGTGCACTTCACGGAACGTGATAGCGTAGTATCTCACACCTCTGGATTCGGAAGTGATGGACTGGCAACTTCCTAATACAGTCATCAATAGAAGCACTCATGGGGGGAAGATCTAGTTTCTTTTTTCACTTCCAGTGACAGTGACTTGATGGGTCTTATCGTGCACACCAAAAAATGTGTACCCTCCCTCAGTGTTTATAAATGCAGAAACACCTGAGGAGATACTCAGGAAAGCATTGTGACTCCTTTGTTGAGAACATCTTAGATTCAACCCGTGTTGACTTTAAGTAAGGTTGAGCTTTTCCAGGTACTGAAGGTGGTGAGCACTATCAAATAAAGCAGCAGCTGAAGCCTGTATGTTTCCTTTATTTTGTACATGAACCTGAGCTTTCCTTGGACTTGACACATTAGAACATTTGTAAGAGTCTGAATCCCGCCTTTGAGGAATGCCAGTGCTTCCTGCACCCCACTCCAGTACTCTTGCCTGGAAAATCCCATGGACGGAGGAGCCTGGTGGGCTGCAGTCCATGGGGTTGCGAAGAGTCGGACACGACTGAGCGATTTCACTTTCACTTTTCACTTTCATGCATTGGAGAAGGAAATGGCAACCCACTCCAGTGTTCTTGCTGGGAGAATCCCAGGGATGGGGGAGCCTCGTGGGCTGCCGTCTCTGGGGTCGCACAGAGTCGGACACGACTGAAGTGACAGCAGCAGCAGCAGCGGCAGCAGTGCTTCCTGAGAATTCATGATAACAGCAGACATTTTCTGTCTGTGGTTCAAAGAGGGGCACAGGTAGCTAGTCCTGTACCCGAGGCCTCTGATGGCCCATGATTTCACAGAAATCAGAGAGACATCTCCCGGGTGCAGCTCATCTGAACAGCTTTTTGAAGGTTGAAGGCAGACACAGTCAAACTCCACGGCTTTCATAATCATAGACTGTTCTTGGCCTCAGCCCTGGTCACCCCCTCCAGAACTCAGCAGGCAGACGTTGCATGCGCGATGCTTGCTTTCCACTTTCCTCCGCAGTTGAGGGTTCATTCCACTCCTGTGCTCATTCCTAGGGGTGAATTTTCCGGCATTTAAAACATATACAGGAAAACTCACTTTCAAATCAGTTTTGAGACTCATCTTCTCAACACTTGTGCTGGTCTTACCCTGAAATGTTCTCCTAAAATACAGGAAGACACACCAGTAGAATAGGACAAGCACAGGGAAGGCAGGCAGATTAGTATTTTGAGGCTACTCTTCTGAGGTTGGTTCACTTCGTTTATTCCCACAGAACTTGAGCCCAGATTCATACAAGAATTAAGTGCGCAGGACAGGTGGAGAAGCCAAGCCTGACATGAGTCCATTGCCTCCAGAGAAACGGTCAGGAGGTGATTTTTTCTGCTGTGATTTTGGTAGCAGTTTCTGGAACATTCTCCTTGGACCTGGAGAGCTTTCAGGGTCAGGGTGTTTCTAGGGTGCACTGATGCAAATGGCTTTTCTTGGTGCTTTGTCTTTCTTCTCTCACTTAGACCTGGGCAATCTCAGATTATTTTATAGCCCAAGTTTTGAAAGGAGCAAATCTGATTGAGTTTGTTACTTATCTTTGTTGCAATGAAACAAATTCTTTATATTTCTCTGGTCCAAGCAGTTCCCATCTTGTGAGGGAAAAAGGTATATTATATATTTTAATATATTATATTTTACATAATAAAAATATATCATATATACACACACATTTCGTTTGTTTGGAACTAACAAATTATTGACTATTTGTTGGGAACAACCAGGCTGGCAGGTTGAGGTGCATTTCATCATTTCCTAAATGCAATCCAGTTGTCCCAGCAAATAGGACTGGAACCACTGGATATCTACATACAAAAGAAAGGAACTTCAACTCGTAGTCTTTACACCATTTACAGAAGTGTACTTAAAATATTCCGTAAACCTAAATGTAAAGCCTAAAATCATGTGGAAATAAATGAAGACTGCCCAAATGATAACAGGTAGAGCTGTTTACTCAGAGCTCAGTATATTAAGGCAATCAGCCACCATCGTTTGTTTGTGATGGCAGAAACTCAGAAGCTTTATAGTGAAAAGACAGAGAGAGCGCTCAGGGATGACCTGATTCGAGGTTGTCCTAAGGAAGCTGCATTGTGGCCCAGCTGGTAAAGAATCTGCCTGCAATGCGGGAGACCTGGGTTTGATCCCTGGGTTGGGAAGATCCCCTGGAGGAGGGAAAGGCTACCCACTCCAGTATTCTGGCAGTCCATGGGGTTGCAAAGAGTCAGACATGACTGAGCGACTTTCACTTAAGGAAGCTGGAGTGGGCTTAGTGGAAGTGGGTTATCTCATGTCACTGGTTTGGAGACCTTATTTAGCTTTGTTTGGTTGGGCCAGAGTTGAAAGTAGGGGAAGCAAGTTCACAGCTGTTGATCAAGTCCTGACTACTTTTGACTAGTTGCTGCAGGGGTTGTGGGTAGGCTGGGAAGTCAGAGACTGGGTTTGATCCCTGGGTTGGGAAGATCCCCTGGAGGAGGGAAAGGCTACCCACTCCAGTATTCTGGCAGTCCATGGGGTTGCAAAGAGTCAGACATGACTGAGCGACTTTCACTTAAGGAAGCTGGAGTGGGCTTAGTGGAAGTGGGTTATCTCATGTCACTGGTTTGGAGACCTTATTTAGCTTTGTTTGGTTGGGCCAGAGTTGAAAGTAGGGGAAGCAAGTTCACAGCTGTTGATCAAGTCCTGACTACTTTTGACTAGTTGCTGCAGGGGTTGTGGGTAGGCTGGGAAGTCAGAGTTGTGAATCAGGTTTGAGTCACAACTAAAGGGAGGTCTGTTTTGATATATGGTTTGGCCAGTATCCATTTGTATATTCAGTCTCTCAACTTCTGAACTTTCGGAGGAAAACAGAGAATTTTTACCTTGGGTTCAGCAAACAATTCTTAGAGCTGACACTAAATGCACAATACATAAAAGAAAAAAATTGATTTGTTGGACTTTAAAAATGCATCCTTAACAGTGAAAGACACTCTTAAGAGAATTAAAATATGAACCCTTGGCCAGAAGTGTAATTGATTATATGATAAAAAACTTTTACCTCAACTATACCTAGAACTCTTGAAAGGCAATAACAGGAAACAATTTAAAAATGGGTGAAAGAGGGAATTCTCTGGCAGTCCAGTGGTGAGGGCTCCACACTGCCACTGCAGAGGGCTTAGGTTTGATCCCTGGTCAAGGAACTAAAGACCCCACAAGCTGTGTGGTACAGTCAAAAATTAATTAATTAATTAAATATCTTTTTAAAAACTATAATGAGATAACATTATTAGTCATTAGGGAAATACC
This sequence comes from Oreotragus oreotragus, assembly GCA_006410675.1. NCBI lineage: Eukaryota > Metazoa > Chordata > Mammalia > Artiodactyla > Bovidae > Oreotragus > Oreotragus oreotragus. The sequence continues at coordinate 28,370 of SJYX01009054.1, forward strand.
AATTAAAACTACCCACCCATTGGAATGGTGAAAATGATTTAACCATACCGGGTGTCTGCAAGGATATGGAGGAAAGGGAACTCTCATATTGTTGTAGCCACACGTTCCGAGAAACAAACTCACTCAGAAGGACAAGGCAGATAGTGGAGTGCAGTTTATTACACCGGCGGGCCCAAGGCAGAGTCTCCTCTTAGCCAAGGATCCCAACCAGTTTTTGTGAAAACCTTATATACCCTATGTGTATGTGCTCAAACCCACCTCCCCAAATTCCTTTAAACTGGTCTGGACAAGGTAAAAGAGAGATACAATCAAAGTTAACCCATGATNAAAGATACCACTTTAGAGGTAATTTAATTAGGGTTTCTTTGGACTTGTATGTCTTTTCAAATCTCCTTCTCTTCAAATCAGCTCTTTCTTGAAACTTATCATCCAAGTATATTTTGGCATTCAGGGAATGCTTTGGTGTTTTTAGCATGGACTATATCAAAATGTAATGTTTCAGATTTTGATTAGACTTTTTCTTGGTGCAATAGGAACTCCTTTCATTGGAAGTAAGAGAAACCCAAGTCAACTAAGTTTAAACAAAAAAGGAAATCCATCATGTCAGTAGGAAGTCTATATTGAGACCCAGCTTCATGCATGGCTATATTCCATTACTGAAGAAAGACCAACAATACTCAGAATCTCTGATTTACCTGTTTTTGTTGTTATTGTTTATGGGCAACATGTTTGTTGTTTTCTGCTGTATACACTGTGTCACCTTGAATATTTTTGTTCAGCCTCTGTCGCATATTTGTGAAAGTTATTCTAGGGTGCACACCCAGGAGTAGAGCCGCTAGGTCAGGACGTATGTGAATATCCAAGAGCAATGAGATAATACTGGATTGTTTTCCAAAGTAGATGAGTCACTTTACTCCCACCAACGTGTGAGAAATGGCACGTCTTCTCCAGTTGTCAGCTTCTCTTCATCTTCCTTTTCATCCTCCTTTTCCCCACTCAAATAAATGTAAAACAGTATCTGTTAACATCTGCATTTCCCTGGCTGTTGATTTCGCTGAGCATCTCTTCGTGTACTTACTGTCTGTCTGTATTTTATTGCCTATGAAATGCTTATTCTGTCGGTTGCCCATTTTGCTATCAGGCTTTTGTCTTTTTCCTCTTGATGTGTAGGAGATTCTAGAATCCAGATCCTCTTCTGATCATAGGTATTACAGGTTACAGAAATCTTCTCCAAGTTTGTAGCTTTTGTTTTCTCTTTGCTTGAGGCTGCTGCTGCTGCTAAGTCGCTTCAGTCGTGTCTGACTCCTTGAGGCATATGATGATTATCAGCAGCTTGATACTTTTGCTGATTATGACTTAATTTAAAATTAAGTTACCAATATTTAAAGTTACCAAGTTACCAATATTTACATTTTCTGTTTCACTGCTCTTTCTGCTTTGTGTATGAGATCCTCTCTAACTAGTAAAACCGTATTTCCTTTCATTTTCTTCTAAAAGTTTTAGGGTTTTGCACTTTATGTTTATCATTTAAAGCCTCAGTCTATCTCAGTAGTGATGTAAGGGTGGTATTTCATTTTATTCCATGTGGATAACCGCATTGTTGGTTTTCATTCACTAAGTCGTCTGTGACCTCCCCGGACTATCGCCCACCAGGCTGCTCTGTCCATGGGATTTCCTAGGTAAGAATACTGGAGTGGGTTGCCATGGGGATCTTCCCAACCTAGGGATCAAACCTGTGTTCTCCTGCCTTGGGAGGCAGATTCTTTAGCACTGAGCCCCCAGGGAAGCCCGGTAACCACATTACCCAGCTCCAGTTACTGAACAGTTCCCATTTTCACCCACCAATTTGCCATGTCATCTCCAGCAATATTACTAGCTGTGTTTCTAGAATATAGCTGTGTTTCTAGAATCCCTATTATGTTCATTTGGTCGATTTGTCTGTCCTTATATACACTATACTGTCTTAATATTGTAATATTGTTCTAAATACTTAGCAGGGCAGGCCTCCTTACTATTACTCTTTTTCTTTGAGAGTGTCTTGGCAATTTAAATCATTTAATCTATGAAACAGATTTTAGAACTGTTTAAATGGCACAAAAAACACTTTAAAGATTTTGATCGCAGTTACACTGAATATATAGATTTCAGAAGTAGCATAGTGACGTTATTTATATCAATCGGTCTTTGTACAATTGAACATAGGTTTTTAAAATGTTTTGTTGTAACTGATGTTACCTTTTTGTTTGGCTGCACTGCTTAGCTTGCGGGATCTTCGTTCTCTGACCCAGAACTGAATTTGTGCCCTCGGGAATGAATGGAGGTACAAAGTCCTAACCACTGTACCACCAGGGAATTCTCAATGTTTTACTTTAAAAGTTACATTTTTTTCTTATTTGTCACTAGTGTGTAGAAATGCAACTGATTTTATATATTGATTTCACACCACCTTGTTAAAATTTATTTTAAATAATTTGTTCATAACATTGCTTTCCTGACCTAAGAAAATATCATTAAGGTCATTATTTTGAAGTCCCTGTTGGGTAAATCACTTGGCTCCACTTCATTAGGAAAAGGTTTCTGGAGATGAGTTTTGTTCTTTAATTTTGAGCATAATCCCATTTCTTCTTTTTTCTTGACTGTGTTGGTTTCTGCACATTATATAAAGCAGCCGTTTTCACAGACTGACCTCAAAAAGGAGATGAACTCACTAAGTAGTTCAGCCAAACATTCTGGGTGCCCCTCAAAGCTTTGAGCTCATTTCAGCCGCTAACACTTTGTTCCTAATGTTCCCCGGCACGCTGGAGTAAGCCAAGTCCCACCAGTGCCCTGATTAAGGGAAGGTAGAAGCCAGCGCCTCAAGTTGTAGCCAGAAAAGCTGAGGCACTAGATGTGTGTCCCAGTTCTGCCTCTCCTTGGGGGAAAGTTGATAGGTGGCTTTTATCACCCAATTGCTCTTTTATGTTTCTTTCCCTTTTCTTTGTTTATTTATGGCTGTGCTGGGTCTCTGTTGCTGCACATGAGCTTTCTCTAGTCGCTGCGAGCAGGGGCTGCGCTCTAGTTGCAGTGTAGGGGCTTTTCGTTGCCGTGGCTTCTCTGGTTGTGGCGCGCAGGCTCTAGGGCACAAGGGCGTCAGCGGTTGTGGCGCGCAGGCTCAGTTGCAGCAGGGCCTCCAGCGTGCGGCTGGGCTCGGTGGTTGTGGCGCACGGGCTTAGTTGCCCGGTGGTATGTGGCATCTTCTTAGACACAGTAGGGGAAAGAGAAGGTGGGACAAATTGAGAGACTAGCACTGAAACAAGTATATTACAGCAGACAGCGAGTAGGAAGTTGCTGTATAACCCGGGGAGCTCAACCCAGTGCTCTGTGGTAACCCAGAGGGGTGCGATGGGGTGGAGGTGGCAGGGAGGTTCAGGAGGGAGGGCACATGTATATACTTATGGCTCACTCATGTTGTTGTATGGCAGAAACCAACACAACGTTGTAAAGCAATTATCCTCCAATTAAAATTTAAAACAAACAAACAAACAAAACACTACAGAGGCTTTGGAAGATGCTACATTCCTCCAAAGGGAGGTAGATAGAGTACCAGTGATAACCTTGATTTTTTTGTTTTAAGATTTGTTTTATGCTTTTCTAGAAAGAATATCTTTAAAATTTGCCCTTACCATTATGAGGTCATGGCTCTTCTTGAGTCTCAACTCAAAGTCTGAGGTGTTTACCACAGGCCTTCCACTTTTCAGGGACTTGAATTCCGGTCTAAGTCATCCCACCACCATGAGGTTGATAAAACTCAGGTTCAGCTCTTTTTAACCTCCCAGTTGACATTTTCTTCTGGGTTTTCTGCATCTCACCCTGTATCTGCCAAGTGAGTTGAAGGAAATGTGTATGTGGAGTTTGGCTGCTTTTCTGCAGTTTTATCTTAGATTTTCCCTCTCGAATTATAGTTCCTCTGGTAGCCCTGAATGCCAGTCTCTTTTCCCTCAGCCTAGTAAAACTGGAGATTTGTGCTTGGACTGTATTTACCCATGACATGATATGGAAAATATCCTCAGGCAAAAAGCTGGGGTGAATGTGGTGCTTCTTCCTGTGCTTCCAGCAAATATTGTGACCCTTTAAGTCCTGCTTGTATAATCTAGAGCCAGACATCTTGGAATGTGAAGTCAAGTGGGCCTTAGAAAGCATCACTAAGAACAAAGCTAGTGGAAGTGATGGAATTCCCGTTGAGCTGTTTCAAATCCTAAAAGATGATGCTGTGAAAGTGACAAAAAACACTTTAAAGATTTTGATCGCAGTTACACTGAATATATAGATTTCAGAAGTAGCATAGTGACATTATTTATATCAATCGGTCTTTGTACAATTGAACATAGGTTTTAAAAATGTTTTGTTGTAACTGATGTTACCTTTTTGTTTGGCTGCACTGCTTAGCTTGTAGGATCTTAGTTCTCTGACCCAGAACTGAATTTGTGCCCTCAGGAATGAATGGAGGTACAAAGTCCTAACCACTGTACCACCAGGGAATTCTCAATGTTTTACTTTAAAAGTTACATTTTTTTCTTATTTGTCACTAGTGTGTAGAAATGCAACTGATTTTATATATTGATTTCACACCACCTTGTTAAAATTTATTTTAAATAATTTGTTCATAACATTGCTTTCCTGACCTAAGAAAATATCATTAAGGTCATTATTTTGAAGTCCCTGTTGGGTAAATCACTTGGCTCCACTTCATTAGGAAAAGGTTTCTGGAGATGAGTTTTGTTCTTTAATTTTGAGCATAATCCCATTTCTTCTTTTTTTCTTGACTGTGTTGGTTTCTGCACATTATATAAAGCAGCCGTTTTCACAGACTGACCTCAAATAGGAGATGAACTCACTAAGTAGTTCAGCCAGACATTCTGGGTGCCCCTCAAAGCTTTGAGCTCATTTCAGCCGCTAACACTTTGTTCCTAGTGTTCCCCGGCACGCTAGAGTAAGCCAAGTCCCACCAGTGCCCTGATTAAGGGAAGGTAGAAGCCAGCGCCTCAAGTTGTAGCCAGAAAAGCTGAGGCACTAGATGTGTGTCCCAGTTCTGCCTCTCCTTGGGGGAAAGTTGATAGGTGGCTTTTATCACCCAATTGCTCTTTTATGTTTCTTTCCTTTTTCTTTGTTTATTTATGGCTGTGCTGGGCCC
>SJYX01009054.1:35706-46194 GCA_006410675.1 Oreotragus oreotragus
TCCACAGTCCGGCCCAAGATGGAGTCCTGCTTTCAAGATGGAGCCTGTTCTGTCTGTTTCCTCCTTCAATAACACTTTTATTTGTTAACAGTCATGAACTGGAAAACCCAAATGCCCATCTACAGAAACAAGTTTTAGTTATCCATATGATGAATTATTGCTCCCTATAAAAAAGGAAAGAGCTATTGGTACCCACAACATGAATGATTCTCAGAATAATTATTCTGAGTGAAAGACGCCAGACAAAAAAGGAGTGCGTATTTGATTCCATTGTATAAAAGTCTAGAAAACCCAAACTCTTCTATAGTGACAGGTAGCAAATCAACTGTTTCTTGCAGATGGTAGCAGAGTATGGAAACATGGGAGAGAGAGATTGCAAAAAGGATGGTATGTATGTTCGATATCTTGATTGCAGTGATGGTTCCATATGTCAAAATTAATATAATTTTACACATTAAATATGTACAGGAGACTTCCCTGGTGGTCCAGTGACTAAGACTCTGAGCTCCCACAGCAGGCACCCAGGCTCAATCCCTGGTTAGGGAAGTAGATCCCACATGCTGCAAACAAGAGCTTCCATGCCACAACTGTAGATCCCACATGCCGCTACTAAGACCCAGCACAGCCAAATAAATACATAAACTAATATTTAAATATGTGCAGTTTGTTGTTTGTCAAAAATACCCAAATAATGCTATTAAAAATGACATACATGAAGTATTTTGAGAAAATAAGTAAAAGTGTTTTATCATACAGGAAGTCCCCTGCATACAAAAGATTTCCGTTTCTTAAGTCCAATTTGTAAGTCCAACAAAGTTAGCCTAGGTACCCAGCTAACACAATCAGTTATGTGGTACTGTGCTGAAATAGGTGTAAATGCTTTTCACACAAATAATACATAAAAAGCAACCAAACACAAAAAATAAAACATTTTTAATCTTACAGTACCAGCTACATCACGCTGCTTTTACGCTTATTTCCTGACTTCCTGGGCCTGAAATAAAGATGCTCTACTACTGTACTCTGTACAGTGATGTGCAGTAAAGAACACAAAAACACAACCACTTGTGCAGGATGCACACTGTTGACTAAAAAAAAAGATGTACAACTTGAGAGTTGTGGGTTTTTATTTGGGGCAAAATGAGGACTACAGCCCGGAAGGCAGCATCTCAGATAGCTCTGAGAGTCTGCTCCAAAGCGGCAGTGGGGGAATGTCAATGTATAAGGTTTTGGTGAAAGGGGAGTTCAATACCATGACGCACTCATTTTACAAAAGGATTTTTGTTAGTCGTGAGGGTCTGATGTCACCATGAAGGGATTTAGTGCTTCTCTAGATATGAGGAGATTCAAGGCTTGAGATCATAAAATCTGTTCCTAAAAACATCAACTATCTAAAGAGCTGTCTCATCAGGTTCCCTGGAGCACAGAGTGCCTCACTCCACCCTGGACTCCCTCAGGGGTTATTGAAAGTCAACAGCTATAGCGGCATGGGGCTCACTCCATAGCGGCAGATGGCAAATGCCTTGTCATTGGCAGTGCCCTTCAGTTCAGTTCAGTTTAGTTCAGCCACTCAGTCATGTCCGACTCTTTGCGACCCCATGAATCACAGCACGCCAGGCCTCCCTGTCCATCACCAACTCCCGAAGTTCAACCAGACTCATGTCCATCAAGTTAGTGATGCCATCCAGCCATCTCATCCTCTGTCATCCCCTTCTCCTCCTGCCCCCAATCCCTCCCAGCATCAGAGTCTTTTCCAATGAGTCAACTCTTCCCATGAGGTGGCCAAAGTACTGGAGTTTCAGCTTCAGCATCATTCCTTCCAAAGAAATCCCAGGGCTGATCTCCTTCAGAGTGGACTGGTTGGATCTCCTTGCAGTCCAAGGGACTCTCAAGAGTCTTCTCCAACACCACAGGTCAAAAGCATCAATTCTTCGGTGCTCAGCCTTCTTCACAGTCCAACTCTCACATCCATACATGACCACAGGAAAAACGATAGCCTTGACCAGATGGATCTTAGTCGGCAAAGTAATGTCTCTGCTTTTGAATATGCTATCTAGATTGGTCATAACTTTTCTTCCAAGGAGTAAGTGTCTTTTAATTTCATGGCTGCAGTCACCATCTGCAGTGACTTTGGAGCCCAGAAAAATAAAGTCTGACACCATTTCCACTGTTTCCCCATCTATTTCCCATGAAGTGATGGGACCCGATGACACGATCTTTGTTTTCTGAATGCCCTTGATAAGTGCCAATTGGTAGTTGACAACACATATGACAAACATATGCCAGACACGTGAACCAACTTAAACGTGCAAATGCGCATTTACATCTTTGAAAGTTTGAAACTTAAAGATATGTGTATAGGGGCCTTTGTTGTTCAGTCACCCGGTCATGTCCGACTCTGCGACCCCATGGACTGCAGCACACCAGGCCTCCCTGTCCCTCACCGTCTCCTGAAGTTTGCCCAAGTTCATGTCCATTGCATCAGTGATGCCATCCCAATGGATCCAACCAGAAAGTAGGGGCCTTACTGTAATATCTGTCTCTTATACACATCTAGATGTGTATAAGAGACAGCCCTGTATCACACACCAGGCCTCCCTGTCCCTCACCGTCTCCTGAAGTTTGCCCAAGTTCATGTCCATTGCATCAGTGATGCCATCCCAATGGATCCAACCAGAAAGTAGGGGCCTTACTGTAATATAATTAGTTCGCAAATCAGTAGGCTGTTTATGTGCCTTTTATTGCTAAGTTTTTTCCCATAGGAACTATTTCTCTGATAGAATTAGTGGTGTAGAGTCTGAAATTCTGCATACTCCAGATGGAGGCCTTTGCCCCCATATTCATTTGATAACAATCACCACCCCACCCTATCCTTTGTTTAGTATATTGTAAAGTTACACCGCTCACACCTGCCAAGTCCTTTCTCAGTGGAAACCAAGCGCTTGGTGTAGAAAACTGCAGTCCCGTCTAACTACTACTGAAAATTACCTCAACAAAATAGCAGAAAATGCTTCTTCCTCCCTTACTGGTGTATTAAAACAGAAAGAGTTCCATTTCATAAAACTGCTGTTACAGATTTCTTTTGCTAGCAAAGGAATCCTTCAAGACACCTGGGCTTCAGAGGCTGTTACTCTGATCTGTGAACTGTGTATTAACCTTGAGAGAAACTGTAATTATGAACCATTGTTTACTTAACGTCCTGTTGCCAAGACAAGAATACTGAGATTGGTTTCTGTTTTCTGATAGACATACACATCTTGAGATTTCATAGTCAGGGCACAAGTGGGTCATCTTATTTCACTCTTTGTCCACTTGTAAGAATGGCCTAAAGTTTGTAATTGCTCATTTCCCTATTTAAACAAAAGACTTGAAGAGTTGTGACATTTAAATGAACACGTTTGACACAGGAAGCTGTCAGGCTTAGTGGCTTATCTTTCCTGCTTCTCTGGCCACAAGAACACTCATCCTTGCCCCTCACAGACTGAAATAGAATCAGTTTCTACTTCCCCAACCAAGGTAGGTGTAGCTTCGCCACATTCCAATACAGGAAGGTCAGGTAAACGTTAGCCACAGCCCCGTGTCCTTCTAGCAGCTTCCCTCTGGAGACTCACTATGGGCCTCGGAACTGGGAGGAGCTAGCACAAAAGTCCCACTGTCAAGCATCTCCTCCCTACCTTACTAGTCCTCAAGAGTTTCCTTCTGACAGTCACGTGCAGAAGGAAATGGAATCACAGAAGCCTAGCCTCTGCAGACAGAATGCACCAGAGCTCTTGTTAGCCACTGGGTGGGGGGAGGCGGGTACAGGGCTTTGCGGGCTATGTGTAATTAACTGGACACTACAGGGCTTAGTTTGATGAGATTTAGGCCATGATGCTGTGTATCACATCCAGAGTGATGGAACACTTGACCATCCATTGCTAGCTTTGAAGACAGAAGGGATCACAAGCTAGGGTGAAGGAGGAAATAGAACAGGCTCTATCTTCTGCCTGACCTTCCTGTACTGGAAGATGGCGAAGCTACGCCTACCTTGGTTGGGGAAATAGAAACTGATTCCATCTCAGTCTGTGAGGGGCAAAGTCTGTGGACTTCGAGCTATATGCCCAGTATCTATGGAAACGACATACCAAGTTTGATGAGATTTAGGCCATGATGCTGTGTATCACATCCAGAGTGATGGAACACTTGACCATCCATTCTAGTTTTGAAGACAGAAGGGATCACAAGCTAGGGTGAGGGAGGAAACAGAACAGGCTCTATCTTCTGCCTGACCTTCCTGTACTGGAAGATGGCGAAGCTATGCCTACCTTGGTTGGGGAAATAGAAACTGATTCCATGCTCAGTATCTATGGAAACGACATACCAACTGGAAAACCAGGCCCCCAGAAGGAAGAGGCCCAGTGCTCTCCATCGCCTAAAAGAACACCCTAATTATCTGTGTAACTGAACAGAATCATACATTCTATAATGCCTATTGAGGTATGACCACAGGCCTATTGATAATTGTCCACTGTTAACTACCTAGGCTTAAGGCATATGATCCTTTGTTCAGACTAGTTTCAAGGAACCGTATTCACCTAGGGTATATAAGGTTTTCACAAAAACTGGTCAGGGTCCTTGGCTAAGAGGAGACTCTTCCTTGGGGTTACCAGTGTAATAAACTGCACTCCACTATCTGCATTGTCCTTCTGAATGAGTTTGTTTCCCAGAACACATGGCTACAACAAGGGAATACTGGCAGCCTAGAAGCTGGAAGAGCCAGAAGCGTAATCTCCCCTAAAGCCTCCAGAAAGGAATGCAGTCCCATTGACATCTTGATTTTAGCCACTGAGACCTATTTTGGACTCCTCATCCCCAGAACTGCATGGTAATAAATTTGCATTGCTTTAAGCCGCTAAATTTGTGGTAATTTGATACAGAAGCCCCTGGAAGCTAAATTTGTGATTCAGGCTATGGTACCATTGTCATTAATTGACATGTTCTCCCGTTCAGCAAAGGATCACAATGATTCTGTCACGCGAGTGTATGTTTCTCGATTCTTTGTCTCATCACAACAGAGATGTGGCGTGACGGACATTAAAGCCCCCTCAGCACGTCACAGCTCTCAGGTCTTGGATAGACCGCGTTATAGCTCGCAGGTCTCGAATGGACTGTGTTATAGCTCTTAGACAAATCAGTGTTACAACTCTATTTTATTTAGAAGATAGCAGGAAAATCCATCTTCGAGGCGTGAGGCATGAGGGCACGTCGATCTAAAGACATGAGGAGAAGAGCGCCCCAGCGCGAGGGAGAGAGAGAGAGCTGGCTCTGGCGCCTCTATCTATGTTTCTCTCTCCCTGGGCCTGCCCTATGTAAACTGGGCCAGCCAGGAGTGCGTTTGCTTTACCTGAGGTCCTCCCTCCGGTCCTCAGACCTTCTTTTGAGCGTGAGGCATGAGGGCACGTCGATCTAAAGACATGAGGAGAAGAGCGCCCCAGCGCGAGGGAGAGAGAGAGAGCTGGCTCTGGCGCCTCTATCTATGTTTCTCTCTCCCTGGGCCTGCCCTATGTAAACTGGGCCAGCCAGGAGTGCGTTTGCTTTACCTGAGGTCCTCCCTCCGGTCCTCAGACCTTCTTTTGTTTCATTTTCGCGGGCTTTTCCCCTCCTTGTCTGTAGCCACCGCCATTTTGGACTCCTTTTCCCTGTTCTACCTGCCTAACAATTCCACAAAATCTTATGAGAGAAATAGGACATTTAAAAACTGTTCTCATGATGTGGTCTCGGGAACCAAGACCTTTTCAGAGGAGACATTAGGTCAAAACTAATTTCGTTTTCATACCAAGACATTATTTACCTCGTCACTCTCATTTTTTCACAAATATACAATGAAGTTTTCCAGGGGTTTTATGATATTTGATATTTAACAGACAGAATACAGAATCAGATACAAAAATTTAGCTATCTTCTCTTAAACTAGATATCAGGGCTTTGCAAAATTATGAAAGAATGTCATTCTTCTCACTAAAATTTTTGTTGGAAATATAAGTTTTCATTAAAATATGGCATTAATGTCATTTTTAAATAGTATTTTAGAAAGATATTGTCTTTCCCCCCACCTTCCAGTCCTGGTAACCACTATTCTGGTCTGTTTTATGAATTTAGCTTTTTAGAGTCCACATATCAGTAATATCTTTCAGTATTTGTCCACCTCTGTCTGACTCACTTCACCTACCATAATGCCCTGAAGTTTCATCCATATTGTCACAAATAGTAGGATGTCTCAAGGGCATATTTTAATGAAATGATGGATCTAACAATCACCAGTGGATGCTGTAACTACAAGGATAGTGGTTCTATACCTTGACTGCCCAGGAAAACTGTCAGAAAATCTCAGTGTGGGGACTTCCCTGGTGGTTCAGGGGCTAAGACTCCACATTTCCAATGCAAGGGACCTGGGTTCAATCCCTGATCAGGGAACTAGATCCCCCAAGCAACAGCAAAGATCCCGAGTGCTGCAACTAAGACCCAGCACAGCCAAATAAATACTAAAAAAAAAAAGTCTCAGTGTGTAGGCTGCACTCCAGATCAAGTAAATAAGAACCTCTGAGTTGACTGTAAAGGCCCCCAGGTGATTTCAAACACGCATCAAGGCTGAGGACCAACCACTTCACTAGGTGAAAGGTTGACGGGAAACTTTGTAGTAGATGAATCAGAATGACAGCACCTCAGTCCACTCACCAATCAGAGGTGATTACGAGGCATCATGTACATTAGCAACTATGCAGCACCGCCTAGGAGGTATTCTGGCAAACAGCCTCCCCCTCAACAGACACACGCCTCAGTGAACCTAAGAGTATTCAGTCCTACCAGTCTAATTGCCGGGTTAGGTGAAACACAGGCGTCAAGGAAGAAATTAAACAGCACCATGAAGGGGCAATCAACTGGATCATGAAGGTAGGAAATTCAACAGGCAAGTAACGGGGGAAAAGGGAGGATTCAAGAATTTATTAAAGTGTAATTGGTTTACAATGTTGTGTTAGTTTCCAGGTTTTCTACCTACTATGTGAAATACAAAAGACATAAAGGAACCACTGGCTGTCTTCAGGAATCATATGATTTCCCTGAGGCAAGTGTAGCATTATGCAAGTAAAGAACAAAAAGGAAATGCTGAAGTGAATCCTGTGTGACACCGACAGCGAGGACTACAATTGCATTTGCTCAGCACTGGGGAGAAGTGGTCTTTCGGCTTAAGATTATGAAGTGTTACGAGAAGAGAGAGACACCTAGATTCAAGTCCTAACTCGGCCTTTTCCTGGTTCTGTGACTGCCAAGAAGTCATTTTGGCAGCTTTAAGCCTCATCTGGACTCAAAGCCAAGGACTCACGTTCGCGATTTTGTGTTCCATCAGTACCTCAGCTCCGGGTGTGAATTTTAATTTCAGTTATTTGTATGTAACAAAGCACCCTCAAACTTAGTGGGTTAAATGAGAACCATTCTGTCTCCTCGGAATTCTGTGAGTTGAGTGGGCCTCAGCAGCGCAGTTCTGCTGCTGCTCTCCACTGTTACCCCCAACGTCATGAAGGCACATGTTTTAAAGGAGATGGAGAGCCGCTGGGCTGGAGCATCCAGGACAGAGCTTCACGCTCATGGTGCTGGTGCCAGGGAGGTCACGGGTAGGGGCAGGAAGCAGTGGGAGCTCTGGTTTGGCTGGGATTTTTCTTGCTCCATGGGGGCTCTGCAGGTGGGTAGCCATCCTTCTTAAGTGACAGTNACAGGAGCCGCTGGGCTGGAGCATCCAGGACAGAGCTTCACACTCACGGTGCTGGTGCCAGGGAGGTCACGGGTAGGGGCAGGAAGCAGTGGGAGCTCTGGTTTGGCTGGGATTTTTCTTGCTCCATGGGGGCTCTGCAGGTGGGTAGCCATCCTTCTTAAGTGACAGTTTTGATCTCTCAAGAACACAAAAGCAGAAGCTGCCAGACTTCTCAGGACTGAGGCCCAGACCTGGCACAGCGTCATTCCTATCTCATGCTGACTAAAGCCAGTCTCGAACCCGGCCCAGATTCAAGGGGAGGAACCTGCCCAAAACCGTGAACACATAGCCCACTGGGAGTCACTGATGTAAACAGATCGCCACACAGTACACATTCTTCCTTTTGAAAGTTTTCAAAAAAGCATGTTGTAAGGCTAACTATAAAAAAGACAAGGTAGCACAGACCTGAGCCAGACTAAGCTGGAGTTCCACGTGGGTGGGATGTGGGCAAGCTAATCTCTCTTTAAGCCCCTTGTGTTGCTCATCTAGAGATGCTTCCTTTCATAGGGCTGTGGTAGAACTGCAAAGAGATAATGGGTCTAAGCACCCTGCACACAGTAGGTACCCAGGAGATGATAGCTACGGTGTATTGTTGTTAAAGTTGCCATGATTATTGTATTATTGTTATTATTAATTACTGAAATGCCTTAGACAAGTGATTAATATAACACATTTCTCATAAACTAAGGAGGAATGTTACTTTCATTATCTTCTTCAATTTCAGTTGACTTTAAAAAAAGTGTTTATTTTGCTCTTTTAATGTATTTTCAGGTCATTCTCTAATTTTAAAGTGGCTGTCATTTTCTATTAGCAAAATAATTGGGAAATCAAATTCTTAGATGAAATCTGAACGATGAAAACTCCTCCTACCTCTCACAAAATCTTGGAAACACACAGTTTAGGAGAGATAGTGAGGTATCAGTTAATTTCCTGAAAACACACACATACATACACAAACACAGTTCTGTATAAAAACATTATTTTATACCCATTGTATTTTTTCATGTTTAAGTGCAGAGATGCTTCCAAGTCAGAACAATAACATCAGTTTATGGATTTTTTTAGTGAGGAAAAAATGCCTTTTACTGTTGAAAACTCACTATGAGTGAGTTTTCAAGTATATATTCCCAAGAGTTTGGATGACTTAGTATTAAGGTATAAATGTGATGACCTTTGGGCATTTTGAGAGCTCATTTTCCTCATGTTAACTTTAAAAATAGTTGAACTGATTAGATTCAGCAGCAGTGGAAACTTTGTAAACAAATTTTAATACTTTGTTACAGTAGAAGGCCTAGTGAAAAATTGGTTCAGAATATTAACATAAACACTGTATGTTACGGGCTTCCTTGGTGGCTCAGATAGTACGGAACTGGCTGCAGTGCAGGAGGCTGGGTTTAATCCCAGGGTCAGGAAGATCGCCTGAAGAAGGAAATGGCTACCCACTCCAGTTTCTTGCCTGGAAAATTTCATGGACTTTTGGAGCCTGTGGGCTACAGCCCTTGGGATCACAAACAGTCAGACTCGATTGAGCAACTAACACTTTTTGTATATTGCAGTTTCCTTTTTGAGTCCTCCAGTTGGGTATCATTTGTATTCTTCTTAAATCTGCTTTGTTACAAACCTTCATAGTTCTTCCCTAGGATGGCTAGGTAGCACTGGGGGCTGATTGGTTGTCTACCACACAACCAGTCCCTTTGTAAGGAAAATTCCTTTGCAAGGGAAAGAAAGACACGTGTTATATAGCAGATAGCATCTTCAGCAAATACATAACTTATTGGTTTATAGGAACTCCATAAAATGGGATCTGTAAGCACTGAACAGTTCGCTGCAGTGGAAAGACTGTGGTCCTTGGAATCAGACTGTTTCTGGCCCTTGGAAGTGATAGGAAAGTTATTTGCCTTCTTTGAGCTTCACTCTCTTCAGCATAGACAATACAGACCTACCTCTCAGAGTCGGGAGAGTGAATGAACTATCCGTGAACACAGGGGAATGTGGTAGGGACGTCTGCAAGTTAGTGCTCTTCGCACCTTGAATTAAGACTTGAACTTGTAGAACTTTAAAAAAATAAGCTGAAAATTAAAACTCAGCTAAAATATATAATACATAACGGTGGAAACAGTGTCAGACTTTGTTTTTGGGGGCTCCAAAATCACTGCAGATGGTGACTGCAGCCATGAAATTAAAAGACGTTTACTCCTTGGAAGAAAAGTTATGACCAATCTAGATAGCATATTCAAAAGCAGAGACATTACTTTGCCGACTGAGGTCCGCCTAGTCAAGGCTATGGTTTTTCCTGTGGTCATGTATGGGTGTGAGAGTTGAACTGTGAAGAAAGCTTGTTGAACCGCACGGTTCCGCCCTGGAGTCCGTCGCCCAAGACCACCAAGACACAGGATCGATGCAAATAGCAAGAGGATTTATTGAACCGGCGCGCCGGGGTTCCGTCCTCCTTAAGCAAGGAGCGAACGAACCCCGATGACAGTTACAGAACAGTTTTTAAGCACAAAAAACCATATTGGGCGGGGAGGTATAGATATATCATGATTGGTCACAATACTGCTGACCTTTACAAGGATAGGCTTGTGAGGGTTTGGCGACATAATTCTGCGGATAACACACAGTTTACACAACTTGTTTTTCTGACTCTCTGGAAAGTTAAACCTTCCAGGTCAGGGTCTGTAAGCCTCCAGGTCAGGGTCTGT
>SJYX01009054.1:47476-57575 GCA_006410675.1 Oreotragus oreotragus
CAGGATTTGAAACAGCTCAACTGGAATTCCATCACCTCCACTAGCTTTGTTCATAGTGATGCTTTCTAAGGCCCACTTGACTTCACATTCCAAGATGTCTGGCTCTAGATTAGTGATCATATCCTCATGAGTATCTGGGTCATGAAGATCTTTTTTGTACAGTTCTTCTGTGTTTTCTTGCCACCTCTTCTTAATATCTTCTGCTTCTGTTAGGTCCATACCATTTCTGTCCTTTATCGAGTCCATCTTTGCATGAAAAGTTCCCTTGGTATCTCTAATTTTCTTGACGAGATCTCTAGTCTTTCCCATTCTGTTCGTTTCCTCTATTTCTTTGCATTGATTGCTGAAGAAGATCTCCTTATCTCTTCTTGCTATTCTTAGGAATTCTGCATTCAGATGCTTATATCTTTTTCTCCTTTGCTTTTTGCCTCTCTTCTTTTCACAGCTATTTGTAAGGCCTCCCCAGACAGCCATTTTGCTTTTTTGCATTTCTTTTCCATGGGGATGGTCTTGATCCCTGTCTCCTGTACAATGTCACGAACCTTATTCCATAGTTCATCAGGCACTCTATCTATCAGATCTAGGCCCTTAAATCTATTTCTCACTTCCACTGTATAATGATAAGGGATTTGATTTAGGTCATACCTGAATGGTCTAGGGGTTTCCCCTACTTTCTTCAATTTAAGTGACTAGAGAATAATAAAGGATAGTGCCAAAATATGCAAAATAACTTGGCGTTTAGACATTAAACTGAAGAGGAAAGAGGTAAGATAATGAAAAGTGAAAGTGAAACTTGCTCAGTCATGTATGACTCTTTGCGACCCCATGAACTCATCCATGGAATTCTCCAGGCCAGAATATTGGAGTAGGTACCCTTTCCCTTCTCCAAGGGATCTTCCCAACCTAGGGATCAAACCCAGGTCTCCCACATTGCAGGAAGATTCTTTACCAGTTGAGCCACAAGGGAAGTCCAAGAACACTGGAGTAGGTAGCCTATCCTTTCTCCAGCGGATCTTCCCATCCAAGGAATTGAACCTGGGTCTCTGGCATTGCAGATGGATTCTTTATCAACTGAGCTACCAGGGAAGCCCCTAAGGTAATGAAGGTGAGGTTCAAAGGAAAATGGTTTTTCTCGGAATTTCTGAAAGTTAATTCTAGTAGTCTAGTGCTTGATGTGTATCAGTTCAGTTCAGTCACTCAGTCGTGTTCGACTCTGTGACCCCATGAATCGCAGCATGCCAGGCCTCCCTGTCCGTCACCAACTCCCGGAGTTCACTCAGACTCACGTCCATCAAGTCAGTGATGCCATCCAGCCATCTCATCCTCTTTTGTCCCCTTCTCCTCCTGCCCCCAATCCCTCCCAGCATCAGAGTCTTTTCCAATGAGTCATCTCTTCACATGAGGTGGCCGAAGTACTGGAGTTTCAGCTTTAGCATCATTCCTTCCAAAGAAATCCCAGGGTTGATCTCCTTCAAAATGGACTGGTTGGATCTCCTTGTAGTCCAAGGGACTCTCAAGAATCTTCTCCAACACCACAATTCAAAAGCATCAATTCTTTGGCACTCAGCCTTCTTCACAGTCCAACTCTCACATCCATACATGACCAGTGAAAAAACCATAGCCTTGACTAGATGTACCTATGTTGGCAAAGTAATGTCTCTGCTTTTCAATATGCTATCTAGTTTGGTTATAACTTTTCTTCCAAGGAGTAAGCATCTTTTAATTTCATGGCTGCAGTCACCATCTGCAGTGATTTTGGAGTCCCCCAAAATAAAGTCTGACACTGTTTCCACTTTCCCCATCTATTTCCCATGAGGTGATGGAACCAGATGCCATGAGCTTTGTTTTCTGAATGTTGAGCTTTAAGACAAATTTTTCACTCTCCACTTTCACTTTCACCAAGAGGCTTTTTAATTCCTCTTCACTTTCTGCCATAAGTGTGGTGTCATTTGCATATCTGAGGTTATTGATATTTCTCTGGGCAATCTTGATTCCAGCTTGTGCTTCTTCCAGCCCAGCGTTTCTCATGATGTACTCTGTATATGAGTTAAATAAGCAGGTTGACAATATACAACCGATGGTGAATAGGTGAAGGGAATTTCAGTACTGAGTTATCTATACATGTATCTTTCAGCTGTCTATATTGAGTTTGATGGGATATCTTTTTAAATCTTGACATGACTGATGGACTTGACATTCACTGGTTCCTGTTCAAATTGAATGTTTTGCAAAGATTGGTTCAACAGTGAAAGTGAAAGTCACTCAGTCATGTCTGACTCTTGCTTCTTTGCAACCCCATGGACTGTAGCCCACCAGGCTCCTCTGTCCATAGAATTTTCCAAGCAAGTATCTTGGAGTGCATAGCCATTCCCTTCTCCAGTGAATCTTCCCAACCCAGGGCTTAAGCCCGAGTCTCCTGCAATGCAGGCAGATTCTTTACCATATGAACCACAAGGGAAGTTCAACAAGAGGCTTAATAAAAACTCCATCAGAGCCATGATGTACTATCACCACTTACCTCTATGAAACAGCCCCAACACCAGGTCTTATTCCTGGCTCATAATGAGCCCATTATGGACACAAATTCTGTCCTTGTTCTCAATGAGACTTAAGTTTTGGGGGAAAGAGATAAATGTGAAAGAATGGGGTGGGGGAGGTACTCAGGCAGTTCTAATTTGGAGGCAGGCTTCATGGAGGCAAGTGTGATAAGTGATGCTTCCTGGTGCTTTAAGTAACAAAACCCCATTGGAAAGACACATGTTCTAGCAAATTTGTGGTTTTCAGGTCAGTTATGACAAAGCTCCCTTAGATATGTTGTAAACAGACTATCAGTCGGGTTGGAAATCTTTGCCAGAGACCTTAAAGCACCCATAATTTTGAAGAAGTACAATCCAAGTGCAATCGCTTTATGTCAGAATAAAGGAATTTCTTGCTAAAACAAAGAATGGCCAAATGCTTGCTGTCTCTGTTTTCTTTTTTCCCTCTAAATTGCTTTCTTTCCCTCCAAATAATGAAACTTGAATAACTGAGAGTCATAAGGTAACTGTAAGTGACACCGGTCTCCCCACCCTCTCCTTTTTCTTAATGATTTTGCATTTTCTTCGTAGCTCTATTTGAAAGTCACATTCTTTTTTTCTTTTTTTTTTTTTCAGAATAAAGGAATTTCTTGCTAAAACAAAGAATGGCCAAATGCTTGCTGTCTCTGTTTTCTTTTTTCCCTCTAAATTGCTTTCTTTCCCTCCAAATAATGAAACTTGAATAACTGAGAGTCATAAGGTAACTGTAAGTGACACCGGTCTCCCCACCCTCTCCTTTTTCTTAATGATTTTGCATTTTCTTCGTAGCTCTATTTGAAAGTCACATTCTTTTTTTCTTTTTTTTTTTGAGATGAAAGGAGACCAGTGGGGCAGAAAGCGCATCTGCGGAGGTGGTGGCAGGAACTGGCAACCTCTGGACAGTGATTACTATACTCCTCACTCTTCCTGCCAGAGGTTTCCTCCCCTGGTGAGAATGCAGACGAGAAGCATAAAGCTATTTGGAGGATCTGGGCAGGTGCCAAATCTGAGCATATAGCTTTAATTGGCCACAAACTAAGACATTCTCAAGGGAAAATTTGAAGATAGTGATTTTGTCAATAACTCCCTATTGTCATGTAAATTAAACACAAGGACATTGACTTGGTAGCCTTGAATGGGTCTGTGTAAATGAAGTGTCATGCTGAGGCCAGCTTCTGCTGATGATTTTGCAGGGCAAAAACAAATCTCTTCCAGCTACAGTTCCCGTGTATTGCTGCAGCCCTTCCTGCCCCATCCATAGTGAAACAGGAGGTACTGTGCATTAGAAGGGAATCTGCCACAGGAAAGAGAATCTGTCTGGTCTTCCACATTGAATGCAATGGCTATTTTGTCTTCATGGCTGTTATATGTCCTCTGGCTGTCTCTGCAATGGCTGGAGGTCAGAAATGGTGTGGCCACCCGAGTGTTCTTCCCTGGGCTCCCCTGCTAAAGCAGGCAGCGTTTGGTTCATAGGCAGACAAAGTTTCCACAAACTGCAACATCCAACCGAGGCTTCTACAGGGCTGCCTGTGGCTCCAGTTCCAGAGTAGAGAAGGTGGGAGGTATAGCATCCAGATCTGAGATATTTGGCCAGATGTGAAAAGGAGCTGGCATTCTCCTATCCTCTGGTGGCCTGCTGGTGCACTCAGCGAGTTGGACATAAGAGCTGGGTTCTGAAACAGTGACTTTCCACGTCTACCCCAGAGCCTGAATGCCACTGTGGCATCTGATCCATTGGGCTCTGCCCATCCTTCAAGGATCAGTTCCCATCACCCTGCCACACTATAAGAGTCTTCTCTGTAATTACACACCACTTATTGTCTGAATCACTCAGATGACAAATGCCTTTCATGGCAATATATTCTTATTTGTCTCTCCAGTGTCTCAGGACCTGCAAAATTGAAGTATTAATAGTTCTCTGAGAGACAGCAGGATCCAGTGAAGTGGTTATCAATGCCCCATCATTTGTGACTTGACTTTTCAACTACTGCCCAAAGTATCAAACACGTGATATTTTTTATTTATAATAGCTTTCTTTATCATATATTTTGTTGTTGCTATTTTGAATGTTATTTTTTAAAATTAAGGAAAAACATAGTAAAATGAATTGATTTTAAGTGTACTGCTCAACAAGTTTTCCTATGTGTACATATGACACATATATATGACCAAACCAAGATATGGAGCACTTGTTGTTTTAGGAAGCATGTTATGTCTACTACTGTATCTTCAAAATCATGTTTTGATGTGCTAGTTGAACTTTTTCTAATACCCATTAAAATAACTAACTAAATTATGAATGTTTCTGTTTCATCTAAAGGCATCTTGTGTAGTACTAGGTATTGTTATATCATTCACTTACTCATCTGTTTGAAATTTGTATTGAGTACTTACTATGTGAAGGCATTGTTCTAAGCACAAGGTGGGGAGAAGATACAGCAACAAATAAAACCTGACCAAAGTTCCTGTTCTCAGTACTTTCTAACAGGGGAAGACACAATGAACATAATGTGTGTGTGTGTGTGTGTGTGTGTGTGTGTGTGCATTCAGTCATACCTGACTCTTTGTGACCACATGGACTGTAGCCAACCAGGCTCCTCTGTCCATGGAATTTTCCAGGCAAGAGTACTGGAGTGGATTGCCATTTGCTCCTCCAGGAGATCTTCCTGACCCAGGGATCGAACTAGCATCTCTTGCATCTCCTGCATTGGCAGGCCGGTTCTTTACCACTGCACCACCTGGGAAGCCCATGAACACAATAAAGAAGTACAAGAATGCAATATGTCCGATGAAAACAAGGCTTCAGAACAGAATAAAGCAGAAGAGCAGAGGGAGTGCTTGGTTTGACTGGGAGGATTGGTTTTGAAATTTTAAATAAGGTGGTCAGACAAGGCCTGGTATTTGAACATAGATTTGAAGGTGGCAAGGGAAAAGCAATTAAGGGAGATGAGATTTCTGGTTAGAGGAAGCAGCAAGTATGTAGACCTTGAGGCAGCAGGAGGCTTGAGAAGCAGGAAGAAGTCTAGTGCTACACTCTTGGAAGTGGGGGTGCACTGGAGCAGATAAGCAGGGCTATAGGTACTTGACACACACAGGTTCTTACTTTGTCTTTATCACCCTTTGAATGTCTGGGCAAGTTAGTCAATCTCTCAATAATACAGAACCTGAAATTGGAAGAAGAAAAATTCTATCTTATAATTGTGTTCTAGATTAAAGAGAATATATGAAAAGCAATGAGTGTAGTATCTGCTACATGTTAGGGGCTTGGTAAATTACAGCTGTTATTGTACACAACAGGTACTTTAGAAATTATAATGTTGCCAAAAAAAAAAGAAAAAGAAATTATAATGTTGATATGGAGATTGGCAGTGTTTTGATCTTCAAAATTAGCATCAGTTCAGTTCAGTTAAGTCGCTTAGTTGTGTCCGACTCTTTGTGACCCCATGAACTGCAACACACCAGGCCTCCCTGTCCATCACCAACTCTGGGAGTTCACTCAAACTCACGTCCATCTAATCGGTGATGCCATCCAGCCATCTCATCCTCTGTTGTCCCCTTTTCCTCCTGCCCCCAACCCCTCTGAGCATCAGGGTCTTTTCCAATGAGTCAACTCTTCACATGAGGTGGCCAAAGTACTGGAGTTTCAGCTTCAACAACAGTCCTTCCAAAGAAATCCCAGGGCTGATCTTCTTCAGAATGGACTGGTTGGATCTCCTTGCAGTCCAAGGGACTCTCAAGAGTCTTCTCCAACACCACACTTCAAAAACATCAATTCTTCGGCATTCAGCCTTCTTCAGAGTCCAACTCTCACATCCATACATGACTACTGGAAAACCTGTAGCCTTGACTAGATGGACCTTAGTCAGCAAAGTAATGTCTCTGCTTTTGAATATGCTTTCTAGGTTGGTCATAACTTTTCTTCCAAGGAGTAAGCGTCTTCTAATTTCATGGCTGCAGTCACCATCTGCAGTGATTTTGGAGCCCCCCAAAATAAAGTCTGACACTGTTTCCACTGTTTCTCCATCTATTTCCCATGGAGTGATGGGACCAGATGCCATGATCTTCGTTTTCTGAGTGTTGCCAACTTTTTCACTCTCCACTTTCACNTAGCCTTGACTAGATGGACCTTAGTCAGCAAAGTAATGTCTCTGCTTTTGAATATGCTTTCTAGGTTGGTCATAACTTTTCTTCCAAGGAGTAAGCGTCTTCTAATTTCATGGCTGCAGTCACCATCTGCAGTGATTTTGGAGCCCCCCAAAATAAAGTCTGACACTGTTTCCACTGTTTCTCCATCTATTTCCCATGGAGTGATGGGACCAGATGCCATGATCTTCGTTTTCTGAGTGTTGCCAACTTTTTCACTCTCCACTTTCACTTTCATCAAGAGGCTTTTTAGTCTCTGTTTTTGCTTTGGCTTCATCCCTTCATTCTTTCTGGAGTTATTTCTCCACTGATCTCCAGTAGCATATTGGGCACCTACCGACCCAGGGAGTTCCTCTTTCAGTATCCTATCATTCTGCCTTTTCATACTGTTTATGGGGTTCTCAAGGCAGGAATACTGAAGTGGTTTGCCATTCCCTTCTCCAGTGGATCACATTCTGTCAGACCTCTCCACCATGACCTTCCCATCTTGGGTGGCCCCACAGGGCATGGCTTAGTTTCATTGAGTTAGACAAGGCTGTGGTCGGTGTGATCAGATTGGCCAGTTTTCTGTGATTATGGTTTCAGTGTGTCTGCCCTCTGATGCCCTCTCACAACACCTATTGTCTAACTTGGGTTTCTCTTACCTTGGATGTGGGGTATCTCTTCATGGCTGCTCCAGAAAGCACAGCCTCTGCTCCTTACCTTGGACAAGGGGTATCTCCTCAAAATTAGCATAGTGTTTACTAATATTCCAGTAATTAATGAACAATATGTGTCTTGCAAAGCACTGGGCAACACTAATTTCAAGTGAAATATGACTTGATTTCTGGCCTTTGGGAAAGTCTCATGTGGTTGGGGAGATAGAAGAGTAGATATTAAGACTGTAGATGAATGATTTGGGTTTCCTTTTAGGTAAATAGAAAGATTTAATTTCTTTGCTCTTTGGAAGGTAGGCGTTCATGTGACTGACTTTTTCCCATGAAATAAGCATGCTATTGATATATGTTAATTTCTGGGAAAAGCTTTAAACATAAGAGCATAATTTGCCCAAAGCAAGTGTTGAGATGGAGTCTCTATTATTCTGGGTCACTGGATGATTACAGTGAGCTAAGCATCTCTACTGATCCATACAGAAAATGCAGAGCGAGCAAGAAAAAAATCTGTTGTGTCAAACCACCGATGTGGGGCTCATTTGTTACTGTCATTTAAAGTGCCCTGTCCTGACTGATACCACCTGTAGAACAATCATAGAACATAATCCAAGATTGATATCTCATCTTTATCAGGGTGATAACAATATACTAATGAAATCAGGATCATATTCTAGGATGAGAAAGGTGTGAAGAGAGAGATATATATTATCACTGGGTTGAAAAAAGAAGAATTGAAAAGCACCAAATATATCATGGCTTTATAAACAATGTCTAAACTATAAATTGACCTGAAACCACCTCTAGTGTACTAAAATACCTCTTTCCCAGTTCCTGAATTTCACTAACATTTTCTTTCATGGATTTTGTAATTTAGTAATTGTGTTTCATTTGCAGTCCAAAAAGGTGCACAGTAGTTTAAAACTAAAGGCACTGATAAAGAAGACTAAAAAATATCACTAGAATGAAACAAACAGTGTCCTACTAAAGGAAAAATTTTTGAGATGAATATTATGAATCCTTTTAAAACCTTGTACTAGCCAAATACAGGATCTAAGTGTCACACTTTCCCCAAATAAACAGTAATACAAGGAATGACCCATGAACCACTGGCTCCTGGCTATGTGTTTCTGAGAACTCACTTGCCCCTCAGCTACTGAGCTTTTCTTTCTTAATAATTTTGATTCCTTCTACATTCATTTTAAATGCGCTTCTTTCCCTGATTCATCCTATCATCACAGGTTTTGGATAAAGTCTGTAATGTTAGCATTAACTAGGGGTTTAATGTTGACCCTTTTGAGAACTTTCATCTTATGGTATTCATACCAAATTGGGATGTGAAGATTTTGTTTTTTTTCATGTACCGCTGTTCTTTTAGGGCCTTCCCAGGGGCTCAGTGGGAAAGACTCCATCTGCCAATGCAGGAGATGTGTGTTCGAACCCTGGGTCAGGAAGATTGCCTGAAGAAGTAAATGGCAACCCATTTGAGTATTCTTGCCTGGGAAATCCCATTGACAGAGGAGCCTAGTGGGCTACAGTCCATGAGGTCACAAAGAGTTGGACCCTACTGAGTGACTGAGCGTGCACACACACATACACTATTTTTCAAACCTGAATAAAATTGCTCAAATCTGTGCTTCACTGAATACAATGCAGAGCTCCAAAAGGGGAGAAAATCCCACCTGGAAAAGAAGACAAATACTAAGGAATTTATTTTCAACTTTCCAAAACATGGAAAGCTAAACATGATTTTTTAAAGTATAAAGTTTTTATAGAATATACTCTAAATCTAGAATGCTAAAAGTAGTCTAAACATGGTACCAAATTGATCTTAGAGTCTACATGTTTCAACTTATTCTCCCTTTAATCCTCAATGATATTTCTATTTTTGGTTGGATTTAGTCAGTAAGAGTTGATGTTGCCCTTTCCTCAGATAATCTTTTTCTCTTCTTATTTCTTTCCATTGAATTGTCAGGTGAGAATTTGCCCTTACAAACATTAATTTCTTTTTTTTGCTCCTATTCACTGACAGCCTCTTTGCATTCTGTTATCTTTCCTCTTTTCATACCGCTCCCATCTGCTATCCCTTTTATCTGAAGAAGCTCCATACCCAAAAGTTGTAGATTTCAAGGATGAGATCTGGACTTACCGTTGTTCAATCACCAAATCATGTCCGACTCTTCACGACCCCATGGACTGCAGGACACCAGGCTTGCTTGTCACTCACCATCTCCTGTAGTTTGCCCAAGTTCAAGTTTTTTGAATCGGTGATGCTATCCAACCATCTCATCCTCTAAGACTGTTAATATTCACCCTTGGAGAAGATAGCGTGATGAGTTCCTCAAAGTGGCAAGGTCACTGAAAAGAGAGTGGGTCATCTGGGCTGGTGAATCAGCTCTGGAAAGTGTGGATTTTGATCTCCATCTTGGCTCTGCATAGAGACGGCACTGCCCAGGGAGCAGCTCTCAGTACACATGGAGGTTGCCCTGACTTTCTCCCTGCAAAGGGTGGCTGCTACTAAAGCCTGTGCTCTTCCCAGACTCCTTTGATTCTGTCTTCCTATTGGCTCCAATTTTAGCCCTGGTGGTTCAGATCCCTCCTCCACGCCCCTTGCTTCTCAGATCCAACTGGCCACTGTCTGGCTTAGCCCCCAACTCAGATTTGGGGAGTGTAGCCCCTGACTCTCTGTGTCAATCTTTCTAAGCCTCTTCCTGGTGTTGGGAACACGCCTTACTTAGATCTCTAGTAAAA